>CM032062.1:2425194-2838451 GCA_018831715.1 Matsumurasca onukii
TCTGTCAATTTTCCGGCTGAAATTCGGATTCAAAGGAATCAAGCCATTACACTTTGAAATTCGTTCTGCTTGATTTAGAGAAAACGAGCCTCATTAGACGTATTTACATTTGAACTTTCTTCTGTTGAATTTGTTCCCAGAGTGTTTTAGTAGAGTTTAAGGAGTTTAAAGAAACTCAACTCAGTTTCGCTGATGTCTGCATAAACTCAAACTCATTAAGCTTTTGATTAATTAATCAGTGATTTTTCAATTTTATTACTGCGTACTTATGAATAACTAAGTTAGTAAATGCTCAGGTCTAACGAGAAAGCTATATTTATGCATTATATTGCAACAACTATCGACGAAATGCATACTCTTATAGGAGTTGTCTGTGTCCATAAGCTCTTAACCGACATTTTTAAAATAAGTGTATTAACTTATTCTACTTATTAACTGTAACTGTTATTAACAGTATAAAATAATCGCTAAACTTTTTAACTCTAATTTGTAATGGAAAATAGTATAGTACATCACTAGGTCCTAAAGTGATCCACTAGGACTCGTGACGATTTCAAGTGCGCGACTCCGGAGCTCATCACTCTACTAGCGCGGGTTCGATCCCCGCAGTCACCACTTACATTTGTACACCACTTAGATATACGGTAACGCTAGGTAAAGGTCGAGATCGAATGGTAGAGAGGGCTTTGTAGTATTAGCTCCGCCTCGTTAAACAAGACTATCTTTACCTTTTTTTAAGTGAAGTATTTTTGTTACGAGCTAAGGTTTAGCGCTCTAGACGCAACTAAGGGCGTTAAATGAGCGGAGGGTAAAAAGACAATTTTGGGACGAGTAATGAACGATAGGTTGTGTCATAAAAGTATAATATTGACAAATTAGTTTTAATTTAAGTTATGAATATTTTAATTCACTCATAGTAAACAACTCGTTTTGTTTATAGTGGAATCATATAGCAGGCCACCGTTCTCTGGGAAACACTCTCATATGATTTCATTGACAACAATAGTTCACCATCATATTACAACCGGGAAAATGCAGTCACCGCTTTCTAGGAAATAATGTGAAACCGTGTTACTCCATAAATTTACAAAAACCAGCCTTTTACAGAAAAATTACATAAACATTCATAAATTAAAACATTTTGGCGCACACTGCTGTCTACACATACAAAATAAAACTACATATAATTTAATATGACATATGAGAGAAACCTTACTTAGAACACTCAAGGAGCATTAAAGACCCTAATAAATCTGTATCAACCTAACATTATAAGTTTTAATATTAATAGTTTCAAAAGCCATAATTATTAGTAACAAATACACAACAGCGATAAACCTAGTTCACAGCTTATATCTCTTAATTACAATTCAAGAGAACTGCAATAAAACAGCTGTTATAGTTTTGAAAACGTTTAGAGATAAAACTTACGATCAAACTATTTTACTGTTAGCTTTAATTGATTACGAGCGAAAAGTTTAGCTCAATCAATCAGTTAACTCAATCAATTAGTGAGAACTGTAATATGAGGGAAATGATCAAGGCTTGGATCATCAATTTATAGAATAACTGTTATGAAGTTATGTGTTATGATTGAATGACTAGATTGAAAGGATTCATGTTTGTACGGACATAATTTAATTGGATTTAATGTTCAGTTTGCTTTTGTGGAGCGTGAAGTTTCTATTAAGGATATGTATATCGATCGTTAGTGGACTTGGTTTCAATATAATGTTGTTACAAATTAATTTGTACGTATTTATGGGTTTCAATTTGTTTTTGAAAAGGCACGATTGAATTTTCTTGAAGTGTATTTATATTTTATTTAAATTGTATTGGTTTTCTTTGTTATACCGGGTGATTACAAATGAAATAGACAACTATATTCCCTTTATTCAACTAGAAATAGACAACTCTATTCAATAGCCTCTACAAAATAAACTGGTGTACTTCAACATAGTAAATTATATAAGTTTGTGTGGAATTTCTTAAAGTTTATGTTGGTAGAAATTATGGTGGAAAATTTGAGGAAATGTTTGAAAATGACACCTTATAAATAATTACAGTTAGTACAAAGTTTAAATGACAATGATAAAGTTGTGCGTACAAGTTTTTGTCAGGAGATGCAACATTGTCTTGGAAATGTCAACAAATTGTTTAGTCGCCTATTTTTCAGTGATGAATGCACTTTTCACATTAGTGGAAAAGTTAATAGACATAATGTACGATTATGGGGAATAGAAACCCCAAGAGAGACGTACAGCATATACGCGATTCTCTTAAAGTGAACGTGTTTTGCGCTTTATCTCGTGAAAAGGTTTACGGGCCGCTCTTCTTCCATTAACCATCAGTAACCGGAATAAATATTTTCAATAAAACGTAAAGGATTCTTCTATATAATCATGTAAGGAATTATCTAAACCTTAAAAAGATTTTCCACAAGCTATCCAAACTGTCTATTTTATAAAACATAAAATGATTAACAAACCATTTCAACACGTCATCTATGATGTTTA
Organism: Matsumurasca onukii; assembly: GCA_018831715.1. NCBI lineage: Eukaryota > Metazoa > Arthropoda > Insecta > Hemiptera > Cicadellidae > Matsumurasca > Matsumurasca onukii. The sequence goes on from CM032062.1 coordinate 2,427,711, forward strand.
AGTATACTTGTAGGTTGTACGGTTTGATCTAATGTAATTTATTCCAAAATGAAAACATTATAAAGACTTTTAAAGTACCGCGTTGCTTATTAAAAACTTTAAAAGAAACCCTTTATCTAAAACATTTTGAAAAATATATTTAAAATCACAAATAGAAATTAAATTAAGAAGTTAACACTGCGTATTAAAAATATAATTATCCTTTAAAGATGTTTGATCAAAGCCAACACCAAGATCTTTTACAAATGTTCAAATCATAATTGTATTGCTACAATAAGATTGTGATGAAATTTGTTTTATGTATTAGCTCAATTATGTCATAACACTAACAGCCCCTTTTTGAAGGGAATTTTTGCAAAATGAGTAGTTTTAACTCTCTAAAAGCAGTAAATATTATTCGATTTCGAGGAAATTTAAAATTAATATGTATTAGACTTATGTATACATTGATACTTGTAAGGCTGCTAGGAAAATGGACAAGATCCGAAACCGGTCGCACAATAAAATCTATATTTATTAACTATGTTTTTGTTCCAACACTGATATACATAATTAAAGTAACCCTGTTTAGTGATTCTCTTTGCATAGTGTTAGACTTATATGTGTCAATATACTTAACATTTTAACATCCATGTAATTGTTCCAAAATGGCGGCAAAATTGATTTTCTTTATAACTGCGGAATGAGTAGCCTTTTAATGAATTTTGAATTGCGTTTTCTTTCATGATACCTAGCAAATTTTACAGTAAAAGACAAAGTGTCTGAGGCGAAGAACAAAGTGAGGAATCGAGTGTAGCGAGGGTTACAATTAGGAAATAGAAAACCCTGTCGGCCTGTTTTGTTGTTTAATGACGTATGCAATTTGATCACAGTTTGAAATTAATATTAAAACGATTATGTACAAAGTTAAAGCAAACTGCGACGGCTGGGTGAAACCTATACATACGTTTTGCAAACGATATTGATCAAAGAGCGTTGAAATGTGATATCGATGCAACTCTAACGATTCAATCGTTACAGTTGCAACAAACCCCTCTGGGTTAGGGAGAGACTGCAACACCCAAAGTGCAAACGACAGCTCGTTTGAAATAAACAGATTTGTTTGAATATTTGCTTTTGAAACAAATTTTAGTCAGCTTTATAGCAGTTAACAATCTTTACGTTTAGTGAAATGGCAAACTATTTCTAGCTTTATCTATGAAATAAATATGTAGTTTACGTTGTGTTTGATCATAGGTTATTTTATCGTAAGTAAATTACGCATGGATGCCGAATGTCTGAGGTAGGAAAATCATCATGGTTCGGCAGCCCAGGCACAGAGAGCGCTGCGAGACTCATTCCGCAGTTATAAAGAAAATCAATTTTGCCGCCGTTTTGGAACAATTACATGGATGTTAAAATGTTAAGTATATTGGCACATATAAGTCTAACACTATGCAAAAGAGAATCACTAATTCTTTTAAGAGTTGTGCCACTGATGCTCGCCAAAGTTCGTTCTCGAAAATTGCTAGAAATGGTCTAAATGTGACCATTTATCATCGACATCGGACAAACATGTGGAGCCGAGGGGGGAGAAAGACGGCGAGAGATGGTAGCGCTATCTGTGCTTGGGCTGCCGAACTACGTTGATTTTCCTACCTCAACCGTGTAGCAAATATGCCCGCTCCGCAATCTTCTTACCATAACATTATCTTTGGTTTGATTCAATCAATAGCACTTTATCACAATTGAATCAGTGACATTATGTATTCCACTGGAAACATTTTGAGCGTGTTAGGGCTATAATTTGTTTTACTGTCAGGGATAATGGAGAGAATGCAAAAGCTATATTTGATTGCTAAAGGTTACTTTTGTTTTATCATATCGTAATTTTATATCTACATAAAAATAGTTTAAACACTAGCTCATTGCAGGTCATTTTCCTTCGTGTTACAGAAGTAAAAAATGTACGGAAAATGAAAATAACTAGAGATGTTAACTGAGTTTTTAAAGTGCAATATTTGACAACAAAATTGGTTTTAGTTGCCTCCTTCTAAAGTAAACTCGATTAATTTATATATTATGATTGGATTGTTTCATCGCTTAATTAACTATTTCTAAAATGTGTTCGTTACAATTTTATTCCAGTTGTTATTCTAAATTGTTTAGCTATTTAAGTCTTGACTTAGCTTTCGCGGCCTGTGTCAGAACTATGATCTAATTCTTCCGGTTCACACCGCGTCCAAGCATCATAATGATTAGTTTGAATTATTTCGGTCTCGCTGCGGAGTATCTTCAGTCAAAGTTTCTGCCGATCAGTGATAAATTAATTATTATTTATTCCTACTAATTTTAAATGTCAAACTCTAGTTAGTATTACACAAGTTATTAATCACGCCGAAATAAAATTGTTGAAAATTTTCCTGCAAATACTTATACATTACCACAACCAACTCCATATCTTGTCTCCCTACCTTGGTCGGATAGGCGGCGACTGCCACAATGACGGCGAGAAGGCTAAGGGCTGTGACGAGGATGGACATGATGTTGCTAGGAGAGAGGACGCGCGTCGAGTGCGGTGGCGACAGCACCCCCGCCCTTATATACCGGGCGGTCAGCTGTCCCACCGCCAGCATGTGGGCGTGGCGGGGCGGGGGTACGTCAGCTGATAACTGCTGTACTTCTGACACCTACTGGCTGCTGGCTTAGCGATAGATAACATTATAGAGGCTGGAAGCCGGATTAGTAGATAAGGTAACACCTGTTGACAGCGTATGTGCTGAGTGACAAACGTTTTGCATGTTTTTTTATCCAAACGGGGTGCAAAATGTTAGTATTTTACAAGAAATTTGCATTACATAGAGTGAATCTAAATCTACGAATCAAAATACAATAAGAGGGTGACAGCAGCTAAGCGCTAAAGTGCTATTTCCTTTGCTATTTGTAAATCTTAGCGGATCCGTAACGGATTGGTATCGCGCGCGACTCCGGAGCTCATCCTCCGGTGGCGCGGGTTCGATCCCCGCAGTCCCACTTACAATTTGTAATGTGACTAGTACGGTGACACTAGGTAAAGGTCGAGGTTGAGTGGTAGAGAGGACTTTGTAGTCCTAATTTAGCCTCGTTAAACAAGACAAACTTTACCTTTTTAACTTTTAAATCTTAATTTGCTACACTCGCAGTCTTAGCTTGGCCTCCTGTATGGAGGTTATTCACTCCGCTTGGACTTTTATACATTTAGGAATATTGATAGATAACATCGAAATACATATTTATTTCAAAAATCATAACAATCTGATGAAATCTACTGTTTTTGATAATTAAAATTGTTCTTTTGATTAACCTGCTCAGACCCCGTGTACATTACCTTGTCTGTATATTCAGCCTGGGACTGTGAGTCTGACACATGGACATGTACAGTAGATAACAAGTAGATTCATGATAATAAAACTCCCCCTTTAAAAGAGGCTTCTACCAAACAGGTTTTCTCGATTAAGGAACTTGCACGAGATGTCTACGAAAAGAAAATTTATATCAAATTTGATTAAAATCGGACAAACTTTGCGACCTGAAGAGAGTATACAATTATATGCGTATGCATTAAAGTGTTGAAAAATGCTCAGAACATGTTAGGGGTCAGGATCGGTGCTCATTTCATGGTCCCGGGTCCGGGTCTTACCATGCTGACGGCATGAATATACAATTTTCCAAAGGAAATTCGGTAATGAATAATTGAATATTCTACTGTATAAACATTTTTACACTAAACGTACGGAAATCTTCATTATTTATGACTTCAAACTTTCTTTAATTTTCCTAAAAATCTCATTAAAACATACAGAGTTCACACTCACTCTGCCCCGTTCACAGTCACTCATTAGAGCGTTATTTCAAAGTCAAATATCGACAATTTTTCTTTTACTCTGGAGTGCGTAAAGTAACTCAGTTTTCAATAAACATAGTTACAAAATAAAGTTCAAAATCAAGTTTAAATTTTACTTAGGCTCTCAAGATCTTTCGAAAGCTAAGCTTTCTTTATTACGCCTAACAATGGTTAGCTTTCGAAAGATTTTGTAAACCTAAATAAAAATTCGATATTGGTTTAGAAGTTTCATATTGTATGTTTACCTACTTAACCTGGACCTCTTAACCCTCTTTATACAGTAGTTACCAAAATCTTTCAAAACATCATTTTATTGAAACAAAATAGGCCTATGAAATCAGACCTTACCTTTTCAGTATTATTTCTTCTCTTGGAAAAGGAAACAACATGTTTCTCACTAACACTTTTGTAATTTCTCCTCCACATCGAGTCGTGTTTTGGATTTTTTAGAGCAAACACACGTTTGCTGCCAGTTGCCTAATTATGCAATCCGGCGGTAACTTTCTGCCTCGCGCCGGGCCCGCTGTTTGCTCGTTTTCTGTTATTTGTTTGAAAACACAACTGGAAACAAAAACTTTCCTAAACCACGGATTTCAATCAGATTATCACGGATTTTCCCACTATTCTCTGGAAAATGTGTAACCATATTTCCCTTAATAATGTTTAAGATTTTGATGTAATACATGTTGTACGGAAAAGGCGGTCGCGGTGCAACAACCATTGAAGCTTAAAACTGTTATAATTTCGCGGAAGAAACTTATTTAAAATAATGTATAGTAGAAAAAACTACTCCAAATAAAAAATAACAGTGTAATGAATATTTTTATATAACCAGCCCGAGTAAGAAAAAGCTGCGTTTCGTTGTAAAACAATTAATCCCGATGAAAAATTCCAAAGTAATTAATTAATTCTTTGTTTGAAGTTTGTTCTTGACTATGATAGAGTTTCTGAGGTTGAAACATTATTACAGACGTTTTCCATAGTCTTTAGTGGACAAAAAGTACACGAAAAATTTGATCTGAAATCTAATTTCGTCTACAAAAAGAAAAAAACAAAAGGAACAGCGCTCATTTCCTAATGTATTGTGTTGTTTTCTAGGTCTCTTTTCACCTGAAGACTGGATTAAAATCCAGATATCGAAAGGTCAGGTTCTTCTTGTTCACTAAAAAAATGGTGGTAGAAAACATCCAAAATAATATTTCAACAATACTCATACAAATAATCACCTATTTCAAACTTCTATTCAACAATTAATCTTTTCTCCTTAGTCTTATTCTTGAGTAAAACTAACACAGTTGTAAACAAAGAATTAATTGCCCTACATCTGTTGCAACATCACATCATTAATTGCAATTTGCACTTAACTCGGCCGTTATAATTCTGCAATTTTCTATCAGCACTGAGCAAACAACCTTAATTATTTTAAATTGAGTCTAATACTCTTAACAACCCTGTAATAAAATCCTATGGAGGATTTTGCAAAAATGTCTGTCAATAGAAATTGGACGCGAAATGACATTTTGAACCTTACGACTTACAGACTTTAAATGGGTACAACCTAAAATTGAGTTGATTTCAAGTTGCCACAGGGGGTTTGAATTTTTTTACTAATGGGGTCCTCCCGCCGTTTTTGGGTAAGGGTGGATGAACGTAAAAATAATTAAACAAAATATAAGGCCCAATCAAAACATTCCCAAAGGGAGTTTCAACATTTTTCCTCTTTCAAAAGTTAAGGGTGGAGGGGACCTTGCGAATTGTTCTTGTTGGTTTTTTTGTTACCCAATTCTGAACACATTGTCGATGCAATACATTTTATGTTTAATATTTTTACTGAATTACCTCTCTAATATTGCAACAAATCCTTTTCAATGGAAGAAGTAGGCAGGGAAAGGAAGAGGAGAAAACGTCTGTTCAGTTGTTTCCTTATTTGACCAATCGGCGACATAACCCTGACGACGGAGACGGAAGCACGTTGCGAGGAACAATCAATTACTTCCGTTGCGATCCTCTCAATTATTTCACTGATTTGCTCATTAATAGAACGCAAAATACAGGGATAAACTTGTGTGTTGCATCTCTGTTGTAACATTAACCAATCTGTTATTAGTGTGCAACGAAATCTTAGGATCAAATGTAGTGAAGATACTCGTAGTAACCACTACATTCGCAATTTCCATTCTGCAATTCGATGGTGCACCTCCACATGAGACGAAAATACCTATATTACTATATTAAGACGAAAATACCTATATTATACCTACATTAAGACGAAAAGAAGTAACCAAGTACCTTTTGTCATAGCCGATGCAAAGGCTTAGCTTTGGTCAGAGGTGAATAAAATATTTCTATTTCTATCATTTTATTACACAGCCGGTTTCGGAGATAATTCCATCTTCTGGTGTATTATACAAATAGAATCTAAAACATATAGGTATACAGGCTCAGGCAAAAGTGTGGAAAGCCTTTATAAATTTTTAACCAGTTTTTCAGCGCAACCGAAATTGGTATATTTTATTAGAGGAACCAAAAGTACCTTTTAATGCTTACTGACACTTTGCCTCAGTTTTCAAACTGGGGATTGGGGGTAGCCCCATAATTTTCATAGGGAAGCCCCATCGAGTGACACCTCATTTTGAAGGTCTTAGAAAATGTTGATGAATGCTGAAAACTAGACGTCTCTATCGTAACCCAGAAAGAAATGGCGTCCATTTTAATTTACACAGAATTTTATTACGCGAAAGTGTGGAAACGCCTTTATAACTTTTTAGCAAGTGTAACCAAACTTAGTACATATTATTAAAGTTATCAAAAGTATCTTTAAATGCATACTGACACTTTGCCCCAGTTTTCAAAATGGGTGATTGGGGGCGGGATAGACTTGAAACTCTATGTAACTTAAAACCAACGCCATTTCTTTCAGGGTTAAGCTAGAGACGTCTAGTTTTCAGCATTCATCAACATTTTCTAAGACCTTCAAAATGAGGTGTCACTCGATGGGGCTTCCCAATAAAAGTTATGGGGCTACCCCCCAATCCCCATTTTGAAAACTGGGGCAAAGTGTCAGTAAGCATTAAAAGGTACTTTTGGTTCCTCTAATAAAATGTCCCGAGTTTGATTGCGCTGAAAAACTGGTTAAAGAGTTATAAAGGCGTTTCCACACTTTTGCCTGACCCTGTATACAACGTTTCCATGCTACTCAGGAGGTGCTGGGAAGCAAAACACTGCGAACCGCAGCTTTCTACGACGTGTCTTTCTCTTTGGCTAGAGAAATGAATGCTCTATTTCCTGTGAAATTCACTAGAAGGTAAATTTGTATCAAAGCCAATAGGTGTTATTTATTGTGTCTACCAATTTTGTCGTTCTTTAAGTTTATAAAGTTAATAGTTCTGGTTCCTGTAATAACATAAACCTCGTCTGTTTACAGGCAGTATGAATAAAATCTGAGCCGCGACAATATACAAAACAGAATTTTGGTTCTTATCGAATAATATTGTACACAGTAGGTTTATTCTTCCAGTTTAATTAGATAACATAAAATTCATCTCTAATCAAATTAAGAGTTGAATTTTTGTAGAACCCAAATTACTTTATCTAGAAATATAAGAAATTACACGAAAATGACTCTCTAAAACGATGAAAAATAGATCAAAGTATACTGCCAAGTTTGAATTTTCTAGCGTACCATCTGATTGAAAACTACTGACTTTCCATTGTCAGAGAATATACGAAACACAATATTATCATCGCTAAACTCCACGTGTTTACTGTGTGCGGCCCGAGCAGTGCACAGGTATGGCCGCTATAAAGACAATACAGACCCTGGGGGAAGATATAGAAGCTAATCAAATCCTCAGTCCACTCCCCAAGATTGCTTCTTATATCGCCCACTCCGACACAAGCAATAAACATCTCCAGTTCACTAAGGGAAAACAAGTATTAAACACTGCAGTTGAGTAGGTAATTGTAGAGGTGAGGAGATTTTAAGTGTTTTGATTGGCGCTGGTGGTTTTATTTGCGTGGTGTTTGTGTTACGCTAGTGGGTTGCCATGAATGAGTGGTAGAGTGTGTGCTTTGCAACGAATCACTAAATCACTATTTGAGATGCCGACCACTCTCATGAGGGTATTTTAAGTAAATATGTGGTGAAGGATGAGTGTGATGAGTGGTAGTAATGAGTTATGAGGTGTAGTCTTGTTACAAACTAAGGCCGACTCTTCCTTAGAATGGGTCATTAATTAATAGCCCAACGACCAATGACAAGGACCAACGGCTTAACGTGACTTCCGAACCACGCACGGTCTGATATGTCTAAACGATGGTGGGAGTTGATGGGTGTTGAGTGATCAGATGATCACTGAGACTATCTGAGACCTATATCATCCTCAAAACCTGACCTCCATGAAGCTGGATTACAGGACCACGCCAAGAGTCCCAGTCGGTATGGGTTGTAGTGATATCCTTTCAAGATGGCCACTCCCTGTGGTTCGGAAGTCAGGTTAAGCCGTTGGTCATTGAGCTAATTATTAATGACCCAATCTCGTGATCTGTCGGCTCTAGTTTGTAACAAGACTTCACCTCACCACCCATTAAAACACTCAACACACTCACCATCATCCCATATTCACGTTAAAATACCCTCTAAGAGTGGTCGGTGTCTCAAATCAAAGTATCAAAGATCAATTTCTTACTATAAACTCTCTAAAGGGTCCTAAAGGCAGTTTGAAAAAATTTCAAGTCCTCCCTCAAGTTGTTAACCTCAAAACAAAGTGTCAAAGTCAGTGTATTTATAAAGAAAATAGAGCTATTTATGTCTTAACGCCTTGTAGAACGAATGTTGTAAAAACGGATGGAAAATTTAAGATTTCCAACACCTAATTAGTCTAATTGCAAAAATCTATATGACCAGGTCACATTTTGTCCAATTTTCATAAAATGTTGTCCAAAATGTCCCTTTTGTATATTTTCTGCCTCCGAGGAATGTAATTTAACTTTAAATAATTATTCTTGACACATCTGGACAATGAAAAGAAAATACCTTTTGAACTTTATTAAAAAATAAATTCAATTGATATAGTATTTCATAAATATATTTCATAAATATTCGTGAATCGAATTTCCTTTGCAATTTGTTACTCTAATTCGCTCCATTCACAGCCTCGCTTCAGCCTTCCGCCTCAGTCGTACGATTTTTACTAGAAGTACTACTACATACTACATATCATGAAAGGAAAATACATTTCAATAAAATCGGACCACTCATGCCGCAAGTCAAATAACTTTGGCCACCATTTTGAAATGACTTGATGTATTTTCATAATTTTTGGTGTGTTGATATAATGTAACAAAATGAACATTAATATCAAATGTAATCAAAATTGGGCGATAATTAAAACTTCTATTGTGGGGAAAAGTCAATTTTGCTGGTTAACAAACTAGTCTGAAATATTTACAAAAGAAAATTTTACCGAATTGGGCGAAAATCGGACAAAAATGCGATTTGTAGAGATGATACACATAAATACTCGTACATATGTCGACCTATATACAGTGTTGAAAAATGATCTAAACGTGTTCTAGGTGTCAGGACCGGTGCTAATTTCATGGTCCTTACTATGCTAAAGCATGAATACCTCATTTTCCAAAAGAAATTCTATATAAAGCTTAAATTTTCAACAAAAAGAGTTTATAACCTCCAGTTTTAGAAAACATCGTATATTTGAGGCTCTTATCAGCCCTAGTTTACTAGAGATAAGTTTGTTATGTGCTCATTGAAAGCTTTAGGTTTAACTCATAAAAGCTTCCATTCTCTTATCTGCAACACTTCATTGACTACTTGTTTATCACCCACCCTGTACTCTGTACTCAAAACTTGTTATTTTTAGAACAATTTCATTAAATAGAAAAACAAAGCCGATACGCAGCTAAGCGCTAAAGCGCCGCTTGCATGAGTGAATTGAATTTCCTTTGCAATTTGTAACTCTTAATTCGCTCCGTTCACAGCCTCGCTTTAGCATTCTATTGCCACGGACGTTACAAGTTAAATTTATAGTTAAATTGAGAATATTTAGAAAGACAATACAACTTTTGTTGGTACCGTGTATTCAGAAAATTATGACTATGACATTAGGAATAGGAAGGGGGAAAGATCTCAGCATGTCATGTTGTTTTGTTTTTTCGGATACTTAAGATTTATTTTGCGTTTGTAGTGCAAAGTAACAAGATTTAACTAAAGTTAATCAGAATAAAAACTTTGATTAATTTTATATTGAGCCTCGTTTGTATTATGAACTCCAATTTAAAGAGGCAAAACAATTAATTTATAGAAACTGAAATCCTAAAAATTGGTTTCGTTAACGTTTAATAAAAAGCTTTTTGATAAAATAATCTGTATAAATAATGGTTCTATAAATGTTTTAGGCAATCTTGGTTAAATTATCCTAATTTTCAAACTTTAAATAACAATAATTAACCTGTGCTTTCTTAGGATGTAATATTTTCTTGAGCTACAAAAGAAACACTTTTTTGTTGACAATTTAATTTTATTATAATAACTAAACAAAACTTGTTTTTCCAATTTTGATCGCATTTGTTGAAAGCCGTGTTGATAGGCGCTCAGTACACAAACAGGAAACCGAATCCTCGATTCCAACCCAGACAATCAGTAAATACAATTAACTTTCTTTACTTAGCTGATTTAGTTGGTCTATAAAGTAGGCTCAGGTGGGCATATCTTTGCTTAAGATCAGTTGTATTCCAATAACTTTGAAATGTTCTCTTTTCTGGGAGTCAGCACATACAATACTGAAAACCTTTCAAATCAAGCTTAATAAGTTTTATTTGTCTTATAGCACTTCTTATTATACATTTTCAAAGTGTAGCTAATTATAAATCCCTCGAGGTGTTAAAAGAACAATGCTACGCGACTCTCTCCATTGTAGTTTCATTGTTGTTCGTAATTCTTGTTTTCGATGAATAAAAGTTCTGGAAAGATTTTCGCTTTTGCGTTTTCCTACAATATTTCTCCGTAGGAGAATTGTGGATAGACTACGTATAAAATATACAAGGAAAACTAACAGGAAACATGTTGAAATCTCCTTTAGAGAATATTTTTACAGGGTCCTCAAGTTTGTTTGACGTACCTTCCGTCACCCAACCCCCACCCGAAATCGGGGGGAGAACCCTGAAATCTTTTAAATACGATCACCTCTCTCGTGGCACTTTGAAAGAAAGTTAGTTTTTACACAAGTTCAATACGTAAATGAAAATTCCCTATCTCAACCAGTTTTTCGTTTATACACAAGTGGTCTGGTTTTAAATAGATCTCTAAATCAGTATTTGAGATGCCGACCACTCCCGTGAGATGAGAGTATTTTAAGGCAAATATGTGGTGAAGGATGAGTGTGATGAGTGGTGGTAATGAGTTATGAGGTGTAGTCTTGTTACAAACTAAGGCCGACTCTTCCTTAGAACGGGTCATTAATTAATAGCCCAATGACCAATGACAAGGACCAACGGCTTAACGTGACTTCCGAACCACGCAGGTGATGGTCTGATATATCTAAACGATGGTGGGAGTTGACGGTGTATCATCAGATGATCACTGAGACTATCTGAGCCGCTTTACACCTATATCACTTCAAAACCTGACCTCCATGAAGCTGGATTACAGGACCACGCCAAGAGTCCCAGTCGGTATGGGTTGTAGTGATATCCTTTCAAGATGGCCACTCCCTGTGGTTCGGAAGTCAGGTTAAGCCGTTGGTCATTGAGCTAATTATTAATGACCCAATCTCGTGATCTGTCGGCTCTAGTTTGTAACAAGACTTCACCTCACCACCCATTAAAAACACTCATCACACCATTCATCCCATATTCACGTTAAAATACCCTCTAGAGTGGTCGGTGTCTCAAATCAAAGTATCAAAGATCAATTTCTTATTATAACTCTAAAAGGTTTGACCTAAAGGCAGTTTGAAAAAAAATTTCAAGTCCTTTCCTCGTTGTTAACCTCAAAGTGTCAAAGTCAGTGTATTTTAAAGAAAATAGATATTTATTCTAACGCCTTGTAAACTTGTAAAAACGGATGGAAGATTTAAGATGATTCACCATTTAATTAGTTCCGGACCGTGCGTCCATTGCTCGTATCGTGTCTCAGTTTGTCCGAATTTTCGGAAAAATGTTGTCCTAAATGCCCAGCTTCGGGTATAATTTTCGCCCGAGTAATTGAATTCTGGCCAATTGCCTTTAATATTCGGACACAGCAGCTTCACCTTTAATACTGGATAAAATATGAAAGGATAAACATTCCGCATTCATCCTTTTGAGTTTTTCATTTGTCTTTAACGAATTTCCTTTGCAATTTGTTACTCAAATTCGTTCCATCTCAAAGCGATCGTTAAAGCCTTCTGGGCCTCAGTCGCGGAAATTTTACAGGAATTACCATTGGGCGAAAATTACAAATCATGATGAAAATACATTTTCATAGTAGTCGACCGTATCAGTGTTGAAAATGTCTAAACTAGTCCTGGTACTAATGCTAAAGCATGAATACCTCATTTTCCAAAAGAAATTCTATGTAAAGCTTAAATTTTCAACAAAAGATAACCTCCAGTTTTAGAAAACATCATATTTGAGGCTCATCAGCCCTAGTTTACTAGAGATAAGTTTGTTATGTGCTCATTGAAAGCTTTAGGTTTAACTCATAAAGCTTCCATTCTCTTATCTGCAACACTTCATTGACTACTTGTTTATCACCCACCCTGTACTTGTACTCAAAACTTGTTATTTTAGAACAATTTCATTAAATAGAAAAACAAAGCCGATACGCAGCTAAGCGTGCGCCGCTTGCATGAGTGAATTGAATTTCCTTTGCAATTTGTAACTCTTAATTCGCTCCGTTCACAGCCTGCTTTAGCATTCTATTGCCACGGACGTTACAAGTTAAATTTATAGTTAAAGAGAATATTTAGAAAGACAATACAACTTTTGTTGGTACCGTGTATTCAGAAAATTATGACTATGACATTAGAATAGGAAGGGGAAAGATCTCAGCATGTCATGTTGTTTTGGTTTTTTCGGATACTTAAGATTTATTTTCGTTTAAGTAACAAGATTTAACTAAAGTTAATCAGAATAAAAACTTTGATTAATTTTATATTGAGCCTCGTTTGTATTATGAACTCCAATTTAAAGAGGCAAAACAATTAATTTATAGAAACTGAAATCCTAATAATTGGTTTCGTTAACGCTTAATAAAAAGCTTTTTGATAAAATAATCTGTATAAATAATGGTTCTATAAATGTTTTAGGCAATCTTGGTTAAATTATCCTAATTTTCAAACTTTAAATAACAATAATTAACCTGTGCTTTCTTAGGATGTAATATTTTCTTGAGCTACAAAAGAAACACTTTTTGAAAATCTTTTATTATAATAACTAAACAAAACTTGTTTTTCCATTTTGATCGCATTTGTTGAAAGCCGTTGATATAGGCGCTCAGTACACAAACAGGAAACCGAATCCTCGATTCCAACCCAGACAATCAGTAAATACAATTAACTTTCTTTACTTAGCTGATTAGTTGGTCTATAAAGTAGGCTCAGGTGGGCATATCTGCTTAAGATCAGTTGTATTCCAATAACTTTGAAATGTTCGATTTTCTGGGAGTCAGCACATACAATACTGAAAACCTTCAAATCAATAATAAGTTTAATTTTGTATTCGTAGCTAATTATAAACCCTCGAGGTGTTAAAGGAACAATGCTAGGTTTTAGAATGCCAGGCTACACGACTGTCACTATTGTAGTTTCGTTGTTGTTCGTATTGCTTGTTTTCGATAAATAAAAGTTCTGGAAAGTTTGTCGCTTTTACGTTTTCGTACAATACTTCTCCTCAGGAGAATTGTGGTTAGACTACATATAAAATATACGAGGGCTATCCAGAAAGTAAGTTACGTTTTGGAATACTTTCCAAAACTTAGAAAGATTTTATTATATACATTTAAGCCACACTAAAACACTATTTTTCTACATAATCGCCATACAAATTTAGGCAATTATTATACCGTTGGACGAGTTTTTAAAATTTCTTCGTCATACAATTCTGCCGCCTGTTCCTTAACCCTTTTGTTACTTCTTCCTCGTTGGGAACAAGTGGTAGTCGCTTAATGCAAGATCTGGACCGTAATGGTGAATGAGGAAACAAATCCCAGTCGTAATGGTCACCATAATCTTCCTTATCGACATCGTTTGCATGCATTTTTTCTTTTCTGAAGGAAATTTGTGTGTCTCCACTGCATTGACTGTAATTGCGTCTCATGTGTTAACATAGTTTCACCCTTGTTTCATCACCAGTAACAATGATTAATATGAATCGCCATATTTGTGGTAATGGTCCAAAAACGTTAACCACTTTTTCCGCAGTTCGGATTCGCCGCTGTTGGGTCTTCCACTCCGCTTTCGCCGTGCACATTTGTTCGGCCATTTTAAAGCGAATGCTCCATTGACGCACTCCACCTTCAGTGATGGTATTGTCCCATACACTTCACAAAGCTGCTGATAAATTTCACCGGTTTACAGTTTTTGCAGCCAAACCTTAAAGACTGTACGCATTTTACATTTGGCGGATTTTCAATTGACAAAGACATTTGCAAGCGACACTGTAACGTAACAAAATACGACGTAGACCTTGAGAGTTGATCGGTAGATGCAGAAACATCTGGGGAACAACCGCATATCAAGATGGCTGCGCTAGCTTCACTACAAGTAGTTAACTAAACGTAACTTACTTTCTGGATAGCTCGTACAAGAAAAGTAACTTCGAAACAGACACACGTTGAAACTCCTTAGGGAATATTTTACAGGGTCCTCAAGTGTTGTTTGACGTACCTTGCGTCACCCAAACCCCACCCGAAATCGGGGAGGTCCCCAAATCTTTTAAATACGAACACCTTCTTTTGGCTTTAAAAGAGAGTTAATTTTACTAATGTTAATAGGCAAAGAAAATTGTCTAACTCAACCCATTTATTTTGTTAAGTAGCCATTTAAAGATTATAAGCTGCCAGGTTTAAAATTCCACAATTCACGTACAACTCAATGACTGACAATTTATGCAAAATCCTCTGGAGAAAATGTTAAACTATGTTACCAAATCTCTAAGTTGTGTTGATAGCTCAAAACTGCAAACCGTGTTGTTCTACAGCGTTTAGTCTCTAAAGGTAGAAATTACAGTAATAGCATTACATATGGAAAATTTACTAAAGAATTCCATAACTATAGTACTCAAGCTACATACTTATAATGTTATAATAATTAAGTAGTTTGCCTATATAAATGGTTAGCAAAATATCAAAACATAGTTCGGCAGCCCAATCGAGCGCCACCGTCTCTCACCGCCCTGCTCCTCTCGGCTCCACATGCTCAAGTTTGTCCGATGTAAATTATTTAAATGTGACCAAATTGAGCGATTTTCGAGAACGAACGAACTTGCGTGTGTGTCAGTGGTACTACTTGAGACTCTTAAAGGGATTCCCTCGCAGCGCTATATGTGCTTGGGCTGCCTCAACTATTTTCCTGCCTCAGCCATTCGGCATCTATGCGCAATCTACTTTTCACAACATTATCTTTGCTCAGATTATCTGACTGAAACGATACTAACTCCCCCCTCCGTCTATCAACAGTCACTTATCTACAGTGACTCTACTATCTCTAGGAGCACAGTGCCAAGGGCGTTGTACAGTACAGTACTGCTATCTCTAACTTACTTTCACTCTCTCAATCACTCGTCAATCACTCTTCAGCCACTCTACAGAGTAGGACACGTTATCATGACGTTGTTGTGTTGCAACATGAAGGCGTGACTGATCATGAGTTCAATGATTCTGTGAAATGTGTGAATTGAAGCTTTTGGACCTGAACAGGTAAGATGTGGACTAGATAATAGAGTAGTCGATTTTAAATTATGTTTAGTCAATATGCCTGTACGTATTTTATTGGTTACTAGCGGACCCGACAGACTTCGTCCTGTCAAACAAATTTTAATGTGGCAGTTTTTTGTTCTGTACATATGTTTTATGTCTGTAAAATAGGGATATCAGCTGGCAACGAATAGCAATAAAGCTCAAATTGACTAAGTGTTAGTTAGAAAACGTTTGTATGGGAAAAAAGGGCTGTTTTAATAGGTTTTAGAACACCTTAAAACCCCTTGAACCAACAACATTAAAAAAGCCCTTTTCACGAGTCAGTTAAACCTTAGAAGACATTTTTGATTCATTTTTATATTTAATACACACATGTTCATTAAGTTTTATAGTACAACTTTTAAAGTTGGCGAAAAGACTTAGTTTTCCTTCAATATGAAAAATATGATGTATGCGCATAATGAAAATCAAGATGAAAACCTCATGTGGTTTCCATAAATTTTATAAGTTATTAAGTTTATATAAACTAACTCATTTCTTAGTTTCTTGCAATATGAAAAATATGGATATGCGCAAAATAAAGAATAACTCTTTGTGGTTGGCCAAAATATTATAAGATTTGCACTTGTTATTTTCTATAGAATTATGTTTACTAATTTACTTCATTTACAACTTAGAGAGAACAAGATAGTTTTGATGATCTTTATACTGAAAAAACAGCAGCAAATTTGTATGTGTTTGGGTTGGATTTTACCATTAATTAAAAGTAAACCAGCGTAGCAGCTTTTTCTTCTAACTATAACACTACTGACTTTATAGCATTGTTTACTAATGATCTTCTTGTTGGCACTAGATAGACAATACTTAAACCAACTTTAGGAGTACATTATAAACCTAAGTTGAAACTATTCCTCAATATTATTTGTACCATGACCAAAACACTGTTCAACTCTTTACCCAGAAGTATCTTTTTTGTTGCTTATTTAACGTCCTCGACCATGACTTGTTCGTTAAACTTTAGCCCGAAAAAAAAACCTTCACTTTAGGACCTACTGATAAAGTGACCTATTTCAATGAATGAACTGTAAATCTGAACAACAAATCCTGCCAGCGTGGATTAAATCCGCCTAACAGCTGAGTTGACGTATCTTATCTCTGTTGTCAATTGTTATCATCACTCTTGACTTTTCAAATAAACAATGTTAAACATGCAGAGTCACAAAACCACAGTGTAGCTTTGCAATGAAGGAAAAGTTTTAAAAACGCTAAACATGATTTATTATGGTTTTAACATAATATCAATAGAGTTGAACATATTTGTTTTTTAGTTATAGTTATAACAATTTCCAAAGGCGAAAAAATTAAAAATATGATTTAGAACATTATGAAAGTACAAATGCGTTATTTTGATAAAACTAAAACGATAAATATCAATGAAATAGTATAAATAAAAAGTAAAAAAATATAGTATAAATAGTGTAAATAAAAATAGTAGTTTTTGCAAACGTATAATTAAAGTGTGGAATAAACAGATTGAACTGTGTTTGGGAATTTAATCGTTAACTTTCTAGGGTCTATAAAAATGTTTTGAGCTAAAACTTTAAATTAATAAAGTTGTGAAAAGCAAAACATAAAACAGTTTTTAATGTCCGATTTTGGACAAGTCAGGAGGATAAACTAGCAGGCAAAACGTGCACATTTAGTGGACGGTAAAATTGTGTCAAAATGATCTGACATATACTTGTAGCATGATCATATCGTCAGAGATTAGGTTAATCATTATTTTCTGAGTCTATCATGTAAGGCTTCCGGTAGAGACCGTATATTTCATTGTCATTTATTGACGCGGTCTCTACCGGAAGCGTTAGAAGATGGTAGCCGTGACTTCCGCCGTTCAAGCCGTTATCGTTCTTATCATTTTCTGAGGCCTTGTAGGGATCTACTCTGAGAAGTTGTTAGGGTTCAAAGTAAGCCAAAAATGGCTTTTGGAAGATTCTTTTTTAATTCTTCAACCCTTTTTTTTATCTCAACAACAATATTGGTTTTATTTATAAGGTTGGTAATAGTTTCGAATTAAGTTTTGCTATGACTAATTTTAAATTTCTAAAGTTGACCAATCAGTTTGTTTGCAGAAAATGATACAATACGTTCTCGAAGTTGGAATTATCGAATGGCTCTACTTATTCCTGTTCACTTTCTGGATGATTTATTTGTACTTCGTCAAGGATTACGGATATTGGGAGCAGAAGAAGATCCCCCACGTGCCCGCTGTGTTCCCCCTGGGATCCCTCACTAAAGTCGTGATCGGCACCAGCTACAGCGGAACCATGTTGGACAAAGTTTACAAAGATTTCCACGACCAGAGATTCGTAGGTTTCAACAACATCAGAGAGCCTTGCTTGCTTCTGCGAGACCCGACACTGATCAAGAACATCATGACCGAATATTTTGATCATTTCGTAGATCGAGGATGGCTCGACATAAATCCTAAAGATCACTTCTTGGCAAATCTAGCCATTATCAAAGGTCCCAAGTGGAGGAAGATGAGATGCAAATTGACGCCGGTGTATGATGCTACGCATGTGTACGCGATGTGTGAAGCGTTTTGGAAGAGCAGTGGTCGACTGAAAGAGGCGGTCGAGAAGGAAGTAGAAGAAGGACACTGCATAAATGTGACAGAAGTTGTGTCTCAATACACGATGAGGCTTTTTGCCGCTTGTGCTTTTGGAACTGATATAGACTCAACGTCGACTGAAGATGAGGAATTTTACAAAATTTGTGAAAACAGTTACGTCACTGATTTTTGGGTCAAGCTGAAACTCTATATTTACTTTGCATTTCCTATTGTTTCTCATTGTCATTTCTTCGACCTGGCCAAATCGAATGTTGAGCAAGCGTTTAAAAAGAAAATAACATCGACGGTACAATTCAGAGAATCTACCAACACGAGGAAGAACGATTTCATCAATCTACTCATCAGAGTGAGGCAAAGTGAAATTATTTTAGGCAAACTTTTCTAAGGAACGAGGAACATTCAGATGTCGATGGACAACAGGGTGAGTGGTTCGTAACAATCTAGAAGTATTGTGTGTCAGTCTCATGTTTACAAAATCGGAAATATTTGCGTCAAATTTTAGCTCCACAATGTGCCAATCATTCTAAAACTTATTGAAACTGTGATTGTACTTGTATGCTTAAAGAAATTTGAATGAATCATTAAGACGTTTAAATCAGTCATCAATATTGTATAGAACTTTGTGTAAACCGTACTTTAAGATTTTAACGAAGTTCTTTTCACCATAAAAATGTGTAGACAAAATGAAAAATTAAGCTATCTACTTATATATTTTATATTTTGTTTTGTAGGTTTGACAATAGAGGACATCATAGCGGAGACAACTAATTTCTTCACGACGGGTCATGAAAAGACCTATGTGGTGTTACAGTTCTGCTTGTATGAGCTAGCTTGTAATCCAACAGTCCAAGAGAGGCTGTTTCAGGAAATTCAAGAAGTGTTGCAGAAACATAACAATGATATGAAGTTCGACGCTTTAGATGATTTGACATATTTGGATCAGGTAGTTAATGGTTAGTAAAAAATGCATGATAGTTTTGGCTTTAAGTTATTTACAAATAGTTCAATTCATTGACGCAAGACTGGAGACGTTAAGGTGATGTTTTTCTTGGTGGATGGGATTTTGTTGGAGGAATAGATTACTTAACTAGATCGTGATTTTTAGGTGATTACTGTACTCACACTCCCCTTTGTGACTAACACATCCTCGGTGGCTTTCACTCACTTTGGTGGCTTTCACTCACTTTGGTGGCTTTCACTCACTTTCACTTTGGTGGCTTACACATCATGCTTTTTGGGTCTTTACTGATCGCGCTTTTAAAAGTGTCCTTGGTGGATACTACACCTTTCACCTTTGTGGCTTACACCCACTAACTTAGCTCACACTAACTTTGGTGGCTAATGTGGTTATTGGTGGCTGGCGCTTATTTAGGCGGGTAAAACCACCTTGGAGCCTCACCTACTGGCTATTTGGTAGTTCCCTCACATGTTTGTTGTTTGAACACTAAATTCATCAAAACTTTTGTGTTCGCATCATAAGTTTGTTAATTTTCCCCAAACCAAAGTTGAATGTCAAATTTGTCTTGTATTACAGAAACTCTCCGTCACTACCCCGTGTTTTCCACCAACTACCGCAAATGCACTCGAGACCTGCAGATCCCCAACTCCAGCCTTGTGATTGAGAAAGGGATCAGGTTAATGATTCCTCTATATTCTCTAAATCATGATGCCAAGTACTTCCCGGACCCGAACACCTTCAATCCGGACAGGTTCAGTGCACAGAACTGCGAGAAGAGGCACCCCTGGGCGTTCCTACCCTTCGGCATCGGGCCCAGGAAGTGTATTGGTGAGTGGCTCGTAAGTTTAAGGGTCCGCCTCAGTGGTAACTTCAAAGAAAGACTGAACAGACGACTACGCGCACATTACATTTGGCTAAACAACGGGCCTTCTTCAATTGATGAACTGTCAAACCAAACAATTGCAGAGGTTGTCGTCGGCCCGTTTTTTACCTCTAAAAGAATTATTATTACATTAATAAACATGATACACTTGCAAACTAGAGGTGGTTTTTGTCAAGTATATAGAACCAGATTTCTCATAAGTTGTCCAAGTTTTAGTGCTGTTCAACTCCACTTTGTACATTTAAAACGCATAACTACGAAAGAAACGCTACGCGTGTTGATAAGCTTCTTAGCTTTAAAACAAAAGTAAATACTTAATCTGAACTTGTACCGTGAAGGCGTATTTTGGATTATTACAGACCTTGCACGGAAATGTAGACGCGCAGCTGAGGCGGACTCTTAAAGTAACTGCCTTGACTTCTTTTGTCAATAGCTCATTCATGGTTAAAGTAAGATAACAGCTAACACTACCTGAAAACGATTAAACTTCCGCTTAAGATGTGGGATACTCCTAGGTTCCGTTATCTTATGTAAATAAATACATTATCTATTGCAGCATCAAAACCTCAATCAGACTTGAGTTTTTACATTCTGACATTCTTTAAAGGAATGTCAATAAGCCATTATTCTTAAGGGGAAAAAAAATGGGAAAAACAGGATATTTCGTTTTGTGTTGTAAATAAATTTAATTTTTGTTACCTTTTTCTTAAAAAAATTGTATATACGAAATATGTTGTTTGTTTCCTGTTGTGCCATTTTTACTTTTTCTTCTTTATGTGTAATTCATTTTTTTATTAACGCTCTCTCGTTCATTCGCATTGTACCACTCTAGTTCTAGTCAGCCAGTGTAGACCTCAATATCGCCCAGTTAGACTATCTGAGACAGTCTGTCGCAGATAAAGTTGAATGAAAGATCGTCTAGTAGAGTTTGTTTTAAGATTAAGCTCGTTGTTGACTGGAAGCAAAGACAACGCTACGTTAGGTAGATAGCGCACATACGCCACATGGTTGAGGCAGCCCACGCACAGATTGTGCTGCAAGTTGATCCTTTTAAGAGTCTTAAGAAGAGTTGACGCACGCGCAAGTTCGGTTGATGTCGGAAATCACACAATTTGTCACATAGGACAAACTCGGGCATGTGGAGCCGGGGAGATACGGCAGTGCATTCTGTTTGTGGACTGCCTCAACTATGTTGAGCTTCCTGCCTCAGCCACGTGGCATTTATGCGCTATCTACCTACCATAACATTCTCTTTGGTGGTCACAATTTTCTGTGTGCCAATCAGTGTAGTTGATGAGTCCAATATTCTGTTTCAGGCTACAGGTTCGGGGTGATGACTGTCAAGTTGGCAGTTGTTCGTCTGGTCAAGAACTTCCACATCCAACTGACACCGGACACCCCAGTCCCTCTGCAGTTCAGTGACAAGTCGTACTTAACCAAGCCACTGACTCCCATCAAACTCAACTTTACCAAGAGATGAGTGGAGAGAAATGTGTGGAGCAATGTCTGTGATATGAAGAGTACGGAAGTTGGTGTTGTCCCCAGCCATGAGCATAGAAATCACAGCCCATGAAGTAGTAAACAATTGTATCGAGGAAAATGTCATCGTCATGTCGTCAATGTCGTCGTTTATTTACTAAGACCAATGACTGCATTCTACGGATTTATAATACAGGTTTTCTAGCGGCTAACTACGAAACCTACCACGTCTTACTTTGGCGCCTTTTTTGTAGCTTTACAAGGGATAGTGTTTTAAAATTTCTGCTCTCATG
Organism: Matsumurasca onukii; assembly: GCA_018831715.1. Lineage (NCBI taxonomy): Eukaryota > Metazoa > Arthropoda > Insecta > Hemiptera > Cicadellidae > Matsumurasca > Matsumurasca onukii. Next base: position 2,449,738 of record CM032062.1, read on the forward strand.
TGATGACTTTCTGATGACAAGTCATTTCGCTATTGTTATAATCATGACGCAAAAACACAGTTTTTAAGTTTATTGTTGTTTTAAAGTTTCAAGACAAAGAATTGTTCTGCAGTTTTTTTCTCACGCTACGCTCTCTTTTTCAGGGAGGTTTTATGTTTATTTTGTTCAATACAATAAAAGACTGTGTAGACACAAACGTTTAACTAAAAGTGTGGTAAGTCACGTCTTATCAATAAATGTGTCAAAGCCTAATATATATATTTTGTTTTAACCTTATTCTGACCATAAATAACTTGTATGCTGTGCAAACTTAATTCTGATGTCTATATACACATCAATAGTATATAACTTGTCAAGAACACCTTGAGAAGGTACTTTAAACACCTTTTAAGATTCCATCACTATTTTTGAGCTTTTCACTGCCAGATGTATTATTTAGTTTCACTTTGTCCGATTGACATGAAATTCGGTACAACTGTTTCTTTTGTAGATATCTCGATAAAGTTTGTTAGCCAGCAAATTCAGCAGAAGTTCTTTTTTGGAAGGGAGTGTTGGTCGAAAAAGTGGTTTTATTGATGTAAAAACAGTAAATTTAATTTAAATTTCATGTCATTTGAAACACATATGCAAAGTAATTTTATCCATCAATGCACCAAAAATTATGGAATTCCATTAAGTCAAAGTGACCGCCTAACACTGATTTTTCGCTGTAACAGCGTTATGAGTAGGCTTAGTCCGATTTCAATCAAATTTGAAATACGTTTTCCCTCACGATATGTAACAAAACTTGCCGTACAAGAACACGTAAATCTGAGGCCAAATAGCGAATAAGAATAACAAATTGCAAAGACAATTCGATTCACTCATGCAAGCGGCGCTTAAGCGCTTACCTGCGTGTCGGCCTGGTTATAGTTTATGACGAAGGAGGAGAAGAAGGGATCTTTTACAGAATCAACAATTTCAATTGCATGGAAAAGAACGAGCTAGAGGCTAGAGCAAATTAGTACTCCAATATCATTGAATCAACAACAACACAAAAGACCAGACCTGGTTGGTTGAAATCTAAACAGTGAAGGCGGGAAACCGTGTTGACAGAACTTTGATAAGCAATCTATAGAAACCGGATCCTGTGGTGAAGAGATTTAGTAAATACAGTTAGCCTACTTTACCCACTTGCCCACACAGTACGCTTGTTGCCTTTGTATATCATGAAATGATTGTTTGCCATTTCTTCAGTTTGTTTTGTGACGTAGTTTTAGTCTCATTTATTGATCAATTTGCATTAAATTTGGAACTGTAGAACCTTGTACAAACCAATGCAGAGTGGCGTTAGAAATAAGTCCTCAAACCAAAATGCTGGATGTAGCGGTTGACTATTCTAAAAGTCTTTGAACGTTTAATGATCTCTAAATGAGCCTATGTCATTGTGTTCTAAGCCTATACGGCTCTTTCAGATCCGACTAAACAAAATAAATTTAGCCTTGTTTAACGATATCTTGATACTTTTTTTAGGTGTAGTCTTGTTACGAACTAGGACCGACTGTTTCCCAGAATGGGCCATTAATTAATAGCCCAAAGACCAATGGAATGGACGGCTAACGTGACTTTCGAACCACGGGACTTCCGAACTAACGAGGCGAAGTTACGATTACAAAGCACTCTCTACCACTTCACCCACACCTTTACCTAGCGTTACCACAAAATTATGTAACAAATTGTTACAGTAAACATAAATTATGTACATAGTTTATGTTATACAATTAAAATATTTCTACTGGTTTGCTTCCAAAAAATAGTTTTTTTGTATGTACAACCACGCAAGTTTAAAACTTAAATAAAAGTTACTTTATTTTATACAAATTGACAAACATTATAATTAAATAAATCAACTGGGACTCGTGGCGTGGTCCTGTAATCCAGCTTCATGAAGGTCAGGTTTTGAGGATGATAAAGGTCTAAAGCGGCTCAGATAGTCTCAGTGATCATCTGATGATACCCGCATCAACTCCCACCGTCGTTTATACATATCAGACCATCACCTGCGTGGTTCGAAAGTCACGTTAAGCCGTTGGTCCTTGTATTTCCCTTGGTCATTGGGCTATCAATTAATGACCTATTCTAAGGAAGAGTCAGCCTTAGTTTGTAACAAGACTACACCTCATAACTCATTACTACCACTCACCACATTCATCCTTCACCACATATTTGCCTTAAAATACCCTCATGAGAGTGGTCGGCATCTCAAATAGTGATTTACCTAGAGGTATTACACGTACACGGGTGCTTTGTGCATGTCCCGCGCACGCCACTCACTGTCGTCAAGTCCTTTGAACCCTGCGTTACCGCTCCTTTGCTATCATCTACTGTGTTTGTCTGTCAAAGATACAAGTTCAGTTCGGTGTGAAACAGTTAATTAGGCTTACAGTGGCCTATGTTACGCTTAAGAGAAATTGAAATACGTGTGTTGGGAAACATTTGAATGGTGTAAGAGGTCTACTGTTCACAAAAGTATCGTTTTGATATAGAGTATGTATGCATTTAGGTGTTACTTTACTAAATTGTGTAATAAGCTTTTAATGCAGTTTTGAAATGGTGGTCTTAATAAACGAGTTTTTACTTTAACTACACGATTTGTTGTACAACTGCAATGATATTTGGTATAAATGTTCCTTAATTGTCTACGAGGATTGTAAAACTTTTTGTAAAATTGCACGTTAATCTGAGGTTGAAGGCCAAAGCGAGGTTGTGAGCGGAGCGCACGGTTTGAGCGTGTTCACGTATAATAGAGTGAGTAATCCTAAGGCCGAAGGCCGAAACGAGCTGACAAGTTTAGAGTTATAAACTGCAAAGGAAGCGGCGCTTTAGCGCTTAGCTACGAGTCGGCCTCGTTTTCTATTTAGTCTTTACTGCTAACAAAACTAACAATTTCTAAGGTTTCGAATTTTTATTTTTTTCACCACCCTATCAAATGCAGTCGGCAAGCTTTTTGGAATCTTTAAAACTCTTGTCATTTTGATTTTACTGCCGAGGCCCGGTTTCCGATCTGTGTTTATGTTTGTGCTACAAATAACATTACCACCAATAGCACGTTGAGGTGTTGATTTTATCCCTGGCACAAAATGTATTCGAGCATAAACACAGACGGGAAACCATGCCTGAAGAAGAGAACTTCAAAATATTGAAAATAATAATAACCGAAAGAACCGACACTGATTTTAACAAGTCCTGATAAAAAGGGCGGAAACTTCCCGAGGTTATCTGGTGGATATTTCCATATAACTGACTCCGTTACGTGGATTATCTTTGCAGCCGTTAGACAATTATAGACAGTGGATCACAGTCAAGAGTGTGGTTGTTGTGTTGTACACAGCTGACCGTGGAGACAACCTATCCATGTCTACTCAAACAACCTAGGCATCACAACAACGCTGCTGGCCAATGGCAAGGCCGTCGCTATCTACTATCTCTCGCTTTCACCCGGTCATCTCTGGAATCAGACCTGTCAGCTGATGAGGCGGTGTGTGTGTTTGTGTGGTGGAATGTGTTTTAGAATGGGCTAGCCTTTTGTGTTTGGAACTCTTAAAACCGGTGAGTAACCTTGGAACATTATTTTTTTACGATTATAGACGTACTGTAGAGCAAAAGCTTCTGATAGACTGGTTTCACGAGTAAATGCTTTAAATAGAAACACTTACTAGAAGCTTTAATAGAATGCTTTAATGTGTATAGCTTTAAATAGAAACACTAAGTTGTATGTTTTATCACTAGGTCCTAAGGAGCAGCTTTTTAGTGCGAAGTTTGATCAGAGGAGTGAGGATCAAAAAGCCATTTTTGGGCCGAGTGATGAATGATTCTTTTTTTCATGATGCAGGTATAATCAATAATAATATAAATACACCCATACGTGTTTAGTTATATTATATTTTAATTTAATTTAAAATAATTGAAATGCAAATACTCATTTGAACTCAATAAAGAGTTGTAATCTTTACTTGAAGCAAAGATAATGCTATAATAAGTAGATTGCGCATAGATGCCGAATGGTTGTAACGTAAAAATCAACATAGTATGGTAGCCTAAGCACAGATAGCGCTGCGAGGGAATTCTTTTAAGAGTTTCAGGTAGAGCCAATGACGCGAACGCAATGTTCGTTCTCGAAAATCGCTCGATTGAATCACATTTAAGTCATTTACATAGCAAAAGTTCGAGCATGTGGAGCCAAGGGGGCGAAGGACGAGGAGTAATGACAGCACTCGCAGCGCTTTCTGTGCTTGGGCTGCCGATACTATGTTGATTTTCCTGATCCAGCCATTCGGCATCTATGTGCAATATACTCACCATAACAATATCTTTGCTTAAAGAACAGCTCTTGTCCGATCTTCAATATTATTAAAGCTTAGTATCGATTTGTAATGGGTTATTTTTTAGTTAGTAAACTAAACCCTTTGAAGGTCGATAATTGAAGTAGTTATATTTACAGCAATCGACTTGAGCAAGAGACCGATCATTCCGATTAAACAAAACCATTGGAACAGCTGATGTCCTTGCCACATAAATATTATTAAAATAAACCATTACCCTTGGAAAATAAAAATAAAAATATAGAAACAAACCCTTTCTTCCTTGTCAATAAAATTGCAGCTTTAGCTCGCCAATATACATGTATCTAAAGTTGCACTATAAAAATGTGTTTTGATGATTTTTACCCTCTAGGGATTTTTTATGACACGGGAATCAGCTGTTTCAACGAGTTAGGTTTCAGCACATATAAGTATTCCAGTCTTCTAGAATTTTATTGGTGGTATTTTAACAAGAATACGTTTTTTCTTGTCAGCTCTAGGATAAAAGAAAACAAACATTTTTTCAACTCAAAAGACACGATTTATATGTTGTAGGTTAAGATGCCGTGCATAGCGGAAGTCGAGACTATGGAAATGCTCTACTTGTTCCTCTTCACATTCTGGATGATATACTTGTACTTTGTGCAGAACTACGGATACTGGGAGCAAAGAGCTGTGCCCCACGTCCCCGCAGTGTTCCCCATGGGCTCTCTGACTAAAGTCGTGATCAGTTCCAAGTACGACGAGACCATGCTGGACAAAATATACAAGGACTTCAAAGAGCACAGATTTGTCGGCTTTATAAACATCCGCGAGCCTTGCCTACTCGTCAGAGATCCCGGACTCGTGAAGAACGTGATGAGTGACAACTTTGACCACTTCATGGACAGGGGCTGGCTGGACGTCAACCCTAAAGACTACCTAGTGTCGTGTATGATCACGAGAACTGGAAAGGATTGGGAGAGAATTCACAAGAGGTTGACCCCCGCTTACAGCGACGTGTATTGGAGCGCATCTAGCAATGTGTTCAGGCAGAGTTGCAACCTTCTGCTGAACACTGTCGAGGAACAAACAGAACAAACAAAACACCTAGAGGTGATAGACATTCTGTCCAGGTTTACGATGGATGTTTTCAATGCTTGCGTCTTCGGCACGGATGACAAGTCGGAAGACGATGAGTTTTTTAAAGTTTGCAGGAAAGCGATGAATACAGATTTCAGAGTGAAGTTAAAACTGTTTGTTTACTTTGCGTTTCCGATTGTTTCAAGGCATCATATGTTCGACATGGTGGACCAGGAGGTAGGTGACGCTTTTAAAGCGAAAGTGCGAACAGTTGTAGAATCCAGAGAAAATAGTGATACGAAAACATGTGATTTCATCAACGAGCTTGTGAGAGTGAGGAGGTATGAGTCTGTTTTACGTGGATGTCCCAATTCTGCGAAAGAAAATATGATGGATGGTGAGGAATCTACAGTACGTATTGCGATAACGAAACAATTCTGTACCTCAAGAAGGTTTTGAAATATCGTTTCTGTATAAAATATTTAAATACATAGTAACTAATTTCTTTAAAACTTAGTACATTACAAAAATGTAATAGCCCTCTTCTAATGACTCATTTCAGGCTTAACCGTAGAAGACATTATATCAGAGACGTTCGGCTTTCTTGCAGTGGGCCAAGAGAAAACATCTGTAACAGCTCAATACTGTTTGTACGAAATCGCTCGTGACGAGCAAATACAAGAACGGATATTTCAAGAGGTTCAAGATATATTCAACAAACACAGTGAGGACTTGAAGTTCAGCAAGGATTTAGACGCAATGCCTTATCTAAGCCAGGTAGTCAATGGTTAGTACGCTGAAGCGACATTATACAGAGTGTGCTTGAACTTTCTATACAAAGTGTTCAAAATGGTCCCCACTATATTTTTTCCATAGGAAACATTTCGAAAACCCCTTTAGGAAATGTTTTATAGGGTTCTGAAGTTTGTTTTGACCCAGCACCTAAAGAACGAGGGAGTCCAAGGGCCCCTTATGCAAACCCCCTCTTGTGGCACCTCAAAGAAAGGTAATTTTACACAAATTCAACAAGAAAATTTGTATCTCATCTCATTTTCAGGGTATACCCATTTAAAGATTCAAAGTTGTCAAGTCTCAAATGTCACATTTCACATTCAGTTTCTTTCGACTGAAAAATTGTTCTGCAAAATCCTCTCATGCATTTTGTTGCAAGGTTGTGACACGTTTCTCTCAGAGGATTTTGCAGAAAATTAGTTTTATGAGTGGCATTTTACCTTGTTTGTTTTAGAAACTCTTCGCCACTACCCGATTTTCCCAGCGACCTACCGAAAGTGCACTCGGAACTTCAGGATCCCAGACTCCAACCTGGTCGTGGAGGAGGGGTTAAGGTTGATGATTCCTACCTTCTCCATCCACCATGACTCCAAGTACTTCCCGGACCCCTACAGCTTCGACCCTGAGCGCTTCAGTGCTCTGAACCGCCGGGGAATGCACCCCGGTGTGTTCCTCCCATTCGGGATCGGTCCTAGAAAGTGTGTTGGTGAGGCTTTTCCCTAGATTTACATGATTGCCTGGTTGTCTATTCAAATATCTTTTATCGGCGAGTATTAAAAGATGTTTCGATGTGTTAATTGGATCTATATCTATGTATACATGGCCGTTTTACTCAGGTGGTGTTGGGAAGCTTAAAATTGCCGTCCATTTTGTTCTGTGGAGTTATCTTCTTCAGTGATATAAAAGAATAGTCTATTTATTTCCAATGGAAGTTTGTCAGTTCCTTAATTTAGTAATCTTCAATTCCACTAAAATTTATTTAAGTCTATTTTCAAAGTGACAGGACATTCATTCATATTTTTTACTTGCAATAGAACACAACTGGAACATTTTAATATATAATGATTCTGCTCGAACCATTCTAATGAAAATTCAATTTTCTTTATTCATGGAAAATCCATTTAAATTATAATACATAATAGTTACAATAATTTATTATCATGTTTGAAAATAAACTGATTGCCTGGCTTCTTTTAAACCCCTTTTATGGTGTCAACCAGTTCTTAGAACAAAATATAGACATCACATTTTATCTCACTTTATTTGGGCCAGATAGTGTAGTGGTTTAGCATAACCGCCCGGCAAGCGGGAGACCGTATTCAAGCTTGGTTTGGTCCAAACATTTTTGTCTTCAAATTTTTTGAGTAATAATTTATTTATATTTAATTATATATCATCAACTAGCTAATCTATTTATTTTTATATATATTGTACTGTGTCTACATTGTAACAGGGAGCTATTGACTCACTTTCATATTTATTTGGAGCTCTTGGGTTTCAATTAACTGTATAATACTTTAAAATATCTTTTTCTCTTAAAATCTTTACAAAGGACAATACAGTTCTGAAACACTGTTTCCTGTGTCCTAGGCTACAGGTTCGGGGTGACGACAGTAAAGTTGGCAGTTGCTCGTCTGGTTCACGACTTCCACATAAAACTGTCCCCAGACACACCGGTGCCTCTGCAGTTCACCAACGAGTCTTACATGACAAAGCCACTGACACCCATCAAACTGATGTTCACTAGGAGATAAATCTATGGTAGATTATCAACTTCTGTGATGTATCCTAAAACTGGTTTAGTGTTTTAAGTACATAAAAAGTAAGAGCGGGCACTCTGTGCAGAAACTGGTAAAAATATTCTTTGTTTTTAGACCCTGGAGAGGGTTTTACGGAAGAAACCTCTGTGTCTTTTAGTTTTTATTAATAATTCAGTACTTTAAATATAATATTGGTGACTCTAAAACTATTCATCTAAGAATGACAGTCAATTGCTCATTTGCCAGTGTTGAATCCACTAACAGATTGCGATTCAAACTTAGATATTTCCCTGGAGGAAACTTCTTTGAGCGCCTGATCCCAGACAAGATAAATCATTATAAAGTTATTATGTATATTTCAAAAATATTTTATATTGGTTTGCAATAACTACATTATTTAAGACTAATAAATTCTACACATTTCCTTTTAAAAAAGTAATGTCACTTTATGGAAGGAAATCTTCTTTGGAAGCAAACCACTAAAAATATTTAAATCGTAAACATAAATTATGTACATAGTTTATGTTATACAATTAAAATATTTCTACTGGTTTGCTTCCAAAAAATAGTTTTTTTGTATGTACAACCACGCAAGTTTAAAACTTAAATAAAAGTTACTTTATTTTATACAAATTGACAAACATTATAATTAAATAAATCGACTGGGACTCGTGGCGTGGTTCTGTAATCCAGCTTTATGAAGGTCAGGTTTTGAGGATGATAAAGTCCATCACCTGCGTGGTTCGAAAGTCACGTTAAGCCGTTGGTCCTTGTATTTCTTTTGGTCATTGGGCTATCAATTAATGACCTATTCTAAGGAAGAGTCGGCCTTAGTTTGTAACAAGACTACACCTCATAACTCATTACTACCACTCATCACACTCATCCTTCACCACATATTTGCCTTAAAATACCCTCATGAGAGTGGTCGGCATCTCAAATAGTGATTTAGTGATTTATAATAATAATATTATTAACTCTGAACTACTGTAAATAGGTTTAGAGTGATTAGACAAGCTTTAAAAACATTCATTAGTGTAAGTTAAATTGTTATATGTGCAAAAAAGTCCTACATTGTATTTATTATATGTTTCTTTGCAGCCGAAGGAAACCTGCATGAGCGCCCAGTGGCGTTTTGAATTTTTAGCAACAACACAGGGTCAAATTTGAGCTCAAAGCTCTTAATATATGAGTTTAAGACACTACTCGTCCTGTAGATCCAATTTGATTTTGTAATCAAGAAGAATGATTTTTTGACAGCAGATTTTCAAAGTAGTACTCACATTGGTGTTGCTGGGCATTTGTGAAGTTGTCTGACAGCTACAACACCAGAAATGGAAATAACTTTATCCTACTAGCCCACCACCTAGCACTTACAGAGAAAAAGCCCAATCTATATCAGACCCAAGTTGTTCAACCTATTGCCTGTCTACCCAAAGAAGTTCTCAACAGAAAAGTACTTCAAGAAAGAACTACAAAGATGGCTCACGACAAGACCTTTCTATAAATTAGAAGAGTTTATTACTTGTAGTAAATAATTAACTTTATAGATGTCAAGATGACGTAATTGTATTTCAAATAAAGACAAAATTACAAATAAAAAATTATGAATAATCTGTTGTTACCTCACTTCAAATAAAATCTAATTTAGGGACTAATTTCAATGACTGGTAAACTATGTCTTGTTTTACAAGGCAAAGTTAGGACTATAAAATCCTCTCTACCATTTAATCTCGACCAGCATCTCGTTATCAGCATCCCTTTCAGGGATCGAACCTGCGCCATCGGAATGATGAGCTCCGGGGTCGCGTGCGATACCAATCCGCCACGAATTCATTAAGCTTTCTGTTGATGCACGGATGGCTGTTAAGCTATCTGAGAGACTTTGGCAATCTCAAACTTGCATCTTTAATGTAACAGGTGATAACATGTATCACAATTTTTCTAGCTCTTTTTAAGATAACAAAACTCTGCAAGGACCATACTTTGTCTTTGTTGTGATTTCGTTGACTTTTGGTACACAAGTTGGGTACGTTGACATAAGTGTTTATTCTAGGTTTCGACAACATGCAGTTTTTATGGCTTAAACCTCTATTTAGGAAAACACCCCTTCAAAGAGCACTTTTGGTGTGTGTGGAATTCGCTAGAACCCATTGTATCGCTTGTGATAACACTGCGGCTACGTTGTATATTTGTAATCATAATTTGGATTGGATGGAAGTCCTTTACCTTCTAGATCATGTTCTCATCAAATTTATTTTATAAAGGTCTATGCTTCACTACTAGACTTAATAATTTTGTTTATGTTTTTTTGTTCCATTTTTATCTTGATGATAAAAATAAAATATATGATTCTAGTCAATAAATCGCTTGAACAACAAAGTTTATTTCAGCAATTTTTGGATTTGAAAATTGAAACCCTTTTAGTTGTGGTTGCTTAACCACGATTTAGTTGTAATAAAGGACTTTGCTTCTTTCAATTGCTAAAAAACTCTGTTTTTTTAATTGTACTCTATTAAAAATGATCTTCACTTTATGATCTAATGAGAAAATATACTTAGGGCCGTTTTTTCAATTGCCTGGTTAGCAGCTGGTTAACTAACCGCCGGTTAAGTTGTTTACAGTCTGCAATGTTTACATTTTCACGCTAACGTTCAAAGTATTTAAATGAATTATTTGAAGATCTTTTATGCAATAAAGGTATAGTTTTACCATTTTAATTGAATTTAACATGAACACATTATGCTAATGTAGCTAAATACAAACTGTAACACCAAAATGCAAAATCAAAACAGACAAAGTAAAACTTAACCTAAAAAATATTCAGCTTTTCTATTGGTTGGCTCCCTGTCCTAATTTTTAACCGCCGGTTAAGGCTCAATTGAAAAAACGGCCCTTAGGGATATTATATTAAATAAATTCACAAACATTTCAACAAGTTACAAAAGTTTAGTTTATTAAACATATATAATTTGGTGATAAATTTGGTGTAAAAGTACAATCTTTATGATTCTTTGTATGTTTATATATTATGTGCCCACACGTACGATTGCCAACCAATTAAACAAACTGTTGAAGAACAAATTACAAAATAAACAGGAGCTATAAATTACAAAACAACAAACAAGGTGATTTTTCAATTTAGAAGAATTGTACTCACCTAGACTCTCTAGTTAGTTCAACTCTGTTAGCAAATTTGAAATTTCCCCTAATTTTTCCTACCAAAATTGTTTTATAACCAAGTACAGTAGAGTCTGTGTTATCCGTCATAAATGGTCAGACAGAGGGGAGGATAACCAAAAATGTTAGGTAGTGTTATATGTGCTATGTTATGTACTTTAAAAGCCATTTGTATCTTAAACATTATAATTATATATGATGAAGATGAAATAAATAACTGAGTATCCTTTCAAATACAAGTATTACCTCGACCGGTTTTGTAGGGTTACCTCATTGTCGGGCGGTCCAACACGACGATGTACCTCACCTTACGAAACCGGTCGTGGTAATAAATGTATTTGAAAGGATACTCAGTTATATATTTCATCATCATCACATATACAGTATTCCTTATTAGTGGATCCCTCCTTTTTCACATATATATATGGGGGAAAATTTAAGAAACACATTTAATAATAACAACTTTATTTGTCATGTACAAAAAATTTTGTGTGACAAAAAACAAATAAGATAAACCCATCACCAAAATACTGTTCCCCTATAAGTACTACTTGCTACATAGGTGAAATGTTGTTGGAAAAATTAGTTGAAAAATTTGACACAACATACAAATTAATCCGGATTTGTGATTTTTTTGTCATATATTTTCTTGTCTATGTTAGCCGCTTTCAGACGTTACGACTTTTTGCTGTGCGCCGGATACGTCACGGCGCAAGTGAGTTTGATTACAATGGCAAGCGGCCGTTCCCGGCACGTCTCAACAGCTCCATTGCTATTGTATTGAAACTCACTCGCGCCGTGCCGTGTCCGGCGCACAGCAAAAAGTTGTAACGCTACAACCTTATATAATGGATAATACAGAATGTTGGATACACGAGACTCTACTGTAAATGGATGGTTAATATTGAACCTAATGTGATGTTTAATTTTAGGATTTCAGTTAATTTCAAAATATTATATGCACTATATCGTTATAAATAACCCTTAAAAAAACACAAATGCTGAAAAAATATGATTTTGCTGTTCTATTTCACAATCTGATTCTATTTTACAAACTAATGTACAAATAAAACTGAAGTTAAAACTAAGCACACAAAAATTTCAAGATAATAAATATAAGATTTACATTTATAGTAGGCACGAGCAAGTACACTGATTTCACTTGAAGTTCAAATAATTATATAAAGCCAGGTTGACACGCATCTAAGTGCTAAAGTGCTGCTGGCATAAGTGACTCAAATTTCCGTAGCAATTTTCACTCTAATTTGCTTCACTCACAGATTAGCCTCAGATTTTTATGTTCTATTGCAACGGGTTTGTAATCGGTGCACATTTCATGGTCTCTGGTCTGGGTCTTACCATGTTGACAGCATGAATTATTTTTCCAAAGGAAATTCGATAAAAACTAAATGGTAGATGCTAGTGTAATATTAAGTTCTAAAAATGAGTAACTTTTAATTTTTTGATAGTATTCTTCAATTATTATCACAAATTCAAAACAATTTCAGAGTGTGTTTTGAAAAAAAGGAAAAGTGCTTTGGGACGAAAACCAAATAAAAACAAACACAAAGCATTTTCATGAGCTGTACTTGCTCGTGCGTAATTTTCAACAATCCTACCAAACTTAGTTACATTATGTATTTGCCTACGGCAAGACTAGAAGAAACATTTGGTTATTTCTTTGGAATCCAAGTGTATAAATATTAAATAGATAAATAAATAAATATGTTATTTCATAAACAAAATTGCACTAGCATTGAAAACATCAGTATAATTAATTTTTGGCCACAATTTTCCAACCACACTTACATCAAGAACACATTCACACAGACAATAACGAAGTTAACGGATGTTTTCTAGACCATGTTTGAAACTGTCCAGTCATCACCGAAAAGTAATCCAGATTGAATTGTAAATTATCTACACATTTTTATTCTTTGGAAATAAGAAGAAAAGGAGTAACAAACCGCAAAATAACAAGATTTCAAACAAACTAAATGCACAGTCATAGAAATTTTTTGTGAAGAACTTGTTTATAAATTATGCTTCAACCCAAAAGAAAACTGGATTCCTACACAAAATTGCTGGATTTAAAATTAGTTGGAAATTTTTCTGGACAATTTAAGTATTTCTAACAGTAATCAGACTTCAAACAAATGAAATTTCCTGACTGTGGCAACCATAGTTATGTAGCAAGTGGCATAGAACATATACAAATGATTTATTAGAATAAGATAATAATAAATACTGGGGTTATTAAAATATAGAATATAATATGAATAAGGTATTAATATAGCACAATAAGAACTTCTGTGCTGGAACTTCCGTACAGATTTGTGTATCAGTTTTCGATTTTTTACCTTGAAGAATCCAGAAAAATACTTCAACCCCCCCAAAAACGTTCCCAAAGGATACTTTTTTGGGGAATTAAGGTAATAATTAAGACTTTTTTAATATTATTTTGACATTTTAACATATTTTTGGCATTAAAATATTACAAAAATTTCTTAAATGGTAAAGATGAGTGTTAAAAAACTTGTGGAATGGATTGTCAACTTTTGAACGGCGTCTAATTAAAGTATCAAAACTGCCACATTGGAACACAAAATTAAGGTTACTTATTTGACTAGTGGGTACAACCCACAAGAAGTCGGAAAGTCGCAAACTGGACTTTCTAGTCCACTCTATGCGAAATGGCCTTCAATTTGTTGTGCCGGTGTAGCAAATTCAATGCTTTATCTTGTGCCTTTCAAAAAGTGTCAAATCATCCCAGAACTATTTTTACACCCTGTACAATCATTGCTATTAAACAACATAAATGTTTCCCTTGCAATTTTGGAAAGTTATATATTATTAAAAGTTAACCTTAACAGGAACAAACTATCACAAATTAAGCCTTATTCTAAAAAATATGAATTGACACACTTTAAATGTTTAAGTACAAGATTTTAATAGGCAGTTGCAATTGCCAATATGTTTAAAGTATTAGGAAAGTTAAATTATAAAACAAATTTAAGGGATAAAAGTATTTTAGTAGGATTGGTTAGGAAGTGTGGTATTATTAGGTATGAAACTTTAAAAGAAAACTGACTCGGAAAGATAGTTGATAAGCATTTCAAGCCTTATATTCTTTAAGTTTATTCTTTAAGGTTATATTCTTTTTTGACCAAGTCTTCGGCATCTTTGAATTTCTTAGTGATTTTTTCCTCGCTCAGTGGCTTCTCTGCAGATGTCTTCTCACCAGTGTAGAACACCAGTAGTTGTGCCTTTGCTTTATCTACCCTGCAAACATAACATAACATGTGTGATGCTTTATCTTACAGCAGAGATTATGTTATGGTAGGTAGATTGCACATAGATGTCACATGGTTGAGGCAGGAAACACAACATCAGCCCAGGCACAGATAGCACTGCAAGGGAATTCTTTTAAGAGTCTCAATTAGAGCCACTGACGCACGTGCAAGTTTGTTAGTTTTGAAAATCGCACATTTTGGTCACATTTAAGTCATGAACATCGGACAAACTCGAGCATGTTGAGCCGATGGGGAGAAAGACGGCAAGAGACAGCAGCGCTATCGGTGCTTGGGCTAACGCAACTATGTTGATTTCCTGCCTCAGCCATGTGGCAACTATGCCCTATCTACCTACCATCATAATCTTTGCTCTCAGTGAGCCTAAGGGTCCTGCTAAGTGTCACCTCAAAGAAAGGCTGGATTCATCAGCCTTCAAGGAACAGACGACACCGCGCACGTATCAACTGGCTAAACAGCGGCCCTTCTTTCAACTGATGCAACCTAACTGTCAAACCAAGCACTTGGAGAGGTTCAAAACGACCTGTTTTCCACTTTAAAAAACCATTTTTATAGTAAAAACATGGTATTAGTCTAGAAGAGTGACTTATGATATTATGAGCTGAAACTGATTTAACACGATGTGGAGGAGGCTCCTTAATATATAAAAATTTGTTTTGGGGTGCGGAACTTATTTATAAGTGGTTTAAAGTTGGGACTATTTTACTGCGGAGCACCTTGAGGCAACTGTCACTCATCTGTCAGTGACTTTTCCCCCACTTCAAATTTAACTTAAAGGTGAATAAGTTATTATCGTGAAGTTAGGTTAGGTTAAGTTAGTTTAGGTTATGTTAAGTTAGGTTAGTTTATTTTTTATGTTGAACATATTTAAAAGTGGCTTTAAAGTTGGAACTATTATACGAGCGGAAGACGCGCGGACGCGGTGCACGCGGCACTCTATAGCAGACGACAGTATCTGTCACCCACTACAAATTAGCCTAGAGGCTGAATAAGGTGTTATCGTGGAGTTAGGTTAGCGAAAGTTAGTTGATTTCTTTTTGTAAAAACATCGTTATTAATAGTTTCCCGCAACTTATCCGAAGTTAAAACATCGTTATTTGGCCTTTTTGAAAGGTTTGAACTTAGAAAAGTGCTAAAAATCCATAAGTCACTCTTCTAGATTTTTACCAAAAACATGATATATTTGGAAATTAGAGGAGTTTTCCAACACAAGTATAGAGCTCCATTTCTCATAAGTTGATCAACAGTTTCACTAATAAACTTTGGAATTGTCCAAGTTTTAGTGCCTTTTAACTCCATTTTGTAGTCTTTAAATGCATACTTTCAAGAAAAAAAAACCATTTATACCTGTTATACTCCTATAGTTTTCAAATATACAATGTTTATTAATGTCAAAATGTTTATGAAAGGAGAAAAACAGGCCGTTAAAAAGCCTTGCATTGATGCGTCATGGAACAACTGAGGCAGACTATCAGTAAGTAAGGTGATACATATTGCTTTAAAACATTAGTTGCAATTAGTAAGGAAAATTTAAAATGTTCACAAAATATAGTCATTATCTTAACAAGGGATAAACAAGATGTTTCAAAATATTCATACATCGATAGTCGTAGGGATGTATTTAAGTATCTGTCACTTGTAGGCAGAGAAATATGACCCTCTCCCTTCTTGTAAGCGATCTTTGATGTCACTAAGATCACCATAATACATGCCCTGTTAGCTGATTATGTACAACAGTTTTCTTCAAGTGCTTGCCACATCAACAAATCCAACAACATTTTGGAACTTTCTTTACTGACTTTTTGTTGTGTCGTTTCGGTTGGCCTAAAACACAATTCTTAATCCTGGACCCATTGACTTTAACCCATATATTTCAAGTCAATGGTCAATGTTGGATCTATGGAATGCAACTGTAAAAAACAGAAGTCTGAATCACGTTTATGGTGTAAAGACGGCACGTAAAGAACAGCGCAGAATGTTTTTTTTTAACTTGGGCTTTTCATTTATTACTTACAGTCAAATCCACTGGATAGACGTTTCAAGTAAACTAAAATTAGTTTATACTTAAATTTAAAGAATAAACTTATACTTACTGTGAATCAAATTATATCAACTAGCCATTTTAATATTTGAACATGTTTTGTTGAACCAAATCGCTGCCCTAGGCACGTGCCTAGTCTTAATCGGGAATATATCATTAGCCTGTAAACTTTGTTTTACACGTTGTATACCTAACCAGCTGCTAAATAATGCCGATTTTCCCCACTTGACTTTAGAAAATTAATGAAAAGAGAAATATATGTCAATCCATCCTGATTCCAAATATTAACTTTTATTTATGAATGCACAACCTTAAATCCTTGACAAGATGAACTGACAACTTACAGTGGAAAGGGATGTGGAGCAATCACCTCCTGGATGTCTTCAAATTTGGTTCGTTTCACTTTTCCGTCATCAGCTTTCTTGTAAAACCACACGTCTTTGATGGGATTGCTTTCTTGATCCAAGTCCAAATAGAACTCTGATACTCTATACTTCTCTCCAAGTATCTCTTCAAGTTTGCCAGCAACTTTGTTTACATACATCTGTAAAATAAAACACAGGGAGGTAATTATAAATCTTTAAAAACCTCTGAGGAGTTGCAGAATACAACTCAATCTTGTTTTATACTGCAGTTTAAACAAGAATTTACTTGTAGACAGAACTCATAACCAATCACAAATCTGCCCTGAAACATGTGAATACTAAAAACGGTTAAATTAAGAAATTGTCAATTCCAGTATCTTAGAGAACTTATCTAAGAGGGAGGACTTGAAATTTTTTCAAACTGCCTTTAGGTCAACTGTTTTAGAGAGTTATAATAAGAAATTGATCTTTGATACTTTGATTTGAGACACCGACCACTCCTAGAGGGTATTTTAACGTGAATATGGGATGAATGGTGAGTGTGTTGAGTGTTTTTGATGAATGATGAAGTGTTGTCTTGTTACAAACTAGGGCCGGCTGTTCCCCAGATTGAGTCATTAATTAATGGGCCAACAGCTTAACGTGACTTCCCAACCTGGGGGAGTGGCCATAGTGAAAAATTATCACTGTGTCTGAAAATCGAATCCGGGCTGGTTTGGTGCGAAGCACGCACTATACCACTGAGCTATCTATGACCACCCCATTTAAATAACTCCTGATAAATCATAATCGGATAACCACGTTGCGGATTAACCGCGACACCAAATGGTGAAAAAATACAATGCCAACATTCCCTGTAATAGTGTCCCGCGTGACCTTGACTCGTTTTCTATGACTCATCTGACAATATTAGTTCAAAAATAGCAATTCTCCTCACCTACTAGAATTACCCATTTTTTTGCGGTTTAACCGCGATTTTGCTTGTCCGGGAAGTCTCAAACCGACTTTCTCACGGTTGATAGGGAGTTGACTGTAGTTACATTTCTTACGAGGCGGTAGTAATTTTTAGTACCCAGATTTTAAAAATAAACCATCTGCAGCAACAGCAGTATAAGTAATTATGTTTAAATAGTAAATACTAATTCCAAAATTTAAAATTTTTATTCTTACAATGTTGGGTTTAAAGAACATTAATACAAATTTGTGTGTTGTTTAAACTGTCAAGTTTGTCTTGTTTAACGAGGCGAAGTTAGGACTACAAAGTCCTCTCTACCACTCTCTTAGATCAAGATTATGTTATGCTAGATAGATTGTGCAGAGATGCCACATGGCTGAGGCAGGAAAATCAACATATCGTTGTGGTAGCTCAAGCACAGATAGCGCTGTCATCTCTAGCCGATTTTTCCCCCCTCGGCTCCACATGCTCGAGTTTGTTCGATGTCGATGATTTGAATGTGACCACATCAAGCGATTTTCGAGAATAAAGAAACTTGCCGTTGGGTCAGGGGTCTACTTGATACTTAAAATAATTCCCTCGCAGCGCATTCTGTGCTCGGGATGCTGAACTATGTTACATTTTCCTGCCTCAGTCATTTGGCATCTATGTGCAGTCTACCTACCATAACATAATCTTTGCTAAGACACACTAATCTAACCTAAATCAATGTACATAAAGATTCATTATTAATTCATTTGTATAGCCTAGTAGATTGCAGTAGTACTTGTTGAGTAGGGGAGAATTAAGAATGAGAAAGTAATTTAAAGTAAAATAGGATCGAATGAGAGAAGGAAGTTTAGAAGAACAGTGTTTTCAAGGGTAACAAGGGAATAAGAAAGTTTGTTTACATTACAATGTTTACATGACAATAACAATAATTAGTTGCAACAGCTGATTACCTTGACATTAGCAAACATAACAGAAATTAAATCAATTATTTACATATTTGTATGTATAAATATCCAACATTCCGCCGGCCCTGACCTGGTCCTCAGGTCAAAAATCAGTGGACGACCCAGAGTCTTGGAGAGAGTTGTTGGCTTCAGAGTCATAGATAGGTAGGCGAGAGACCTTACTGGTTGGCCGAGTCAGTACTCCTTGTCTAGTTTTCAAGTGGACGACGTGTGGGATACCATGTTTTCCTGGAGAAAGTGAAGTTATTCTTGCAGTACTCCACGAGAGAGGGGCAGAGTTTTCTTCATGGACAATTACAAGGTCTCCTTCTTTGAGTGGGCTAGTTTTAGACGTCCATTTAGATCGACTTTGTAAACTGTATAGATATTCGTTTCTCCACCTTTTCCAAATGTGTTGGCTGAAGGATTGAATCATTTGCCATCTTCGGAGGCGATTGACAGGAATACCTTTTTGGTCTTGTTCTGGTACAGAAGTTAGAGGACAACCAATTAAGAAATGGCCAGGAGTCAGGATGTTTAGTTCTGCTGGGTCTGTAGACAATGCCGTGAGAGGCCGAGAGTTTAGGATCGCTTCAATTTTGCAGCTGAGAGTGGTGAATTCTTCTAGTTTCAAGACTTGTTCTCCGATGACACGTCTCAAGTGATGTTTGATGGATTTCACACAACGTTCCCACAAGCCACCAAAGTTAGGGGCACGAGCTGGCGAGAAATTAAATTGAATAGAGTTTTGAGTCGAGAACTGATTGATAGCGTTCTTTGTAGATTCATCACGGAGAAATGTTTTCCAGAGGTTGGACAGTTGGGAAGCTGCTCCAACTTAGTTAGTTCCGCAATCAGATTACATTTGAGAAGGTAAGCCACGCCGAGAAACAAAGCTTGTCAATGCCGCGATGTAGGCTTCAGCTGAAAGGTCGGTGACAATTTCGATGTGGACAGCTTTGTTAGTGAAGCAAATGAAGATGCAAAGATACACTTTGACAGTCTGAACTCTTCTTAGTTTATGTATCTTAACTTGAAAGGTGTCCGCATAGTCTGTTCCACTTATTTCAAAAGCTCTTCTGGGTATCAAACGACTAGCAGGTAAATCACCCATAAGAGGCGTTGAGAATTTCGGTTTACAGCGAAAGCATTTCATACATTTTGAGATTCTAGATCTGATGACAGACCTTGCTGACGATATCCAAAACATTTTTGTTATGAAAGGCCGTAGAGATGAGGTCCTGCATGAAGATACTTCAGATGGAAAAAATCTATGAGAATATGAGTTACATGATGAGATTTCGGAAGAATGATTGGGTGTTTTCATCTTCATTAAGATCGCTGTAAGTCTTTCTCCAGACAGAATCCTTGGGAGTCCAAGAAGGGTAGAATTTTCCATGCTCTTTCACAAGGTTTGTTGTTTTGAGTAGTGAGATTTCTTCTGCAAATTGTTGGTGTTGGATGAAACTGCAGATCTTCTTTGTGGAACTGTTAAGTTCTTCTATAGAAAGATTATGACCTTTTCTTTTTGACTTGTTTGTTTTGAGTGTTGTGGATGAATCGCAACACGTAGGCAAAATTCGTTGAAGCTAACCAATTAGAAAACTTTAACAAAAGGTCATGAAGAAAGGTACCATGGTTGGTAGAAGTCACTAGGGTAACTGGATCAGATGTTTTCATTTCGGTAGAGCTTCTGGATTGATACACTTGAAGTGTGAAGGAGGCCAGAGATCTGGAGGACTTTGAATCAAGGAGGGCCATTCCACCAGGGAATGTTCAATAATGCTTGAGAAGATTCCTCTTGATACAATCGGCTGGGTTTTCATGCGATCGTATGTGTCTCCAGCAAGTAGGTTGTGTGAGGTCTTGTATGTGAGAACACGGTTGGCAATGTAGGTTTTGAGTGAGGGGAGTTTGTATCCATGAGAGCTATCGTGGAATCACTCAGAGAGTCACACCGGTGATTGTTACATAAGGGGTTAGAAGAGCAATACGGTGGGCGAGGGTTGAGAAGGTGAGCAGCATAGTTCTAGTCTTGGTAGTGACTTGTTTCAAAGAAACTTTGGTTTTGCCAATCAGTAGTCTTGTAGTTGAAGTGTTCTCAGTGTTTTCGGATTTTAGATAAACACATGCCGCATAACCTATTTCACTAGCATCGCGAACCCCAAAATTTGCGGTTGAAGTAGGTGAGACTGATAGGGGCGTGGAATTCTGATGTTTTCTACAGAAGGAAGTTCATTCACAAAGAGGTTCCATTCACTTTTGATATTGTCTGGTAAGGGATCATCCCTATCAAGTTTCAGAATCCACAGTCTTTGGATGAGGGATTTGGCCCAGAATATTAATGGGGATATCCAACCACATGGATCATAAATGCGGGCTATGGAAGAAAGTACGGTTCGTTTAGTGATTTCCCCGTTAGGCAGTTGAACCAAGTAGGAAAAGTGATCGGAGCTAGAAATCCATTTTATGCCAAGAATGTTAAAGAGTGGCTGTTCTTTAGGACTGAAGGAAAGGGGAGATTCTCTGTGTTCCTCAGGAACACTTTGTAGAAGAGATTCATGGTTACTTGACCATTTCCTCAAAGCGAAACCTCCAGATGACAAAAAAGATATATGACGTCTTTCTCCAAAGCATTGTCGAGAGTGTCTGATCCTAAGAGAATGTCGTCAACATATACCTGATCTTTGATGGCTTTGGTAGCGAGAGGGTGACTGTCACCTTCGTCATCGATGAGTTGCTGGATGGTTTTTATAGCAAGATAGGGCGATGAGGTCATACCGTAAGTCACAGTTGTCAACTGGTATGTTTGAAGAGGTGAATCTGGTTTATCCGCCAAAAGATTAGTTGAAATTTATGGTCGTCTGAGTGGATGACGATTTGCCTAAACATTTGGCGTATATCACAAGTGAAGACAAAAGAATGTATGCGGAAATTGAAAATGATATCAACAATAACATTCTGGAGCTTTGGATCTTGGTGTAGATGTTGATTGAGAGAATGTTAGTTGAGTCAGGGCTACTAGCATTGAAAACTACTCGTATTTTTTCACCTTTGAAAACACCATGGTGTGGCAAGTAGTAGTGAGGTTCATAACTTCTTGATCGCAGCATAACGTTTCTTGAGTGGCTTCCCTGTCATTGTAGAGTTCCAAGACCCGTTAAAAGTTCACTTTTAAGTCCAAGTGTTTATTCTTCACCTCTTCAGCATACCCACAGAGAATTCGGCGTTGAACAGTTGTCAAGTTGTCTTGAGATGCAGCAATAGCTTCCACTGCTAGTTTTACTTTTTCGAGACGTGCTTTGGTTATAGCCGTAGATTGTTCATAAGTGGAGAATTTCATGTCGTTTTTACCCATTTTAGGTATGATAAAAAAGGTCAATAAGATAATTTATAGAGAAATTAGTGACAAAAACAAATTAGTAAAGGTTAAAACAATTTAGATGAGAAGAGGGAAAAATGTAAATAAAGAGATGGGCTGAATATTCACAGGTCTGGAAATCAATCATATCTGCGTTCGAAGGACCAAAATGTTGAGTAGGGGAAAAGAGAATTAAGAATGAGAAGGTAATTTAAAGTAAAATAGGATTGAATGAGAGAAGGAAGTTTAGAGGAACAGTGTTTACTTTATAAAGGGTAACAAGAGAATAAGAAAGTTTGTTTACATTACAATGTTTACATGACAATAACAATAATTAGTTGCAACAGCTGATTACTTTGACATTAGTAAACAATAAACATAACAGAAATTCAATCAATTATTTACATATTTGTATGTATAAATATCCAACAGTACTTATGAAAAGCTCCATTAAAAACAATATAGTCCAATTTTGTTGATTTAAGTCTTAACACTAAGGTATGGGTTTTGCCAACAATTTTCATATAAGACTATTCCTATTATTTGTAGCTACAAAAAAAAACAAAAACTATATGAATGTACATACCTTACGATCAAGCTTTACGGGCACATCCAAGTTGCCTCTGAACACCAAGGTGTAGAGATCCCTTCTGAGGATCCTGTTAAAGATGTTTTTGGTTGGTTCAAAGCTGCGGTCCGGGGAGTAAAGGATCTGGTAGAAGATATGATCACTGATTTTGCTGAATGAGGTTTCCTTTTTGTGCGCTTCCTTCAAAGCAAATCTGGAAATCAATTCAGACCATCGGTACTTTAAATACTGACAGTTTTCAAAATCAATTAAGTTAAAAAATCAGTTCTGGTGATTTCTTTTTTGCTTATAAGACTATAAACTTGTTTTCAATTTAAACGTATGGTGGTTTTCTAGAGAACGGTGACCCCGTATGATTGCATCAAAATCAAAGTTTGCCATAATATTACAGCCCTAATGTTGAGGGGTAGAGAGGAATTCGTAGTCCTCACTTCGCCTCGTTAAACAAGACAATTTTCGTTAGACAATCTTTAATGTTGCAAATTTCAAATTTGGTTTTCATGAGACATGTTGCAAAAGTTATTAGGATGTGTAAAGTATAAACACTTTTACCTAAAACTATCAAGGTTTAATAACTGTTTTCATTCATATAGGGCGAGCTTTAGTTCATGTAAAATGATACTTACTCAGAGTTGGGTTTGAATTCTCCCGCCTCTGCAAACGCATCAATAAGCCTGTAAAAGAAAAAAGAATTCTAAAATGATGTCATAAAATGTAATTGGTTTTCCAACGGAAACGGAGTGAATGATGAATAGTAGAAATCTTACTAGCGATTAAGTTTTGTATTCAATTCAGTTTGTTTATTTTCCATAAAGGTTTACATATAACATTATGTATAGTTCACATGTTATAGGTCACAACATAGTTAACATGTTACTATCAACATAGTAATGCTGTACATTATTTTCTACGTTATATCGAAGATAACGTTACGGTAGGTAGATTGGGCATAGATTCCCCATGGCTGAAGCAGGAAAATCAACATATTTGTGGCAGCTCAAGCACAAATGCCATCTCTCGCAGTCTTTCTCCCCCCTCGGCTCGACGTGCTCAAGCTTGTCTGATGTCAATAACTTCAATGTGATCAAATCGTGCAATTTTCGAGAACAAACAAACTTGCACTTGAGTCAGTGGGTCTACTTGAAAGGGCTGTCGAACTATGTTGATTTTCCTGCCTCAGCAATGTGGCATCAGTGCACAATCTATTTACCATGACATAACCTTTGATTATACTCAAGTATTTACAATAACTAGTTAAATTAAATTTGTTTTTGACAATTTCAAAAACCTTTTTAATAGAATACGGGTAATTAGTCAACTAATTTAGTTCTTAATTTATGTTTTAAAATTTAAACATTTTTTTCTTGAAAAAAAGGCAGATTGAAATAGTCTGACTTACATGAGTTCAATATTGACAACGACCCTGTGCCTATAGGCCGTGAAGTGTAGATCCGACCTCACACGGTACATATCGTACAGGTTCATTAGCGTCTTGTCTTGGAAGGCGATGTGGGTCTCCCCTTTGGCGTCTTTCATCACCGTGCACAGCTCAAGGATACGTTTGTAGTCAAACGAGATGTTCAAGTTGAGTTGCTGACCGTCACGCAGAAAGTAGTCCCACTTGTCTACGTCGATTCCCGTCTTCTTGTTCGACACAATCTGTAAAAAGACAGGTGAAATCCTACATCGGATGTAACTGCGGCTGCAGGGGGGTTAAAGATTTTAACCTGTGGTTCAAAAGTCACGTTAAGCTGTTGGTCCATTCCATTGGTCGTTGGGCTATCAACACCATGAAGTTGAAGTCCGAGTCCTGCTTGGGCGGCTTACTGAAGTAGTTACCACGATTGTTACTAGAGCGCTAGTGTTTCACGCAAGCTTGACCAGTTTACTGAGACAATAGATCTGCTAGGTGCTAGCATGGCCGCGAATGGTGGTCTAAGGAGCCTACTGATGAGCTGGCAATTGAGGTTGTGCAGTTGTCTCGGACTCAAATCTTGCAACAGGAGCGATCCATATCAAGCTAAGTTATGTGTGATTAACTGACGGGGAGGGCCCAGCTTAAATAAAGGGTCACCGGCACAGGTGGAAGTTGCCGGCGTAAGGTTAGTATAGATTGCTCAAAACACCTGTTTTGCATTGTAAAGAGGAGGAGGACACAAAATTGTTATGGGATTCATTACATTTTCAATAAGAGATTGCAATGGAAGGCGTGTGAGAAAGTCACAGCATAAGTAAAATAAACAAAAAAGACAAAAACTGTCATTAAAAGAAATTTGGGCCAGGCTCCAAAGTGTTGATTGATGACCCAATTTGGGGAAAAATCCGCATAAGCTTGTAACAAGGCTACACCTCATCATCCATCAAAAACAGCCATCACACTCACCTTCATCTCATATTCACCTTAATGTACCCTCTGAGAGTGGTCGGTGTTTCGAAGCAAAGTATTAACCGGAAATTATAGTTCTAAATTTGTATAAATGTATAATTTGTATAATATATAACTTATTACTAATTAGACATTTAAAGACGAACTTTGTGGGCCGAATCGGAAATCGAACACGGATCTCTCACTTGGTGAGAATACGTCCAATTACACCGTCGACCCGCCTATTTATGTCTTCAAATTTAGAAGTACTCAAATCAGAATTTTTATCCAAAACCTGTGACTGTCAATAGCATTATATTTAATCAACAAGCTAGAAATATTAAAAGCATAAATCAAATTAAAATATTATTATTATTATTATGACTTTTTATAGTTTAAATAGGTTACAGTAGTTTTATTTTTCACTTAATAATAACATTCTACTAATGAACAAAATGTGAAGGACACGACGTAACACGGGATTAAACTTTGTTGTCTTAATGGGGATTGGGTAAGCGGAAGACAGACAAACGAGACTTTACTGTACAACTCTAAATGTGATTTAATTACTCACCTCGTAAAGAAACATGTCCGACGGTTTGGTCCTCTTAAGTGGGTTTCCTTCAATTAGGGCTTTGACAATCTCGATGTCATCTTCATCGATTTCGTACTTCTTCAACTCATCCTTTAAATAATTGTTCTCATCTATTAAGTGTTGAAGCATCTTAACGGAGGATTTTTCATGCTGAAAACATTATTATTATTAAAAATTCAAATGACCAGTTTAAAAACTACATTTGTCACTCAAGTTCGTCACAGCAATGCATGTACGTACAAACACACGGTTTTGACAAACTTATGTCTTTAGTCTTATATAAAGTGAAGGCTACCTTTTGGACTAACAAACCATATAAAACTTGCGAAGAAAGGCAAACGTAGAGCGAATTAAATCGATCATGGCATGTTCATCGTGGTATTTATGATGGAAACAATTTTAGAAAATGAATGTTTGATTGGCAGGGCCGGTGCAAGATTTCTTGGTGATCTAGGCAAACCCTTTGCTTGTCCCCCCTCCCTCCTAAACGAGGAACTAGTAATCCAATACTGCAAGTTTTAACTTAGAAATGCTCCTTTCTCTTAAGGTGAGAACACGCCGTTTAATTCTAAATTGATTGTCTTTAGATATCAGGACAACAATAATTATGGTTAATTGTTCAACATGGGAAACATCGGGGAAGACGTTAAACTCGTCTGAAAGGGAAACCCAGCGTTAGGGAGAGCAAATAGGATGGGTCTTGGTCTGTCAGACCTAGCGGAAGAGGAGACTTTTGAAGACCTAACAGAGAGAGCGTAAAGGACGGGTTGGTTCGGCGGATCTGGCCCAAAAGGCAAGAATCCCACTGACTTGTTGGTTGAAGAGGGGCTGAAGTTAGGCAATGCCAGAAGACGCAAAAGTAACAAAATGAAATGGAAAAAAATTAGGAATAATGCCTAATACCATGATATTAGTAACAGTACAGCTGTAGGTAAAAAAGACAATGTACACTGACGAACCATTCTCATACAAAACCACAGGATTTCGAGTGGATGGAAGCAAACATAACCTCAACAAATCCATGAGATCAAGTGAAAGCTGAGCTCACTGCTTAATCTGAAAGAGTGCCGAAGTACAGTTATATTGTAATCATCTTTGTGAATTACAATTAAGCTTTAAATTTGTGTGTGTTTTTTAGCTTCAATATTTTTAAAAAAGCTTAAAAATTAAAATTTGTATCAGTAAAAAATACTGGCTGTCCTTCTATTTTACAATGTATTTAATTAAATAACACAATGATTTTTATGTCATTATTTATTTTCATCCCTTGTGCCTCACCATGTTTACGTAAACTGTACTTTAAATTATCTCTTTTCTGAAGGCATCTGTTGTCACCTCTAATGAGCCACACTGTAATTTACCTTCCACGTTACATCTCCCCACTTCTTCACCACTGCCTCCCACGTATGGGAGAAGGGCCCGTGTCCCAGATCGTGGCACAAGGCTGCCAACCCGACACACAGCATCAGTTTCTGTTTCTCCTTGTCTGTCCTGTCTGGGTTTATCCCGTCTGTCTTCTCTCGCTGGAAGAGCACCTTCAGCAACTGTTGAGCTAGGTAGCATGTCCTGCAAACAGGCACAGTTTCAATTCAATGTTTGATGCATCCCCCACAACACATTTCACATTGTTAATATGACTGGTAACTATGTTTTTATTTTTACTGCGTTTATTAACCACAAAAGTAGTGGAGATAATTAATGCACCTCACACGAGCTAATCCCTCCGATTATTACACACTTGAGATTGAAAACTTACAGTATCGAGACATAGCACCGCTACAAACAAGCAGTATTTTGAAGTATTACGCCATTTTGATTGCAGTATTACTTTTCACTTAGATGTAAGTCAATGGTAATACCCAAAACTGATTTGTAGTGCCTGAAAACAATAAGTTAACTTATAATAAACTGATAAGTTTCACAAAGATAGGCCTCCTATAGTATGCAACAGGCCTGAACCATTTATATCACCAGTTTCATCAGTCAGTGTCATCACTTTCATGACTAGGAACTTTTCAAGCATTTGCACGTTAACTTACTCAGCGTTACATCACAAGGGGGCCGGAACGGCATCGTATTGGCAAAAACCACCAAAGAACATTAGCAAAAAATAGCAATAATTCAATGGCTGTGATTATACTATAGCTGCTATAACATTGCCTCTGGGATTCGTTCGACATGGCAACATCACATTTGACCCATCTTGGCTTCAATAATTAAAATAATACAATTTCTTTGACAAGAAAATTTTCAGCAACCTTTAACCTTAATTTCTGTAGCTATTAGTTGATCGATCAACCTCATTTTTAGATGGAAACAATAAGAAAAAATCACTCAATTATTCACTCAAGTACTGTAAACATATATTATGTTAACTTTTGCAAAATATTTACTGTTTTGAGAAAAACGTCCCAGTACAACGTTCTTCCAAGAATGCTCAGAGTCGAACTCTCAGTGATCTGGAAAGTTTCCGATCTACCTATGAGTCAGATTTTAAAAACCTTTAAAATATTCATCTGGTTTGCACATTTTTTCTGAGTATACCTATCAAAAAATCATGGCAAATTGATGTTAAGGTTGACAAATTTTTTTATTATACCTCCAGACATAGAAGGTTGTTGAACAATGCTGCCATTTTCACTTATAACTAGAGAGGGCCAAATACAAAGCGGCTCTAGTGTACAAAACAACTGACCCTAAAGAGTGTTCGAATCTGCAGTGGCCGGCGGCCGGGTATACATAGTTAGCCACTCCTAGCTGCTTCAGGTTCCGCAGCCGCTGGAACTGAGGCGTGTCGATAAACTTGATGAGTAACGGAGACAGCGAGATGTGGCCGTGAACTGCGTCGTTGAATACTTTGTTTCCTGTAAAACTCATGGGTCAGAATTCACTTCACAGTGCATTTAACAAACTGAAAATAAAACGTCCACAAAAACAGGTTTTTTCAACTATGAAATACTTGATAATCCTTATTGACATTGGTAACCAATATTAATGATCCGTTTGATCTTTGTTATCATTTTCGGATGATTCTTGCCTTCTCAATTTTGACACATTATCGAACTAGGGACCATTGCCATTCCTTACCTATCCCTGCTTGGTTAGGCATCATAATGTTTACTGTAAAATAAAATATTCTTTTCTGGTTTAATCAACAATAGGTTGTATCATAGTTTACTCACCTGGCTCTTCCCCCATTTCAATATCGCTGATTGCCCCTGAAAACCAAAACTGTAATTAAAACACTGTCTTCCGAGTTGATTAAATTACTTTGCTTACAAATTATAAACCTTGGGCTTAGGCTTGTGGTTATCAAAAGGTGATTTTTCAAATAAAACTTGGGTAACCATCTTTTTCCAGTTCAGTTACTGTTCTTCTACTTGTTAAACATTGATTTAACACAAAGGGGAAAGGACTTGCACATTTATTACCTTATTTTTTGAGCTGGGGAACATAATGAAACCGAACTATTCCCAGGTTAGTTTACGTTAGTTAAGGTTGAGCAAGGTTAGGTTAGATAAGTTACGGTAGGTTGGGTTAAGTTTGGTTCTAAGTGTAGGTTAACGCCGTTTTCACTTATTTCCGCCTATTTCACAATTGGAAATTAGTCATTTCAGGCTTCTAACTACAAGTATCTTCACTACTAAAGTCACTAAACTGGAAGTTTACCTGTGATTTTCTTCCAATATTCACTTGCTAAAGCTAATAAGACCTGTGAACGGACAGGTAAAGATGGGAGAAGTTTACCATACGGGAATGTCACACGGCAAGCCACGGCCTAGGGATTTGATCAGGACATTGGCCAGGTCTAAGGCTATTCAATGCTTGAGAGTAGGTTTTCGTTAACTTACATAGTCAATAGAATTTATAATAAGGAACATCATGATATTGCACTTGAACTAGGTGTATACACCTCGTAGTTCCATCATTTTAGACGTTACCTACTTCTGTCTACGCTAAGGTGTATTCTGAAACTTACCATTTCTAAATCTGTGACCAATTAAGTACCCATTGTATGGCATTTAAATTAATAACTACCAAGGTTTAGTCCAAACGTTATGAACCAATTTAAAATTAGACAAGAGATAGGCCTAGTGACCTAAAATAGAATCGTTCTAAGCTGGTGAAGGTGGAAGCGAACTTAGCCAGTTTAAATTATATTAAATTATACAGAAATCTATCGTGTATAAAATATGTTGAAACTGTCCAACTGAATATAAATAGTCTAGTAAAGGGATTTTTTCGATTTAAATTTAAAATAGTTGTTAAAGCTTTGTTTACACTTTATTGATTATTTCACCATGGTTGGTATGGTAACCACTAACCATATGGCACTGACAGTTCAGTGTGTGACGTTATGTCGAATCGAAACCAAAATAAAAAGCACACAGATCAACAATAAAAAAAATTGTTCAAGCTTTTGCTACTATACTAAGGTTTAATACTGTTCGTAACAGCGAATTATTTATAAAACATCTTTTAATTTAAACTACATTTAAAGTAAAACTGAAAATTCTGAGGTTTAAAAGCTCAGATATCTGGATAGTTAGTTTTGTGTTATAATAACAATAGGAAGAAAGGTGAAAACATTAAAGACAGAAGAAACATCGCGCTTCATGAGACAACGTCAAAACATTTAGCTCTCGCACGTATTTAATGCCATATAACAACGTTTCCATATATTTTCAGTAAAATAACTTGACCTCTGACGATGGTATTTTTACTAGTGGTCTGCTGACCACCATAAGGCATTTCTAAGAATATTATTACTGTAGTTACTTTTTTCAAAAGACCAGGCCGACCCCCTAAAACTGTACAGTGAAGCGCCACTTCCTTCGCAATGTTTTACTATAATTCGTTGATTGTAACAGCTCAAATTTTATTGTCTCAGCCTTGCTTCGACCATCGGCCTGCTTCGTATCCAGAGTTTTGTCAGTTAACTCTTAGGTTTTCGTGGCTGTGTCACAACTATAATCTAAATCTTTCGGTTCACACCGCGTCGAAACATCATTATAATTAGCTTGAGATATTTCGTTGTAGCTGTGAAGTACAGTCTTAATTCAGTCACTGATTGGCTGAAAATGAGCTACTTGCCGTCTGATATCCTATTGGTGGCAGGGCTACCAACCGTCCATTGGAGCAGAGAAGACAACTGTCGATGTTCTCATTGGCCGTGACACTATCGAAAAGACTTTTTCATTACTATTTAAGTGCTATTAATTCATAGGCTATTCAGTGTTTGTTTCGCGCACAGGCTCGCTGTGGACTTCGGGTTCATCTTTGCATCCCTTATCACAAGGGTATCCGGGCTCAGATTGCGTCTTATTTTACTACACGTTCCTATATACAGTATTTCATAAATGGCAAACTGATTTCAAATTTCATTGACATCGGTCACAGTTTATAGATGTTAGATTGAGGGGATCAAGTGGTTAGGGACTGGTTACCCTTATGCACGTCTGCCACTTCTGTTCGGCATATTGCGCTACCACCGGAACGAAAGGAATTCTGGATTTAGGAGAGGAATTGAACTGGGTTCGGCTGACCAGACAATCATGAGATGGGCGACAAGCAAGCCCGTTGACAACCACTTAGGGGACTCTAACCCCCAAGACATGGAGAGCCTTGCTAACACTCGGTAGACCTTTCCAGTTTCCCCCCAAGATTATGGCAAGCCTCTCCTGAAGTCGCGGTCTACCCTGCTGCTGCGTCCCCTTAAAATAGCACCACCTGTGCACCTAGCGGTAGATTGCTAAATTCAGCGTTAGTCATGTAAAAAGGTATTGTGTGACAGGGAACACGCGCTAAAGGAGTAATGATCGCTAATTGTTTATTGCTTCCCCCAATATTGTTAGTTGTCTGGAAAGATTTAAATTGGTATCCAATAGCGTACATAATCCGGGAGTGTTTGAATGAAATTTTGCCAGTCTTGAAATTTGGTATGGGGGGCGTGGATAACACTAGACTCACCGGAGGTTCCGCCCACCCCAGGTCCTTCCTGTTCTTTTTCTTCCGAAGTTTTCTGTTTCTTCGCCGGAGGGTCGTCATTTTGCATTTCAGCAGTATTCATTTTCCAACTATCTGGCTCTGGGATGAGTCTTCTGGGCTGCTCACCAAGTCTGTTGGGGCACTGAACATCTGTAAATGTCTCAAGGGCGTATTTGGCAGTAAGGCCAAAACCGCCAACAAGTGAGTGAAGATTACCGCTACCAAAGAAATCACTATAAAAGTTCTTAATAGCAGATCTGTTCGCGTCTCTAATAGCACCACTACTGGTGGCGTTGTGGTAGTCGTAATCGTGTTGTCTGGCGATCTGATCATCACTGTCCACTGATTCACTGTTGTCTAAGGGATTGCCGGGACCCAAGTACTTGTGGCCGGGATAGTTCATATCTAACTATCTGACGTAATTCCCCCTCTACAATAAGGAATGCAGAGGCCCTTAATGGGTTATTCCTCAGGGTGGGTGGGAAGAGGCCGCCTGGGTATCGCATGTCTAACATGCTGCTTACTTGCCGAGACCTTCGGTCTACATACATACTGGCTAGGCAGAAGTTGAACGGAGTTGTTGAGAGTGCTAGATTACAGCGGAACTTACGAAGCTAACGCCCTATCCGCGGGTAGGGACCGAAGCTAACGGAGGGACGATGGCGTCTTCGCCCGCTCGTACGCCAATAAAGGAGCGGACATGTCCCAATTTATCGTATTGTTGTATAATTTACTATTTATTTGATAATTTATTTATTTGATAAGTTTTATTTTTATTATATTTTTAACAATCCGTTAGCTTCGTAAGTTTAGCTGGTTATGAAAGGAACGCCTGACTCTGGTCTATTAAGTATTGGATCGGGGCACCTGGACCGCCTCTGTGGGCTATAAAGTTTGGAGCGTACAACAACGGAGCACAACGTATGCCTAGCCAGTATGTATGTAGACCGAAGGTCTCGGCAAGTAAGCAGCATGTTAGACGGTATCTGATCCAACCTCCCCTAATGGGGAACGGAGCGTGTTCAACATTGGACAACTACAAAGCTGCCCAGTAATTTTGTGAATAACTCTTTTTTTATGTTCCCCAGTATAAAGTTATCTGAGCCGGTACTGACCAGACAGATACTGACTGGAGGGAGCTTTTTTCGGCCGCCATTTTGAAACAAGCTGACGGATTCCTATTTCGTCATGGTCTTGGGTCTGGGTCTTACCATGCTGACATGACCAATACATGAATCGCCAAAGATAATTATTCGCTCACGATTGTTAATGTCAAGAAAGACGAGGCCAGTGAGTAAATGTAGAGAGAGGCTAATGAACTACAAAAAAGATGAGCGCAAACAAATATAAAAACTATTTAAAAAAAACTGAATCTCTTTATTAACAACAAAAGTAATTTACTATAGAATTATCATGGATAGATAAGTTGGGAGTGTTATTTGTGTAAATAGCTGACAGTAGCAGCAACTTAAAGTTACAGAATCAATCTAACTCACCTTGTTTACTGTAAAGGCTGGTTTACATTAGTCGAGCTAGAAGGCGAGTTGACAGGCGAGCTAGCTAGGCCGAGTTTACGGTCAAGTTCTACGGTTTACGACAGATATAGTTCATACAGCAGATTAAAATCAACCGCTTTTTGGGCGAGTACCCAGTTGTAAAATGGCCCTAGAAGAAGAAAATAATAGAAAGAAACGTATTTGGGCGAGAGAGTGGATTCAGAGAAGAAATACTCGTGGGGCATCTGTTTTCTTACTATTAGAGCTGGTAGTTGAAGATACAAAGGAGTAGATGTCTTTTCTTAGATTAACTCCAGAGAATTTCGAATCTCTATTAGAATTAGTCCTAAAGTTTGTAAAAATTACACCCAGATGAGAGGCTCTTTAACTGCGAAGTTAAAATTAGAAAAAAACTCTGTCTTTGATGGCTACTGGAAAAAGCTATAGATCTCTTCAACATATGTGCAGAGTTTCAAAGGCAGCAATATAAAAATTCATCCCAAAAGTGTGTGACGCTACATCCTCTTTCATGTCATCAACTATACCTTCGATAGCTTTTTGGCGCAAATTTTTAACTTTGTACAACGGACTAGCAACGTTCCACAAACACTCACTTTCCTATACAATTTCACAAATTTAACAGTTTCTTCCTCTGACCACTTCATTCTTAAAAATTAAAAACTGTATAAAAATATGCAAAGTCCGCAGTGGGGCAACACAAGTTACACGGTCACTGTCACTTGCTTGACAAGTTGACTGTTCACACAGGGTGAATAGCTGGGCGAGTCGAGTAGCAGAGAGGGGTGGGGGAAACCGAGTACTGGAGCTCGGCCTAGTGGCTGTCTCCTCGGGACAGCCACTCGACTCGCCGTCCAGCTGACCTGACAGTTCTACTCGCCCATTTGTCTACACTGATCATGTAGACGACCGAGTACTAACTCGCCTCTTCTACCCGCCTTTTAACTCGACTAATGTAAGCCAGACTTACAGGATTAGTTTTGAAACCTAACTTTTAAGCTACTTGAAATCATTCACATGATTTCAAGCCACTGTCGTGTACAGGGTACAACAAACTAATCACCAGAAGTGCATAACAGCTCGGGGGTTAGTAACCTTGTGTGAGCTTGAAAACACAGATGAAAATACCAATTTCCCTTCTAACGCAATTCACTCAAGTCATTGTAATATCAGTTTTTGTCGATATTAATTTAATTTAAATTACATCTCAGTAGTTTAATCTAAGTGTTTAAAAGCTAAACATTTATAAGTGTACAAGTTTGTCCTTTAGTTCATGCCGATTCCTTGATTTATTCTGATCGCATGTGAATGCGGATGTGATTCTTTGCGTGTCAAACTTTGGGACCGGAGAATTTTTGGTTGAGGTGTTTTAGGGGTTTGAGTTTAAGTTGTATCTTAGTAAGGTGTCCGAATCCTAATTAAAACCTTTTATTCCGCTATGTTTACAGTTCTTTATAGTAGAGGTATGATATTGCCACGTGATAAATTTGAAATTCCCTTAAGAATTTCCTGCAACTATTAACGTTCATTGTATTTTTTTGTGTTTCCTAGTGTTTAAAAACTTGAACCTTTTCTTATTTTCTTCTCCAGTTTGAAAATTTTAGGAGACTGTACGTTAAAATATGTCCCCAATAAAGAAAGAAATAATTAATCGTCTACTTAAGAAGACTGAGTTTATAAGCTTACAAAAAAGAAATTTATGAGTGTAACTCTTAAATACTAAAAGAGAAAGTTGATTAGTAGTTGACGGTTAGTAAACAAGGAATTACAAAGCTAATGTTATGGTAAGTAGATTGCGCATATATGCCACATAGCAGAGACACGAAAATCAACATAGTTGCAGCAGCCCAAGCACAGATAGCGCTGCGAGCACTGCCCCCCCTCGGCTCCACATGCTCGAGTTGGTTCGATGTCGATGACTCAAATGTGACTAAATGGTGGGTGTTTCAAAAATGAACAAACTTGCACGTGCTTCAGTGGCTCTATCTGAGATTAAAAAAATCCCTCGCAGCGCTATCTGTGCTTAAGCTGCCGAACTATGTTAATTTTCTGTTCTCAACTATGTGGCATCTATGCGCAATCTACCTACCATAACATAATTTTTTGAATAACCTTACCCAACATGCATTAAAGTGGGGACGAGGTTTGCAAAGATAAACTTGGCAACGATGTTTAAAGCACCAACAGTCTGATGATTAGATAACATTATATCAGTTACTGATGGCGTGTCAAGTGGTTTTAAGAACAATTGCACCGGATTAGAAGTGTGTTGATACAATTTGCGGATTTATTGTTTGCAAATGTCCTTGGGAAAAATATTCATGCCGTCATGATGCCAAGAACAAAATATTTATTATTGAATTTTCTTTAAAAAAGTGAGTTGTTCAAGCCGTTTTTATGGGAAGACCCAGACCCGGGACCGTGAAATGAGCACCGATCTTAACCACTAGAACTTGTTTTGAGAAATTTTCAAAACTGTATATATATATAATGTACACTCTTCAATCATTGATTGGCTGAAATTGAGCTACTTGCCAATGGATAAAATAAATGTGTATCATCCCTATAGGTCACATTATTGCTTAATTTTCGCCAAATTTAGTACAAATCTTCCTTTTTTAAATATCTTGATCGAGTTTGTTAACAAAAAAAAAGGACTACCTTGGTTCCGACTCTAGGGGGGGACTCTCCACAAACAAGTTTTAATGATCTAAAACCTGTACATTGTACATCTAAAGTTGCAGCATTTATGTTAATTGTTGAAATATCTTTAAGAGAAAGACACATTTGGTATTTGCGCAAGTTCGAAAATAGCATTCACTCACTTCATTCGTTCATCCAATAACTCTGTGGGATATCAAATAACAAAACAAACAGAGATGTGGATTCTGGACACAAATATAAAACATCCTCTGAGGCCTTGGGTTTGCCCGGCTCGCTTATTACATTTTTCCACTTCTTTCCCCTCAAACAGCAAACTGTCTGAGATACCCCGAGGTTGATTTCTTACTGCTGGTTTATTTATTTACGAGTATACAAAATAAACACAATAGACAATAGTGTTTACCTGAAAGAAAAACAAAAACAACGTGGCCTCTACTATTTCAGACGATTCACCTATTAGAAAGGATGTTTGTAAGGTACTAAGGCTGTAAGGTACTTGTGTACAATGGGCCATCAGGAAAAATATTTACCATCTTAAACCACAGAGTAAATAAATATTTTTAACTCCTAGGCTGTCGTGGCCAGTGTTACAACTCTAATCTAGTTCTTTTGTTTCACATCGCGTCAAAACATCATTATAATTTGCTTGGCATATTTTTGGCTTCTGTAGAGTACTGTCTTCAGTCACTGATTGGCTGAAACTTATATATTGCTGTCCACTTTCCTAATGGTGACAGGGCTGCCAACCGTACATTGTAGCAGGGATGCCAACTGCCTATATTCTCATCGGCTGTGACTGGTTGCCACAGGGCTGCCAACCGTACATTGTAGCAGGGATGCCAACTGCCTATATTCTCATCGGCTGTGACTGGTTGCCACAGGGCTGCCAACCGTACATTAGCAGGGATGCCAACTGCCTATATTCTCATCGGCTGTGACTGGTTGCCACAGGGCTGCCAACCGTACATTGTAGCAGGGATGCCAACTGCCTATATTCTCATCGGCTGTGACTGGTTGCCAGCTTCTTAAAAGTTTGACTCTTGGGTAATAATGTGAAATTAATAATAATCCGAAAAGTCTTTCCTATAGTGTTACAGCCAATGATAACATCGACAGTTGGCATCCCTGCTCCATGGACGGTTAGCAGCCTTGTGACAAAATAAATTATTTATTTATTTTTAGGATAGCAGACTGTAAGTATTTCAGTTTCAGCCAATCAGACTGAAGATGGTACTTCACAGCGAGACCAAAATATTTCAATCGAATTATAATGATGCTTTGACGCAATTTGAACACAAAACTTTATTATATTGTAAATTGGTATCTTTCACTAGTGAATCAATTTGTGATGGTTTAAAGTTGAAATAAACAGACTGATATTGTTTCTTTTAATTCAAATAATTATTTAGTTTTAACAATTATTTACAATTTAATTGCAAAAGTGCTTTATTTTTTCATACAGATGTTATCGCCTAGTACATAAACAACTGATGATGCCTTAATCAGCAAAAGCGTGCTTGCAATTACATTTTATAAAATAGTTAAAAAGAATAACAGTTGGTACATATCAGTAATAAAAACCTCCGTATTATTAAGCATAATTTGAACTTCTCAATGATTCTAATAATTGTCTTGCAGGTTTCAAAGTTTGCGAAGAAGAAATTGTTGAGGAATTTAGTGGACAAGACTAAACTTTTGTGGTTTGGAAGAAAAGTTGCTCGTCAAAGTTTAAATAAGCACCTGGCTACGCGACTTGGCAAGTAGTTGCTGCTAACTCTTCTCAGACCGCCTTTAATCATTTATTTAAATATTTCTGTACATTTCAATAAATGTTATTTAAGAAACCTTCTTCACGACTTCTTTATAAAACAGCTTAATATGTATGTATTTTAATTAAAAGATAGAGAATATAACAATTGTGTAAGCACATACCAAGTGAATTCGTATTGAGAACTGTGTGTATGTAATGCAATAACCTAGCTCCTACACTCCGTTTTACATTTGTTTCGTAACATTGGTCTTTTAGAAGGTTCTGTAGAAAATAGTTCTTTTTAATTTGTAGACTGTATCTAGTGTTTTTAATTTCACAACAAAATTCACAAAGGCAATAAAATGTCTCTAACACACTAACCTTGATGAGAAGTGGAGAGATGCGTAGGGGCCCCTGGTAGATAGTTTCCTGTAATCCTAAGTAAATAAAAATAAAATTGCCTTCTTGGGGTTTATGTACATATATACAAATGTCTATTGATTTTGAACTGATTCTTGAGGTAATTTGTAAAAAATTGTAGTAAATAAGCGGTTGGAGCACTGAATTTAGCTGGTATAGTTGAGAGGGGGAAGCGCATGTGTATCACAAGGTGGTTAATGGCAGAATGAGGTAGAGAAGTATGGTGGTGGTTGTCACATGACCTGGCTGGCCAATCAGAAGGCAGAACTGTTGCTATTGGTGGATTCAACAAGTTTGTAACGTTCACTGTACTAGTAGGATTTGATAAGAGAATTGAATTAGTTTAAACAAAAAATAAGAAATGTTCACTTTGTGGTTTCAAACTAATATATATGTAATTATATATATATGAAATTAAATCTGACAGTATCCTTTTTACAGTTCGTTCCAAAAATGTCAACTTAAATTGTTTTCTATCTGTAATAAACCTGGTGGCGGATCAATAAATTCTCGAAACTCGACGCCAGCCTCACTTGGCTGTTTTTATTTGTTTTTTACTGCTGCATTTATAAATTGGTTTCACCACCGTGCCAACCCAGTAGAAATGCCAACAACAGGTAACCAACAGTAAATAAATAAAGAGGAAGTCTCATACATAAAACAGGAGTTTATGCATTAAACATAAACTTGACTGTGGGAACATCTTGAAATATGTACGGAATAAGTAAATATACTTGTACAGTTCTTGTCAAAGAGAGGACGTGTAGGCCTATATCATATTACGGTTGTTAAACATTTCAAACCGATGTTTAATGATGAACTTCTCGTATACTGAACCATCACCTGCGTGGTTAGGTAGTCACGTCAAGCCGTTGGTCCTTGTATTTCCATTGGTCAATGGGCTATTAATTATGACCCATTTTAAGGAAGAGTCGGCTTTAGTTTGTAACAAGACTACACCTCATAACTCATTACTACCACTCATCACACTCATCCTTCACCACATATTTGCCTTAAAATACCCTCATGAGAGTAGTCGGCATCTCAAATAGTGATTTAGTGAACTAGTTGTTTGATGGTTCTAGCAGTA
This sequence comes from Matsumurasca onukii, assembly GCA_018831715.1. Taxonomy (NCBI): domain Eukaryota; kingdom Metazoa; phylum Arthropoda; class Insecta; order Hemiptera; family Cicadellidae; genus Matsumurasca; species Matsumurasca onukii. The sequence goes on from CM032062.1 coordinate 2,488,815, forward strand.
TAGCCGAGGCACTGACACAATATTTGTATATATTATACATAAAAAACCTCATGTATTAAACAAATTTGATACGTTCTTTAATAATTGAAACTTCACCACAGTTAGATCTTTGACAAGGAAGAGTATATTAAACACCTTAAACATTATTCATAATGTGTTCCATGCTAATAACACAAAAAACAGACTTGATAAAAAGTAAGGCTTTTTGGTTAAGAAAAAACGGACTAAAAGAAACTGAAAATTGAAGATGCGCCAGACTGGTGTAAAATGTATCGGTCATTATCTATACTTATGTTTTTATTTATTAAAAATTATCTCACAATGGAAAGGTTCTCGTTGTTTAGCGTAGTGTAGCTTAGAGGATGAAAAGGAATAAAAGTTGAATATTTCATTGCGATTGCGGTGACGTTCACGTACAAGATAGACCACATGTGCTGTATGGAAACCAAAGAATATATTTCTGTCTGCTGTCTCAGCTGTTTCAACAGATTATAAGGGGTTTCAGGGTGAATATTAAATTGTATACAATATACTCTTCCGTAATTACTTTGAGATGAACAATTTTTATAATACTGTGTACTCTACTGTTGTTAAAAAAGGTAAAAAAGTAAAGATTGTCACCTTTAACGAGGTGAAGTTAGGACTGCGAAGCCTTCTCTACCCTTTCGACCTTTACCTAGCGTCACCGTGTAGTCACTCAATACATTTTAAGTGGTGACTGCGGGAATCGAACATGATGAGATACGTTACAACACAAACATAGAAACATTAAATAACAACTAAGCGCTAAACGCCACCAGCGTGAGTGAAGAGATTTTCTTTTGCGATTTGTTCCACTAATTGTAACCTACGGGCTCGGCTCCGCATCCTCTATTGTTGCGGTGGTTTTGAGGCTATTCGCTACACTCTAGACTCCCTTTGTGTTTTACTGACAGAATTGTTACATATGATAAAGAAAAAAACGCATTTTAAATTGCGTAAATATCAGACCGCCCATTTCACTGTCAAAGCGACAAATCGGGTTCTGTGCCACCATTTTGAAACAACGGAACGGTTTTATAGTTTCTTGAACATTGTATTTATTTCATAAAAACCAGATGAAATTTACGGTAGTAAGATTATTAGAACCAACTTCTTGTTAAAACTCCCCACCGAAAAGATATTTCCAGATTTAGATTTTGCTGGTTTACGAACTATACCGAAATTGTTTCAAAAGGAAGATTTAGTACCAAATTTTAAATGAAAACAAGGCAAAACATTCAATCTGTAGAGAGCTTACATTATTTGCGTATACATTCAAAACATTCTCAACACATGTTCTAAGAACTTGGGTCGGTGTTGTTCATAGTTCCAAACCTAGTGGCAGAAATATCTCATTTTCTACAAATCATAGCTTTTTCTCAAAAGTATCCAAGACTTTATCACTGAAGCTGAATAAGGTTCAAATAAGACTGTTTCTTGGGGATATACTGTTTCTGAGGGGCTTTGTGAATTCATAAGTTCCACATTTGTGTATTCAATATCAGAGAAACTGTCACAGCGGGTTACATACGCGCTGATGAATAGATTTATTGAAAACCCACATTTCATCAGAATGTTTCCAAAACTATTTCATCGGTGACTCTGTCTTTCCAAAAATAAACGTAAAGATAATATGTTTTATATTTAAAAGTTATTTTGTTGTACATTTCATATACTTACCAAGAAAATATATCTGTTTATTTTAGTAAATTGTGTTTGTACAGTACTTTATTTGTATCGGGTTTAAAGATATATTCAGTATTTTTTGGAAATAGCGGCAGAGTGGGGGAAGTGCTGTGCGAGGGCGGCAGTAATAACGTGAAATTTTGTCAAATACTTTGACTTTTGTGAAATTATATCGTCTGTTTCGTGTTGTAACTAGTTTATGAAGAGTTTGAAATATCACAGTACACGTTTTCTAAACCAGTCTCACAACAACACCGGTCTGGGATCCGATTACGGTTTCAACTTTAACTATTCAAATCTAAAACACAAAACAGTGAGTAAAGTTGATTTTCGCACGAGTGAATATAAATATGAACAATCGATCTGTCGAAGCTCACTGGGTGTAAACTGAGTTTAAACTGAACTCGCACCGTTGAACTGAGTTCAGATTTGCCGGCTTTGAACTGTTTATGAATAACATCTGTTTGAGTAGCGACTGGCTCTAATGAGTTGGTAACTGAGGGCTAGAGTTTTGCGCGTTAAAGTCAAGATTAAATGTATCATCTACAAAGATTTAAACTATTTACGGAAATTTACTGTAGTTTCTTTTGGCAAAGGTGACAGGGATGGCATATATCACAAATGTATCTATAACCCCAAACGGTGAAAAATAACCATACAGAAAAACGTTAAAAATAAAACGTTCGAGAACAAACGAACTTGCACGGCAGTGGCTCTTAAAGGAGTTATTTCGTAGCGCTATCTGTGTTTGGGCTGCCGAACTATGTTAATTTTCCTTTCTCAATTATGTGGCACCAATGCGCAATCTACCTACCATAACACAATCTTTGGAATAACCTAACCTATTCTGGAGGAGAGAATGTTTATTTGCCAAATAATTTCCTACTGTTCAAGGTTAAGACTGATGTGGCCCACCTCAGCTGCTCGGGAGAGCGTCGTTGCAGAGGTGTGCGCGAACTAATATGGAGACTTTAGTATTAATGCTGTTTTGACAAAACTTAAATGAAACTTGAAATATAAACACAATGGCGGCGCGTCCACTAGGGAAGCTAGTGCCTGGGGAGGGTGGCATAAAGAGGAAAAGGTTTTGTAGATAAAGTGATTTTACTTATTTTATAAGTTTTAACTATAATAAAACGGATTTGTGTTGATTTAAAACTTAATTTTAATTGCAATAAAACTTTATGAATATTAGCTTCATTTAACTTTTTAGGCCTACTTACAGGTGTATGCTATATGAGAGACGAGGTGTTGACAGTGTCGGCTGTGCGCAGAGGAAGGTGAAGAGGCGCGGGTGAGGGGGTTGGGGAGAGAAGAGGGACTTTGCATGCATTCAAGTGGTGACGAGGTTTGCAAAGACCTTTAAAACACCACCAGTGTAATGATTAGATAACATTATCAGTTATTGATGGTGTGTCAAGTGATTGCAATAACAACTGCACTGACTTATAACAATTTGCGGATCTATTGTCAGTGAATTTCCTGGGGAAGATTAGATATTCACGCCGTCAGCGCATGGTATGATCTAGGCCCGGGACCATGAAATGAGCTTCCGATCCTGACCACTAGAACACGTTTTGAGCACTTTTTCAAAACTTTATACACATAAAATGTATATATGTGTATCATCTCTACAGGACGCATTTTTGTCCGATGTTCACTAAATTTAGTACCTTCTTTAATTGTAACTCGTTGCATGTATCACTCTGTTCGAGTAGGATAAATACCTCATTTCTCCGGAAGAAAACTCTAAGAACAAAAGAGGTGTTCACAAGTTAAAACTGTAAAGTTGGTTGAATTTAATCTGCATGTAAATGTGTTTATCAAAGCAGCTTTGGTTTACAAACTTGGTCAAGTTAAACCTCAACAACAGCATCTCACCTGTGACCAGTCAGCTGATTTCAACCAAAGACAATGTTATGCTATGTAGATAGAACATAGATACCGCGCCGCTGAGGCAAAAACTTGACATAGTTGAGGCAGCCCAAGCATAGAATGCGCTGCGAGCTCTGCCAACTATCGCCGTCTTTCTCCCCTCTCGACTCCAAATGATCAAGTTTGGAAAAATTACAACAAATAAAAGTTAGGAACCATTAAGAGACCTGCACATTTTTATATCTCTGTAAACTGTTTTTATAAGCAATTAACTGTTGATAGCTGCCATTTGACGTAATAATGGTAAATGTATTAACGCTCTTCTATTATAAAACCACAATATTTTAAGTTTGATTCACTTTCAAGAAAAAATGTTTACACAAAGAAGCTTAAAAGAAAGTTGATTTACACTATGTAAATCCCCAAGGCTTTGTAAATAATCAAGATATCTTGAAACGCTTGGAAAGAGAATAACAAATTCAGAGATCCAAGGAAATATTGCTGTGTTTGCCAGTTAATAACTTTAGGGTTGAATTTAGTTTTTTTTTATACGGGAATTGCTTTTTAATTGATACAAGGAGTATAAAAATCACTGTGTTTCTGTTCAAATTTTAGTTAAATGTTACACATCTTCAAAAGTATACGAAAAAAGTATCCTGATTGTAAAAAAATATTACTTTCCTTTTCTTACAACATTTGCTGGTAGGCTACATAGTTCGTTTTGAAGTTCCTCCGTCGTTAATTCTTCTCGTATTTGTACTTCAATAGCGAATGTTTAGATTTATTGATGTCTGTCGTCGAATAGAACGAACAAATCTAAGAAAAAAACGGAACGCACTTTGAAGATATACTGTAACAGCGGAATGAGTCCGATTTTAATGAATTTTGAAACACGATTTCCTTTCATGGTTTGTTGCAATCTTGCAGTAAAAGTGAGGCTATGAGCTTCACTCATGCTGCTAACAACGCCTTGCTGCTTAGCTGCGTGTCGGCTTGGCTATTGTGCCTGAGTATACAGGGTGTGCCATAAGTAAAGTGCCAGACTCTGGGAAAAGGTTAAGTAAGTCAAAATAAAAAGACAATTAAGAATAAACATTTTTCCGAAAACGCTTAATTAACCACACATTTGCCATTTTATATTTTTCACTAACTGTTTATTATCTCCCACACCATCTATCGGATTTGACTCAAACTTAACATACATTTGTATCTAAGTAAGACCATTTATCGACAAAATTACCAGGATGATCTAACTTATTATTTTAAATCGGTGGCTATTTTATTGTAATTTTAGGGAGTTTTTGGCGTTACACCTTAAATAGCGAATAAACGGTGAGTTTAACGATAAAATGTAAAGAATAAGGTTTTGTAGCGATTTTAATTACCTATCTATTGACACCAAAGTCATAAAAGTCTACTTGGAAACAACGAGGGTTTAGGAGAAACTCTGGCTGAAAACAGACAACTTTTCACCTTATTATCTTGATGTTGTCCACGGTTTCCACTCTTACTTTGTTGATTCTTAATCGATATTTTTGACCTTGATGCCGAAAGATCAATAATAAAATTCGTTACAAAACGTATAATTTACATTTTACTGTAAAACTCACCGTTTATTCGCTATTTAAGGTGTAACGCCAAAAATGCCCTGAAAATACCATAAAATAGTCACCGTTTTTAAATGATGAGTTAGATCAGGCTGGTAATTTATTCCATAAATGGTCTTACATAGATACAAATGTATGCTAAGTTTCAGCCAAACCCGATATGCGGTGTGGGAGATAATAAATAATTAGTGAACAATATAAAACGGCAAATATCTAGTAAACTAAACGTTTTTGGAAAAGTTTTATTCTCTTTATTTCTCTTTATTTTCACCCATATAACCTTTTCCTTGAGTCTGGCACTTTACGTATGGGACACCCTGTATATTAAACACGTAAATACAGCAGCCAGCGGGAAAATAATGTCACAGTTTTTGTTTCGGCTAAATTGAACTGGGCTCGGGGTCAGAAGTAGGATCAAAGCAGTGTTCATCCCTTGCTTCGCTACTTCACCACATTTATTCTGAAACCACAGAAAGCTTTTGTCTATATTTGTATCGTGAACTTTGTGTTTATCCACAAAACATATATCATAATCTAGCTTCAAATACATATTTAAAAACACATTTATATGCCTATCATTCTTTATTATACCTTTAGTTGTATTACACATCTTGTAGACTATAAAATATTAATTTAATTGTATGTAACGTAAATTTATGTATAATAAAACCATATTTACTGGAAAATAAATAAAACATAGCTTTGCCTGTTAGACAGCTGCTGTGTACTGTAGATTTTTTAAAAGTGTTTTGAATTTATGAGTTAAAACTCACGGTTAAAATATAAAGAAATTATGTTTTTTCAAACATATTTGTGGAATTTTTATTTGTATAGAGATGAAAATAGTTTAATAGTAACAACCTAAGGAAGAATTGAAATTAATAAAATAAAATTAGAATTAAATCGAAAACATATTACTACTAAACGATTTCAACTGCACACAGTCGCTTGCAAAAGGTTAAACGGTTGTTCTGCCGTAAAGAGTTTAAAGCAGTTTAATGGGCTGCATTTTCTGCCGAGGCCGGCAAACTTGTTGGCCAACTCATTAGCTTTCATGGCTCGCAACTTCGGCTAAATTATGCAAAAAGTTTGGACGGAAAAGTCTTTAAAATGCAGCCTTCTCGAAATTGTCACAAATCCAATAGAGTTTCTTTTCATCTACTTATTCAGCATCTTGGACGTGACTGGATATTCATTTCGAAAAAGCGGTCCCTTTTTTATTTTCTCTGCAATACAATATTGTGCTGTATCAACCTAAATAATTTTAAAATCGACTCAGTTTTTTGTATAAATTGCAAAATAATTTACAGAGGATAAACAGAGTTTCCAAAGGGTGTTTTTAATCGGTGTGGGGATTTATAAGCTTCAATTTGCACTACCGAGAATTTGGGAAACACTATTCATGGTTTGCTTTAAAAAGGTTACTTTTCAAAGTAACCCTTGAATTTTTCTCTGGTCGAGTCCTTTTTTCCTCACTAGACGCATTCTTTTCATCACAACAATTAATTGCACCATTTTTTACTGTGGCTGTTTAGGTGTTCAATAATTAATACTGTGTCCATATTGTCATAAGAAGTTCATGGTCCCTGTGCTCTTATGGAGTAGCCGCAATTGGTTGAACGGACAATAGAAATGGCCTACTAGGGATAATTTAGGGTGGGCTGCGTTAGGTTCTGTTTAAGTTTCATTACAATACTTTTGGCTGTGTAAAAATATTTTTTTAATGTACGAATGAAGCAAAAAGGTACAAGAGCAAAGAAATCAAAGCAGATAATGTAAGATAAGCTAAACATACACACAAGTACACAGAAATAGTTTGTTATTGACGTTTGAACACAGAGTAGACAAACATAACCTGTAACATAACACTAACAGCTGATCAGAGTGCTAATGTCAGCTGTTTGCCAACTGGGAAATCAGCTGTGTCACAGATACACACCGCTGTACTAGTGTCAAGTGTATTGTAATCAATTAAGTATAATTTATTAGGCATGGAAATTCGTTTTAATAAAGCTATTGTTTTCTAAAATTTTTACAATTTTAGGGAATAATTTATTTTTGATGATTCCCGTGGGAAAGAATTTTGATCTCACGTGTTTCAAAGTGGGTATTCTTTACAGTAAAAAATCAACAACATCAACAATTTGTCTCTTATCAAAAAAAAGGTTGTCTTTTCATATATCATATATCATTATTTAAACAGTTGTTTTTATAGTAAACATCTACATAGCAGAAGAGTTTGTTATTATTAGGACGGAGTTTTTAGCTACATAGATGGTTGTTATACCTAACACGTCCCACCCTGTAGACAACTATTATTTTATTTCAAAATTTCATGATACTAGAATTGAATACCTCTTCAAAATGTAATTCAAATTTTATTCTCCAAAGATATTATTGCGTAGCTAGAATATCAGTTGCAGATTGCAGTGACTGATCTAGCACTAGACAACAGATCTCAGTTGTCTACAGGGTGGGACCTGTTAGGTATAACAACCATCTATGTATCTACATAGCCTTCAACAATACAAATACACTTTCACTAAATGAAACCTTAAGCCTACCTGGTCACTTCTCCGATGCGGTCGTTTCAAAGGAGTTCAGTCTTCTTAACTGTTCAATTCCACATTGCCTTCGTAATTCATACGGCAAAAACCAATTTGTACGTTTATTTTTAAACTTAATCATAAAAATCTAAACACAACACCAAGCCGGAGCACCATGGCCGGAAAATGGGCCATTGGAAAACAATTAACCGAAAAAACCGAGGAAAAACAGCGCATGAAATCTACAGCTGTACTAATTGTTTCAGGGCACGTGTGGCAAACTCAACGATAACAAATTCGACCTTGAAAACAGCTGAGAATGACTCAGACTCAGGGTCAAGAGAAGCACTGTTTGTAAACATTGATTAACTAACTGTGCTTCTAATAGCGATAACCCATACTGGGCACGTTTCAGTTTGATGACGTTTCAGCTTTATAACAAGTGAGGAAGATAAATAAACAACAGAGGACAAATATTCAGGCCTTGCTTTATACATTTTGAACAGATGCAAAAACTCCTATACTCTTACTTGTGGGGGTGAAACATTTTCCACGACTAGAGATTATAATTCAACATTGGCGTTTTTCAAGAATTCTAAAGTAGATCTTTAATAGAATGGATCATGTGGCCCAACTAGATAACGGTCAAACTCAACTCTAAGGCTCAGTTTTAGCCAATCAGTGACTCGACATTGAGACCGAACTATCTCAAACCAATTATTGTGACGATTTAACTTCGTGTTAACCGGGAGAACTAGATTATAAAACATAGGTCGTTGAAAAGAGTAGCAGCACACTTCAAAATGACGTCCCTTCGTTGTTTAAAGCTTTTTAATTCACTAGAATCAACAGAAAGGGAGCCTCCTGGTCCCTTATTATTTCAATAAGTAGTTCACTCTTAAAATCAATAGTGTAGAAAATTTGTGTTAGTACTAATGAAAATTAAAACTTTTGCCTGAAACTATTTTTCTAATAAAAACATCCTTGTACTATATTTTTTATTGAATTTAATCTTCAAAGTGTTAAATTTTTTACTTGTACAATTTATTTTCAAAAAATCAAAGGTCAAGGTTGAGTGGTAGAGGACCCTGTAGTCCTAGCTTCGCCTCATTAAACAAGACAAACTTTACCTTCTTTTCAATCATATATTGCGTTTCATTCTTGTGAGATGTGACCATTTCACTTGTCTGTTATTGAATTCTAATGTACATTACTTTCCGACTTAACGACAGTTACCGATTTGCAATTTCTTGATAATTCAATACGTTTCTTCTTGGAGAAAACATGTCGCTTTCACTTTTTATATTTGTTGCCGTGACGCTTGTTTATTTTGTGCTTGGTTTTCCGTGAAGAGTTTGGCGTTTTTAAAGTGAAAAGGTCTGAGAAAGGCACAACGAAAGTAGTTAACTGATGTGGGGCAAACACAAATCCATTAGGAAGTTTGCAATTGACAAATACGACAGGACCTGAACCTGAACGGTTTCAGCTAGACCATCACTTTACAAAACATCACTTTCATGGATAACCCCGTTGCATCGAACACCTAATAGACTTCTGAAAAGATCAAACTATATTTATTGTATACCACATCAAAGTTTTAAGTGCGAAGTATTTGGTCGAAAATTCAAAACATACTAAACTAAATCTAAGGCTTCCGGTTTACACCGCGTCACAGTTGAAATATAATTACTGCTAAACGTTTCGACCTCGCTGTGGAGAGTCATCCTCAGTAGCTTGTTGACTGGCTGAGACTCCTAGAAGCTACTGAGGATGACTCTCCACAGCGAGCTCGGAAACGCTTAGCAGTAATTATATCAACCGTGACGCGGCAGCACCAGAAGCCTGAACTTAGTGATGACACCGGCCGCGAAAGCCTAAGAGTTAAGACCTATGTATTGCTAAGATCTAAGGCTTCCGGTTTACACCGCGTCACAGTTGAAATACAATTACTGCTAGACGTTTCGACCTCGCTGTGGAGAGTCATCCTCAGTAGCTTGTTGACTGGCTGAGACTGGATTGGCCGGCCGTGGCGTCTTCCTTATATACCCCAGGGGGGTCCTGTCACCTGATTGGCCGAAGTGGGCGGAGCCTGTTGCTCGTTGTCGAACTGGATTGGCTGGCTTCAATAGGACTTCTGAAGAACTGGCTGCCAAGTTTTTGATAATTTTATGCTGTCTTCTTTGTTAAAGTTGTCTTCATGCTTAATTATTTCTATGGTTTCTCTAATTTTCCTTGGATAATAGTGTGAAATTTTGCCAAGACTTTGGTTTTGTCAAAATCAATTCCATGCTTTGTCTTGTAGCTGTGTTCTGCTATTGCCGACTTTCTATGTCTTCTTGTTTTGTGTGCCGTATGTGCTCTTGAAGTCGTGTAGAGATTAGCCGTTTCGTTTCACCAATATAGACTGAGCCGCAACTGCAAGGTATCTCATAAACTCCAGGTGTACAAAGATGAATGTTGTCTTTCACGGGTCGTAAACAGTTCCTGATTTTGTTGGCCGGCTTGAATATGGTTTGGATGTTATGTTTATTCAGAATTCTCCCAACCTTATCTGTAGTCCCCTTGACGTATGGAATGTAGGCTCGTTTCGGTGGAACATTATCTTGTATTTGTCGCGCACTTTGGATGGCGGCTGAGCTCGTTCTTGCAATCTGTCGGTGTAATGCCTTGTTGATTTGATGTCTTGTATAACCATTTTCTTGCAGTGTTTTCTGTAATATTTTCTTTCTGAATTCCAACTGTCCTTATCTGATATGTGGATGGCTCTGTTTATTAGTGTGTTCAAACCCCGTTCTTCTGTGCTGGATGATGGTGTGATTGAGCGTTCAAGTATCTGTTTGTGTGTGTAGGCTTTCTATACACTGAATGGCCCAGAGTTCCATCTTCTTTTCTTGTAGTAAGAACATCCAGAAATGGCAACCGCCCGTCAGTTTCCACTTCAACAGTAAACTTGATGTTCGGGTGAATGTCGTTCAGATGTTGAAGGAATTCTTCTAAGCATTTTCTTCCATGAGACCACACAGCCCATACATCGTCTACATCGTAACCATACTTTTGGTTTCTTCGTTGCCGTTTCCAGTGCTAAACCTTCGAAATGCTCCATGTACAAATTTGCAGCTACGGGCGAAAGCGGTGAACCCATGGGCGCTCCATCTATCTGTTCGTAATACTTTCCGTCGAAGAAGAAATGTTGACTGAAGACATAACTCTGCCAAGCTCGCCAATTCGTGACGTCATGTTCTTGATGAGCTCCACTGTTTCGGGGACTGGCACTTTGGTGAAGAGTGATTCCACGTCGAAACTCACTAGAATATCATCATCTTCACATTTGATAAGGTTCTATAAATTCTGAAGAAACATAACATCCAAAACCATATTCAAGCCGTCCAACAAAATCAGAACTGTTTACGACCCGTGAAAAGACAACATTCATCTTTGTACACCTTGAGCTACAGGCGTCTTGCAGTTGTGGTCTCAGCCCCTTGGAGTATAAGGAAACTGCCTAATTTCTCACACGAGATCTCCAAGAGCACATACGGCACAACAAACAAGAAGACATAGAAGTCGTGCATAGTTAAGAACACAGCTACAAGACAAAGCATGGAATTGATTTTGACAATAAAAGTCTTGGCAAAATTTCACATTATTATCCAAGGAAAATTAGAGAAACCATTTGAAATAATTAAGCATGAAGACAACTTTAACAAAGAAGATAAAATTATCAAAAACTTGCCATTCTTTTTCAGAAGTCCTATTGAAGCCAGCCAATCCAGTTCGACAACGAGCAACAGGTCCGCCCATTCGGCCAATCAGGTGACAATAGGACACACCCCTGGGGTATATAAGAAGACGCCACGGCCGGTCAATCCAGTCTCAGCCAGTCAACAAGCTACTGAGGATGACTCTCCACAGCGAGGTCGAAACGTCTAGCAGTTATTGTATTTCAACCTGACGCGGTAAAATCGGAAGCCTTAGATCTTAGTGATGACACCGGCCGCGAAAGCCTAAGAGTTAAGACCTATGTATTGTGTTTAAAACTACCCAACGCTTCAAAGACGTGCGAAAAATCCTCTCGTTCTCCAGTGAAAACGAACCTAGGCCTATATCATATTTTTAACCTAAGCTAATAGTACAATTTGTAATGGACTAAGGTTTTAAACAACACAAAAAAATTAAACAACCCAAATATCTTTCACGTTTAAATGACTTAGTTACGCCTAATAAATTAGTTATTTATAACATTAATTCTGGATTGTTTATTGGGCCTTATCGACCTTCAAGTTATTGAAAAGCGAAGATTTGAACAACACAGAATTTTAACTGACTTCGGAGAATCGAGGAGGTTATTCAATTTGTTAAGTGACTATGCGGTGACGCTAGGTTAAGGTCGAGGTTGAGTGATAGAGACAACTTCGTAGTCCTAGCTTCGTCTCGTTAATAGCTTCCAATGCTTAACGCGACAAGAACTCAAATATCTAGACGATGATATGCTTTTAGGACTTTTAAAGCTCTGAAATGATACTGTAATATAACGGGACAGCATCGTTATACACATATTTGGGGGCGTAATGCAAGACAATGACTGCTATGCTTGCATTTTTTAAGGCGTAACTCGGTTAATAAGCTAGTACTACTGTGAAAATATCTCATACTATTTATTATTACATTCTTTAAATCGGCAGAAACTAGCATAAAACCTAAAATACAAAGAAACAAAACTTAACAAACTTACCCTACCAACATTATCAAGCTCGGCTCGCTCAAAAGCCATGTAGCCGATGCCCCAAACACCACACACCCAACACCAGTCCAAGACCTCTCTCTCTGACCTGACTCTGACCTTTATGACCTTACTCCAACTCTAACTGACTGGTAAGCTAAGCCCTTGGCAACAAGGCTAACATACCAGACACCTAACTATTCACAACATCTACAAGGTGTCTTACAGTACAAGCTATCTACCAGCTTAATACAAATGTACATTAAATCCTATCTAAGAATGTTACTTTTAAGTGACAAAAAAATACTAAACATAAACACAATTACTTATTCTACAATACCCTACTCGATTTTGTAATAATTGACGTTGAAAACTAATATTTCATGATTTTGAAAGGAAATCCCCTAGTTACACAAATACTATATGGCTGTAGAATCAACAATGTAAACTAATAAGCGTTGTAAACAAAGTTTGCATTTAAGTGCAGCATAGAATTTATTATTTTGACTCAGTTAAAGTTATAGCCTATGATCAGACGTAATAACAAAACCTAAATATTAAAAAAACACAAAATCGAGCAAAAAGTTCAAGATAGTTGAAAACTGGATGAAGAAATTCATCATTAAAAAAAGGAAAGCTCAATGAAGCAACACGATAAATCTTAATTTAACAGTTTTAAGTGTATTTTGTTTGTAGTAGATAAAAATAAAGCGAAATTATGCGAACTTTAGTAAAAAAGTAAGAAGTTGTTGAATTTTAACTAAAACAAAAACACAAACATTGAAGTTTCTTCTAAAAGTAAGAATAATTGTTGAAGTTTGTTAGGTTAAACTCCTAACAATCAGCTCTAGCAATTCACTTAATGCTATAAACTATTTCAATTCAACTCGAAACCTGACTTGTTTTTACCACCCGAAATCTATTCTCTTTTAATGAAAACAATCCGTTCCGCTTTAGTGTTTTATAACAATGCGCTGTGAAGAGGTTGTAGTTTGTTTTAAACTTGGTGGTTTATTTTCCTACCATTCTGTTCGTATTGGACTTATATTTATACAACTGTTATCAGTAAAATACTTGATTGGGGTATATTCAGTAGGGTTCTTTTGTCTAGTATTTTTTTACAAGTAAAAAGTATGTTACAGCTATTTGTAAGAAACGGATTTCGGTGATTGCATAATTTCGCAAAAGGGTCAATTTACCTTGTCTTCCTAAGATAGATGGATAAGGCAAGGCTAGGGTTTATCGCTATGCCTGACCTGTGCACGAAAGAGACAGGCGTCAAAACACTTAAAATTCCAAAACTGGCATTGTTTATTGACTTTCTAGTTTTAACAATCATCTAAATACTAACCTTCACATTTTACATAGTTTAGACGTAAAATATAAATTTTGCTCATAACCTTAAATCCACTTAGGCATGGACTGTGCCAAAACTAAATAAATAACTTTGATCTAGATAATATTGAACTTATATTAATCTGTGTTGTTCATTAATTTCAGTTGTACACAAATGTATGATGTCACACTGTTTTGTACAGTTTTGAATCAATAAAAATGGTCTGATTTCTGAAAAAATTCAATCGTCGATTTGTCAGGGAGTTTTTTCATTTTTTGGGCTCCGACACCGCAGAGGATGGCAGAATAACCCAGTGTCGGGTGAAGCCAGCCTTAAATGAATTTACCGACTTGGTTAAACAGGTTTATTTTTTATCAATATTATATGACTACCTATACATATTTGGTCTCACAGTTCAAAGCCTAATGCAAGTTCACTCAAATCTAATGCTCTACAATTTATTATGTGCCATTTTTGTTCAAACGGCCAATCCTCAAAAAATTCTAAATGTATATTTTTATTACAACAAAATTTAAAATTATATTAATTGAACATTTAATATAATCCAAATCTCTAATATCATTCATACCAAAATTTAATTTCACTCAAAACAAAATTCTCTAACATAATTTCACAGCTTTTTAAATCGGCATCACAGTGACCTATCTCCCAAATATCTCTTCTCTGATACTGCGAACCATCTGATAACAATAGATGTTATGAGGATAACAACATAACAGGGTGGATGCACTCCCCCACAGTCCCCCCCAGGCTCGGTCCTGCACAGAATCAATGAAACACCCCGGCAGTACAGTGGGGATGCTGCGCCCCCCCGGAGTCAGGGGGGTTAGTCTGTACCTTAGTCGCTTAGGGTGAGATCTACTCTCTTGTCCTCACTGAGTGAGTCTGTGGATACTTCCGGTTCATACTTGTACTTCCGGCTTATCAAGTTCTACCGTCCCCCGTTAAGCTCGTGAATGTGATTCGTGGATATATACGAGTTTGCGGTGAGTATTTCGCTTGGAGTTTGCACGGTTTACACAGGTGATTTCATTGCAATGTATGTAAACCATTCTAGAGAGTGTTGGGAAAAACAGACACTATGACAACATTTGTTCTATTTTGATAGCACACGGAAAAAATATTTGAAGGAATTAAAAAACCAAGCGTTGGAAGTTTATATTTAATACGTGAGTTTATAATAAGATTGGAAGGTTCTAATGTATTTTTTCAACCGACCTTTTTACAACATGTATTTTAAGGAAAATATAACAGGGTGATTATACGAGTTTAACAGAACCACCCTCTGTAAGAATTATTAAAAAAAACACATTAACTGCATTAACATTGACATATAGACATAAAAAACAATGACAAAAATAACAGATTTATATCACATAGAAACTTTAACTCTGCCATTACACAAAATTATTAAAACTAAAATTACATACATGATAAAATCACTTTTTATACAGCTCTGTTTAAAAAGTGCGGAAATAATTTTGTTTACTAGCTGATGAAAAAAAACGATAATGATGTCGAACTAAAACGTAAATCAAATGTGATTTGTAATAAATAAACTGAAGTTGAATGAATCATCCTAAAACTCGTGTTTTGCCATTGGTTTCCATCGTCAATGAAGGCTGCAATCAATTTATTACATTCAGTTAGGCCGGTTTCGCCTCAACCTCCCTCTTAGACCGGTTACACTTGATTTATACAGGCTTGCCTCTGTTGAAACAGCGTTTGTTCATACTAATGGCTCTTTTGTACGTTTCTTAGCTGGTTCTTAATCTGTGTTTTACTCTAATGTAGATGGGGATTTTAACTAATGAAACAGTGTATAAAATAGGTTTTCAATTCGTACAGGCAAAAGACATGAGACACCGAAATTTTAATAAGCACTTAATACATTAGATTTAATGAATACCGTTGAAATAAATATTTATATGCTTAAGAATCAAGGATTATTCCTGAATAAGAATATCCCTATTAGATGTAAATAAGCCTTGTTACAGTGTTCGTATATAAAACTAGTTTTGTTTGAGATAGAAGTGGTAGAGGAAGGAAGGGATTAAACGACTATTAAATTATACGTTTCAAATTAATTCGACAAATCAAGGTCATTTTCGCTTTTGGCTCCTTACGTCTAGCAACAACCAACAAAAAATATACATTACAAATTACGCCATGCCTAAGGGTTGGCCAGATAGAGCCGGACCGCCGTGTTACCTGGATAGAGATTTCAACGTAAACATTAGCAAACGTTGTTTTAGATAGATTAGGTTAAGGTTTTAAATAAGTCAATGTTCTAAAACGTGGAGTTTTCTCTGAAAGCGTTCACAAGTTAAAACCACAGGATATAAAAAATATGGATATATTTTCTTTAATTGTCTAAGAAAAATTATCTTCTGTCAAATGCATTTTCTTCGAGCTAATACCGTTCAATAACTAAAAATTACTCCAGAACTTGGTTAAAGAAAAGTTCAGTTTAGAAACAGTTTTGTTTTAGTAGTACACAATTGCGTGCATAATTTCAAGTTCCAAAGTAATGTAGATGTTAAGAAGAAAATATCATACGTACTAAGAAAATAAATTACATACACTTTACAAATATGAAAATTTAGCATCAATCAGCCTCAAGAACAATAACTAACTAACCATCCGACACAAATATTGAAACACCCTGTATAAAACTGCATTACTACAACTTACAGAATAAACAAACCTTCAAATAAATTACATACGATAAACAGTTTTTTAAGCGAAAATATGTCACGTGAACTTTACTCATAGAGATAAAACTTAACTAGGAAAGCGACTTTTCAAGAAGCGTTCATCTAAGTACGGGTTATGAAAGTTTCATGAAACCAGCTTCTTTCATAGCAAGGGTAGAATCATCCCTTTGTACCGGGGTATGTCATTTCCCTTACGTAACTACTGTGTCCGGAGCCGCACTGTGTACAGTGATGAAACATGAAATTACTTTGCTGTAAACATAAGTTTTCATAACAATGTTAGCAGAGGTTTTAGTAGGGCTGGTAACTGTTGCAGCTAAGTAGTATCAAAAACCAATAAAGTGTAATTTATTTTACTTGAGTTGTTTGGAAATCCCCTGTGACCAACTAAACCTTTGATCGGAATGATATTTTCACATGTGCTTTGGCTTCAGTGGTTAGGGTATCTCTTGGTACAGTGGAGAATTCCTTCCCACTCCCTGCCCATCCACCCAGAAGCCAGCCAAAGTGTAGGTTCAAGCTTTTCAGAGGACATTTACCATAGGGCTTTTATTTAAATAGAATCCAAACACTCATTCAACGAAAAAGTTCAAGACATATATATAAATGAATAAATGAAGTTTATTTCTCAAAATATTTACATTTGTATACATACATGGTAATGAAGAGAAATTAACTGACCACGATTTATAGTAGTTTGGTCAGTTCAACAAAAATAAACCACTTAAAATAACACAACAGTTCAGCAATATTGATATTACCCTTTAAATCGAGCTCTCTGCAGCGCTTATAACTAAACAAGTATGTACATGAGGATACATCTAATGAAACTAAATTGAGCTAATAAATTTATATACAATTATTCTACAACACATAAACGGAACTTAGTTTCTGAACAAAAAATACCATTTCCTAGATAATAACATACACAGTATAATTATACAGACACAATCTTACTAACTATTAAACCTTAATAACCAACAACATTTAAATTACAACATTATTAAAACAAGTATGTTTTCTCGTATAAGTAACCATTTCGAAATCATTATACAAAACCTATTTACACTTCTACAGTTTTAATCTCTGGGGGCAATTTTGACACGGTTGGAGATTGCTTGTAAAACGGCTCTCCTTTTATTTAGTTTAAATCCAAACTGTCATAAATTTAATAATCTGTGTTAACGTGTTATCCATAGCCCATTTTATAGCGAATGTAAAATTAACCCTTAAACCTTTCAAGCTCTAACTTTGATAATCTAACTCTTAAGATTACCTAGAATTGTAATTTTCATAAAGCATGGGGATATGACCTGTCATTGAAAATAAAATGAAGACAGGGTGATTGGGAGAAGAGTGGGGGGAGGATTTTAAACAAATCGCGTTGTTTAGCCAATATATCTAAAAGTTTCAAGGTATCTTACATAATATCACGAGAGAGTCACTTATATTCCCTGTTTACAAAATGAAATCACTTTCGTTGTTTACATAAATGAAACGGAAGCTTTGCACGGTGCTGTTATTCCTTTTAGAAAGTTATTAAACATCGTACAACATTATTTTTGAAGGCGTCAGTTTATGTTTAGAAAGTTGCTAAGACTATATTTTAAATAAACTTAATCTCAAATGTTTATACACACCTCACAGAAGTTCAGCTTGAAAAACACGTGTTCGTAGATGGAACCAAATATTGTCTTTTTAATTCCAGTTTTAAATATATTTTAATCCGATTTATAATACATATCTGCCCGCCATGGCCACTTTTCTCGTCTCTCCCTACATAAGAAATGACACTGACACTCACAAACTGACTGGACAGTAACTAGCCCAATGTTTGGTTATGCAAATGAAGTTAAGTTTTGTAATGCAAACGAGACTGTGACTAAAGCTCAGTGGTGACTGTATTTATGTATCTGATATGTAAATAAAACATTAACGTATAGATAGCTAGCTAGCTTGCTCTACTCTCATGTGTCCAGACTACCCGATATATGGGTCGAGCTTTGTACAACAATTCTTATGTGAATTATGCTTTTGACTTTACGTGAAATGTGTTTTAATGCATTTTCGGCTTAGCAGTTAAACTTTAACGGATCCGTGGTGGTTGGTATCGCGTGCGACTCCGGAGCTCAACACTCCGGTAGCACTGGTTCGATCCCCGCAGTCACCACTTACAATTTGTTAAGTACGGTGACGCTAGGTAAAGTTCGAGGTTGAGTGTTACAGAGGACTTTGTAGTACTAACTACACATTGTTTTATTTTTTAACTGAAATACTGTCATCTATAATGTGGAATGGCAACAGCCCGCGTTACATTTCATTACTTTAAAGTTTAACGACTATAGGCTACTGACTTTATATTTTAACTCGCCCTTTGACTCGCTGAGGGGCTACGCCCCCCAGACTCCTACTCGGTCTACGGCCTCGTATTTTGGGGGCATTTATATGTGTGGTTTGATGGTAAGCATATACCGTAACTAAAAGCCCAAACACAGCGAAAAGTTGAATTTTCGACAATTTACCTCAAACTGATCTAGCAACGAAATCGGAAGAGGTGGTAAAAAAGTGTTGAATACAACCTTTAAAGCAAATTTGTTTCCACACTAACAATTTTTCATAAGATCCGAGCAGCTGTTCGGCCAAGTACAAGGGCAAATTTTCAGACGCCATAATTTTTGACGCCAACTTGTCGGAGCCTTAAAGAAAGAGTATGTGGTTGAGGGAGGGGGTAGCGTGCAGGGAAGTGCCTAAACATGTTCTCTCTCAGTCACCTGTACAACCGGCTTTAAAGTAGTATAATACTACGGGTTTGCGGATCTTTAGGTTGGGTTCGTCCAAAAATATCAATCCACCGGAAGTGACCATTTGTGGATGGGGCGGGGGCGTGTTCCCCAAAAAGTGGATTTAAAGCTATAAACACTGTACCTTTGATTCACATTAGTGCTTGAGACTACGCGACGGGCATATGTATGTTTCAAAACCAAGTTTACATTTACTAAGATGTGCAAACAAAAGGAAATTGCATTGTTTTATTTCTAAATGGAAAAACTAGTATTAAATAATTGTAAAAGGTGTATTTGAGAACATATACAAATTCGCAGGCCTATACTTATGTATACTGTACATTTATACATGTTAACAGTTATTATTAAATAGGCATGCATGTTGAGTTTTCAAATTGTTTATTCGACGGTCATTTTCAATACTTCAAAGGCTACTGTGAATATATATTATACTTTTAAGATAAACCAACGTTATAATTATAACACACTATTATTTAATTTGAAATTCTCCGCTTTACAATGATAATCTATACGAATTAATTCTATGATCACTGGATATAATACGAGTAGATTTTGACTCTCCCCCGGTGAAATCAAGAGATATAGCTCGACCAGAAACTTAGGTGGTGTAAACCTCCCCCGGGGCTTCGAAACTCAAAACTGGTGTTTGCCCTCCGCCCATCCCCACAGCCTTGGTTTCACCCCCTCCCCCTCCTCGCCAAAACTGTTCCGGTCTCGGCTAAAAGGTTTCTTTTTCCGATACACTATCCACCTCACGCTCTAAACTTATCTCATCTTTGGTAAAAATCGTTGCGAAACTCTCATGTTAGTGAGATGAAATTATATGTAGCGTCTTTAGCACAATTATGGTTTAAGTATTAACATAAGATATGACATATCTTTATTAGTAGTTTGAGTTTTGCAAAGACAATAATTTCTTATACAACAACATTTTACTAGATCAATATAAAGTCTGAATCTCGAGGTTAGTAGAATCTGTGTGGGATGGTGTACATAAATCTGGGACAAAACGTTAAAGCTCTTCAGGCAAAGCGATGGTTATTTATTTAACTAGTGTCGCAGTTCCAAGTATCTTTGATAAATGCTTAGTCAGAAAATTGCCAAATATTGCTTGGTTACTAATCGAATCCAGCCCAGGATTATAGATTATAGAATGTATTGACTACATGTTTTGTTTGAAAACAGATCGCGCTAAAGCAAGTTATCAGGGTATAATTTACCTACACTATGCAAAAGCGTCTAACCAAATCTACTGGGAAGTGAATAGGTTTATGAGTCTGGTATGCAAATAATATTACACCGTAAAGCTTTGACCTCGTATGCGCTCACAGGTTGGCTGAAATTCACAACCCTCTAATATCCTCATACCAAAGATAATGTTATGGTTTGTAGATTGCACATAACTTCCGCACGGCTGAGGCAAGAAAATAAACATATTTCAGCGGCCCAAGCACAGATAGCGCTACGAAGGAATTATTTTTTGAGCCTCAAGTAGAGCCATTGACGCACGCGAAAGTTCGTTTTTATCGAAAACTGCACGTTTTGGTCACATTGTTCAAACGATGGAGTTTTTCCAACAAAGAAATTTGGCTGATCACTTTGTAAAAGACTATGAATATTGAGTTTTATTTTAAAATATTATTTTCAAATATATTTGGGCAAAAGTTATTTGGTCGTGGTGAGTGAAATGAAAAATTTGGTTTTGAGAGCGCCTGCATTTCACGACAGGCAAGTACCGCATTACACCCATGTATCTATTTCCTCTACTGGCGCCGTTCTATCCATCTCTCCAGTCTGCCTCTCAAGTCGTATTTCCCGCAATATTTCTTTACCACCGGAAACAAATACTTGAGATGTCTTTTTGAAGTTTTAAATTGCATCCGGGTTTACTCAATTATGGTGTTCGGCTTTTCTAAAGTTTGTGTTAGCTTTTCGGCTCTTTAATACTATTTAAAAAAGAGTTTTAAATTACAAAAACGTTCTAAAAGCTCTGTAGTTTTATTATATTTTTATACAGTAACGTTCCGATTGAGTGGATTATTAATTGAGGAATGACATTTTATGTTAGTTTATAAGCAGATTTCCATAAAAAATAGAGCAATTTGTGTTCCTTACCAAACAGAATGGAACGTCTAAGAACGAAACGACTTTGTAGAGTGTTAGTACACATATTTGCTATCGTAATATAAGCGTGTTTATCAAGTTTAATCGAAACCGGTTCATAAATTCATGTTTTTATTACAAAACCCTATTTTTGGGTCCACCCAAAAAAAAACACAATTTGTGATCCGATTTTACTAGTTAACAAACTTGACCTAAATACTTACAAAGGGAGCATTTTACCAAATTTCGTGAGAATCCGACTAAAATGGGACCTGTAGAGCCGTCATCAGAGTCCAAAAAGGGGCTACAAAGCGCATTTCCGATGTAATTCTTGCCTCTATGTAGGAAATTCGCCAGAATTCACGGTAGCGCTTGAGGCTAAGTTTAGAATTGTAATAACATTTTCTACTGTATAAATTCTTTACTAGTCTATAGTTGAAACTTAAGCTTTCATTAGTAAAAATACTTCGTTAATCAATATAATAACTTACACGAAAAGAACATTTCGTCCTCAAAATTTACACCAATTAAATGAACAATTCGAAAATCCTCCTTTCTTACAAAGTTTACTTATAACATCCTGGAAATATTTGTCAGTATTAAAAATCCGAGAATAAAAGACTGAAATACACAAAGAACAAAACTGAGAAGTCCAGAATGACTTGACTGCTTGGCATCGCTTGACTTGTGGATTGTGCTCCATTCTCAAGTCAGTATTGATTACACAGACTCTCAATCTGTGTCATTCTTCTAGTATATCTTGTTTATCTGCTTCGCATCTATCACAGATTTTTAAACGTGTGTGTTTCGTATATAACTATCAACAAAATATATCCTTTTTACGAGACAGTTTTACTTCTTAATATGTTGAAACAGCTGACTCTAAAAGCTAACTCTCTCTTAGCCTAGTCTTAGCTCTAAGCCGCTCGCTATTAAGTTTATTCAACATTTAATTATTCAGGCTAAACCTTTCTCTTTGTCATTCAAAACTGAGCATAAATAAAGTTGACCAATAATAGTGAGATAGTAAAATGTACACAATGCATTAAAGCACTTTTCACTTAACTCAGCTGTTTAGTGTACCAGCCTAAGTGTCAAGTGACTTTCTTATATACGTTTTGGACATAACTCTCCCACTTAGTTATGTAGTTAACTCAAATGATCCATCCACAAACATTCATCAACTCAATAACAGAACGATATCAATATCCTGTTTAACAGCAATACACTTAATGACAATTGAATCCACAAGGGACACAGCTGATGTGTAGTTAACAATTACCTCGTGTGGGGGACTGATTAGGACAGATAGCGGAGATCTCCCCCCACATACCCCTTCTACCCCCTTCTTCCCCTTTCACCTCCCCCCATTACCATGGTGTGCAAACCAGTGTACCAATAACTGTCAGTTCATCTTACTCGAGCTGTCATTTGTTCAGAGTGTCTTTGTCTTTCTCTCTGTAATCCTGACTTTTTGGCTTTTTGTTTACCAACAGAACATTTTGGCAGCTAAATAAAAAGGTTGTGTTGGTTCATATTAATTTAAAAGGAGAAGCAGTAAACATGAAAATAATAATTAACAGAATTTTAAAAGATATAGTAAGATATTTATCACTTATGAAGGAACATTGAGTAAGGTTTTGCTTAATACTCTCTAAAACAATGAATATAATTTTTAATTTCAAATTTTAGTCGTATTAATTGACAGGATGTTTTGTACTAGAAAAAGTAATATTTTCACAAAAGCTTGGTAAATGAAATAATTAGACGTAAAGCGATGAAAATACCGTTATATAGGGATTTATTTTCCTAACCTATACCATACAACATTCAAGACTACTGCAAAGCTCAGTAATTGGTTAGGTAACTGTATTACCTACGTTGTGTAAAAGTTTAATTGCGATGCGACAAATATTAAAGTTCTTAGAAATTTTCAAAAATAGTCTTA
This sequence comes from Matsumurasca onukii, assembly GCA_018831715.1. NCBI lineage: Eukaryota > Metazoa > Arthropoda > Insecta > Hemiptera > Cicadellidae > Matsumurasca > Matsumurasca onukii. The sequence goes on from CM032062.1 coordinate 2,512,199, forward strand.
CTTTGAGTACGGTGTTTTTTCAGTCTCTTAGTGCCTGAATAAATTTAATTATTGCTTTAAAAATAATTGACTTATATTTCTTTACGTAGATTTAAACGGAGAAAATTTTCATGTGACTTCCTTAATTTTACGTTTTCTGAGCTGCGTACAGCACCCGCTCAAAATCGAGTATATTGTTTTTAAACCGATAATATGCGTGTTGGTAAATAAGTATTTTTAAAATAAAACAATATTTATACATCTCAACCCGTGTAGAACCTCCCTCTCTACCAATGGTGTCTCTTAAGAGCCAATAATTCCTAGCTTTCCCCCAAGTATCACTGTACAAAGCAGCAGACTGAGAGATAGGTCGGACGGCGCCGGAGGGTGATATAGATACACGGCTGTACTGCGGGCATAGTCTGCCAGAAAATGCAGGCGTCCTTAGAACCCACACTGGATAGGGCTCGAAATACTATGACAAAAATATAAGTGAAATTTTTAACGTCACACTATTAATCTTGTATAGGAGTGCGTATCCATTTTGTCACTGATGTCAATACATTGCTTTTTGTAAATTTTAGTACATTGTTTTTGATTATCTTTAATAAATTGTTGATAGAGGGATGATTTTTTGTTGATGTGGTTTAGAGGACATTTAACTTGAGAGGCAATTTCGGTGATGGCGTTCCTCAAAGAGATATCGCAGGAAGAAGAATATAGTTAGTGGTGCTTTAAACCTTTTAAAAGCAAAGGTGTATAATTATGAATACTTATCATAACTAGACATTGTATAAGAATGTTAACCATTACGAAGATCTAACAGACTCCCCTTATCTAAAGTTAGTGGCAGAGATTGGTCCAGCAAAAGCAATCAAATGCAGGGCCAAGGACACATTGTTAACACCGATAACTTCATTCTTGAATCATTGCCTCATGTCCCTGCCCAATGTCTTTTTCGAAGCTTGCTGCACAAGGGATGTCACTACACAATAATAGTTATGAGAGCAAAAAAACTAAAAAAATAAACAAAGATTTCATGAAGAAATTTTAAGTTGGGTAGAAAATTGCTTGACGAGAGGATGTGACATAATGTTGGTTGACAAAACTAAACGTAAAGGATTTATTTTGGATCGTAAATTTATATTTAGACCTCACAATCTTATGGTATCGATGACGAAAAAATGTTAACCTAATAATTGAGTATTAAAAACAAATCCACAACATTTAACCCGAAATTGTTTTATTTGTCTGGTCTCGAAGGACAGTTTTTAATACTTTCAGATAAGTTTTGCTTCAGTTCATCCAGTTTATCCAAATTTGATATATATAAAAAAGGTAAAGTTTGTCTTGTTTAACGAGGCAGAGTTAGGACTACAAAGTCCTCTCTACCACTCAACCTCGACCTTTACCTAGCGTCATTACAAATTGTAAGTGGTGACTGCGGGGATCGAGCTCGCGCCACCGGAGTGATGAGCTCCAGAGTCTCGCGCGATACCAATCCGCCACGGATCCGCTAAGTATCGCTTTAGTATCTATAAAAAGCTCCATTTCAATTTTAAAGTAATTTAACTCATACAATTTAAATAAAACGTTATAATAGTATCCTTTATTTTGAACAATATCGTGAAAAACATGTAAAGCTTACAAATACATACTTCCTTACATATCGAGGTCAGAGTAATTAAACTCTAGTGTTACAAGGAATGTTTGACCTGTCGGGGTTGGAGTCATGCATACTGCATGAGAAGTTGGTCTTTACCCTGGATGTAACGAAACCACCACCTGGGACCGGGATATACAGTCGCCAACTCTACTAACATGAAATAAATACAGGTTTTTGTGAATTTTCTTCGGAAAATGAGAAAACTATGCCGTCATCATGTTTTGAATAAGACCCGACACCACGATATGAGCACTGGTCATGATACTTAGAACACATTTCGGACTTTTTTAAAACTATAATTATATTATAGCCTACACATTTATATATATACCGGGTGGCCACGATAAAGTGTCCTAAACGGATTACAGGAGTACTATTATAGCTAGAAAGATGAAACAAACTTTATTCTCTAGAAATCGTGCATGGAGATTTTAGGAAAAATATTTTTAAGATTCTCAGTATACAGGGTGTGTCAATACTTAAAATCACGGGGCATAGGATAGTAATATATTATTAATACATTAATGGTAATAGTAATAATGGTAATGGTACAATAATATATATTATTGACCATTAATATGTACAAAAACTGTTCATATTAAAACTATCTTTACAATGATATGCAACATGCTATACTTTACTATTTAATGTTTTTGACTTATTTATGATAAAAGCAACTTCAAGGTTTATATCGATTTTGAGGCTAGAAACTTTTTGAAAACATGGTTGTACTACATACCATCGTCAAATTCTGAGAAATAATACGTAAACACCATATTTTTAATTGAATTTATAGTTTGACTACAGGGCGTCCCGTAAATGCTTACGCAACTCATGTTCATAGCTCTAGCTTTGTAATGGCGCAACATATCAAAAAAACTGTTTCGCCAAAACCTCGAAAATTGTCTTCTGTTTAAAACTATGTACAATATAACCCACCTTTGTATTTAAAAATTTCGAGTTTTAACCCCGTGAGTTTCAGTATTGACACACCCTGTATACTGAGAATCTTAAAAATATTTTTCCTGAAATCTCCATGTACGATTTCCAGAGAGAAAAGTTTGTTTCATCTTTCCAGCTCTAATAGTACTCCTGTAATCCGTTTAGGACACTTTATCGTGGCCACTCGGTATAGGTATCCTCTCTACAATTCGATTTGTTGTCAAGTTTTTATCAAATTAGGAATAATAGTTCTTTTTTTTATAAAAATCTCGGTTAGGTCTTTATCAAAGAAATCAGAATACCTGAAGTCTCCTTTGGAAAGGTGAGGACTTTCGCCAAAAAAACTATTTTAATGGGCTAAAAGAGTAAGTTTTATCTGGTTTTGATAACATCTGAAATAAACATGTATCTAATGTAATCATAAATATGTCAAAAATTATTAAATAATCGTTCTGTGAAGCATACTAGCTAAGAAAAGTCTGTGAACGTAGCGAATCAAATTTAGGGGTTTCTTTATTCGAAGAATGCAGAACAACAAATTTAGGAGTTGCTCAACAAATTTAGGGGTCAACTGAACTCGAGGAAGGAGAAGTGATTAGTACATATATAGTGGACCTCCCCTTTCCTTCCCCTCCATCCCCTCTCTTGGTGTGCAGACCCGTGTACCAATAACTGTCAGATCATCTTACTCGAGCACTCATTTGTTCCCAGTTTCTTTGTTTCTTTCTCTGCTGTAATCCTTCTTTTGTTTCGCGTTCCCTGCTTGAAAACTTTGGCAACAATATCCTTTGGAAAACGGTTAGGTCAATATAAGACAAATATCACCGTTATCATATTCTAGGATAAACCGCACTGTTTTTATTTTCATTACTTAACATATTACATTTTTATCAATACAAAAAAGAACTAAAGAATAAACTAATACCTATTTTAGGTTCAACATAATTATACTTAGTGTATAACCTTTTCGTATTTCTGTAGGTTTAAAAGAAAAAATGCTAGTAATAATTGAGCAATTGAAATACTTATAGTTTTTAACCCGTGTATAATTCAAAACGTGTTTAACATTACAGGATGGTGTTAGCTTTGTATTGGCGTTACATATCTTGATTCACATAAACCGCTAAGAGTTTTTCTTTCTACTCGAGTCGCTCCAAAGATTTTATACATCCCTGTTTCTCCCAAGTGTAACTTACAAAGGGGCCGACTGCAGATATATGGAGGGAGGAAGAGAGATCGGACGGCGCCAGAGGGTGACAAAAATACTTGTGTGTACTGCGGTGATAGTCTGCCAGAAAATGCAGGCGCCCTTTAAAGCTCACACCGCAGAATCCCCTCTCTTAGTTCTTGTGGCCTCACACGTAATAATTATGTAGCAATACTTTTACTATTGTAAATATCAATTGGAACGTAAAGTATGCTACAACTATCCGTGGACACCTGTAATACAAGTTATACTACACAGTTGAAACACACACCATTGAAACCTAACTTTGCTAGTGAGTCTCGTATGTTGATTTTACTGAATACATTTGTACTGTAAATGATTGTTTTTGTGACTTGACTAATGCAAGTTTGTTATTTTTTCCAAATAAACGAATTAATGTTCATCATTGAACGCAACTGACTAAAGCCCGACTAAGCTGAGTGTGAACTCAGGAGAGTGTAGCTCGGCTCGACGGAGTGCTTGACCTGCCGGGCTTGTTGTATGAATACTGCATGAGTTAGTGGTCTCTACCCCGAGAATGACGTCATCACCACCTTCGACACGTAACAGTTCCGTCCGGGCAAAGTGCATAGAGGCAGGAAACTCATCATAGTTGCAGCCAGCCCGAGCACAGATAGCGCTGCCGTCTCTCGCCGTATTTTCCCCCTTCGAATCCACGTGTTTGAGTTCGTCCGACTTCAATGACTTAAATGTGACCAATTCGTGCGATTTTCGAGAACAACCCAACTTATGCGGGCGTCAGTGGCTCTACTTGAGACGCTGCCCTATGTTGATTTTCCTGCCTCATCCACGTGGCATCTGCGCATGCGCAATCTACTTAACATAACTTAATTTTTGAGAAAACATCAAGGGAGCTGACAGCCAAATTTTGAAAATGGACGTACGTGCATTTTTTAATCCTGCTGAAATTTGATAACTTTAATCCTCCCTCAGCGTTATGGTCCTTATGCCTTCTTAAATCTTCAAAATGAACATAAAGTATTTTTAATACTTTCAGACCTGTTGTTTCACTGGTACGTACGTCATGTGATTGGAAATATTTTAAAACAAGTCATGTAATTCTCTTACTGATACTTTGTTGACTTGAGTGGATAAAGGGATGAAAAGTAAGGGGTAGATGGGCCTGCGATTAGCACTGATGATAGACAATGTGCCCCCTTCACCACCTGTCCATCATCACGGATCTTGTCAGGGGCAGTGGTGGGGGGGAGGGAAGGGGTGAGTTTCTCTCCTCTTTACTCTTGCAACAGCCGTCAATTCATCTCTTTACACTTGCCAGCTTTGATTTTGGAAAATAAAGTTGTGAAAAGGTTCTGTGTAAGTAACAAAAGAACCTTCTTCTTATTCAATAGATTTCCCTGAGGTGCTGGGATTTACAAACGTTAGTCTATCAATGATTAAAACATTTGATTATGTTTTTATTAACATACACATATATTTTAATATGTTCTGCCTCGTATTGCAATATTTCTTAAGGAAATATAGCAACTTATTCTCTCGCTAAAGGGAACACTTTGCAGTGTGGAGCCACAAACACTTCTTGAGTCAAATGGCAAACTATTTATGTATATGTGTGACCGGTACTGGTTGCGGTTTTGTCTCATTTTCACTAAATGTAGTACACATGTTTCTTTTGTAAATTTCTAGTTTAGGTTCGATAACCAGTAAACTCGGCCCACCTGAAGTAACGTTTTGGGAGGAGGTTTCCCTCAAAAGTGGGATTTTACGATAAAAAGGTTGCACAGTAGCTATGATATGATTTAGATTAAATTTGGCGGAAACGATTGTAACAAGGTACCTAAAATGTGTACTGTGTACTACAGGTATGTAGCATTTGTTCAGCAAGAACATGATGACAGTGGAAAACCATTACTCTGCCTAAATAGATTTTGTTGATAAACTATGATTTCCGGTTTCAGGACTTATTTGAAGTAAATTACGTTCTTTGTAGCCTGGAGATCCTGATGAAACTTAGATGCTAGATGTGGTGCTGACGATCGTTTCGGTCTAATAAGACCATCTTCAGAGCACGATCACTACACTAAACTAACACTATAACTGATTATATACACTGTGTATTTAAACTTTACATGGGGTAAACTTTACATTCCTTGAGTTCATTCATTATAGTAAACAATAATGTGTCGACACCTCTACTATCTCCCCGCGTTGTCCCTCAATGAATGTAAAGTTTGCCCCATGTAAAGTTTAAATACACAGTGTATATAATCAGTTATAGTGTTAGTTTAGTGTAGTGATCGACTGATCGTGCTCTGAAGATGGTCTTCTTAGGCCGAAACGATCGTCAGCACCACATCTAGCATCTAAGTTTCATCAGGATCTTCAGGCTACAAAGAAGGTAAGATTTTGTTGACTTTTAGTACACATGTAAGATACAGTGTCACAAATGTATATACAAAGTTTAGTCCGAAAAACATCATGCAAACAGCATTCAGAGCATAGCCATCTTTTCAAAGGCCGTCCCTCCCCCAAAATGAACACTTCTGGTGTAACTAACGTTATAGACAGTTTGCTTGAAATCACGGTAGTGCTTGTGGCTATGATTCTGCGGAAGTAGAGATGCGGAGATCAGGAAAGGGAGCTGACAGGAAAAGTTTAAAAGTGGATACACGTACTCTCTCTACTGATGTTGAAAGCTGACATCCGCAGAACTCACTCAAGCTGATGCTGTCTTGTACCTCTCTCTGATCTTCTAAATCAACCCTCTTCGTCTCGTTAAAACTTTGGTCGAAACAAGGTTAATTAAAGCTTATATAATGATAGTTTATTCAACAAATAAATTAACACATTCATATCCATCGTAAATAAGTTGCATGAATTCAATGGGTGGGTCCATAAGGATATTTTTAGATTTGACGCAGTCGATGTGCTTTACTTAAAGGTTCTCTTAGAAGTTAGACGTGTTATACAATTAAATGTCACTTCAAAATGTAGCTACAATGCTACATAGAGGCCAGCGTTCTAGCCTTATTAAGATAAGGCTAATCATTACCGAAAACGACTATACAAAACTAAGCTTTAATTTTGCATTTTGATAATCATATTTATGCGAATAAACGAGCAATACTCTAAGGACCTTGACCCTAAGAATAAGAATTCACTTTTACATCCGGTCGTCTATTTATTTTCTTAAACCCTCGTATTTCGTTTAGACAAAGTACTCAATCTAAAAAAAGATTTATAAGACGCCAAGGATTGCAAATTTGTCAAACTCTTAAACTGGGTTCCAACAAGACAAATTATTTGATAAAGACGAATCTATTGAAACAGCAGAAATAGCTAAAAGAGTTCCACATTGTTGGGATGATAATATGGTATGAAGAGGGGGTAATGTTGAGATTAGAAGATAATAGACAATGTCTACCTCCCCCCCAACCCTCAACCCTCGCCAGGCATCGTTACTAGATTATAGAGGAAGGGTTGTTGACTATTTCAATGCTTGTCAGCTCGTCTTTATACACCTGTTACCTTTGGTCCTTTTCATCAGCTTTCATTCGGGAAAATATGCTTTTCATTCGTGCATGTGTACTTGTATACAATATAATATATGTGCTTCATATTTATATAAAGCACTTCTTATTGTATTGTATGCGGTTGTATATCATTAACTTACTTGATATAAAAGTACATTTAGTTTCATTTATCTTTAATAAAAATATTATTCACATAATCATTTTAAGTTTGTTCTAAGCATATCCTGCATTAAGGGTTGGGGTGTTTTTATTGGCTGAGTGACCAGAGCTCCCAGAGTGACGAGCTCCGGAGTAGCGTGCGATACCAACCCGCTATGATATTTTCCAACCTTGCTTCTACATTTTGGAGACGTGTATCTATTTCAAATAAAAAAGTAATACCAATCAAAAAGTAATAAACTAGAGGCAGGGACAACTACCGAAATGGGAGACAAAGAACGATAGTTCATGAACGTTTGCCTTCCCAGGCAGGAGTTCATTTCGTTAACAGACTACCAAATTCGTTCAAAAATGCCCCTGAGCCTCAGGCATTCAAAGCTCGTCTTAAAACCATTCTAATTTCTCAAAGACTTTATAAGACAGACGAGTTTATGGCATTCAATTGGGAACCCCTATTGTTTGCCGACTGACTGGGGGCAAGAGTGATTACATACGAATGTTTGGGAGAGAGTGAGTGTAAACTCTGTATGTTTGAATGGGATTTAGATATAAGAATTAAAGGAAGGTTTTAGATACACAAAGATTTGACGGTTGCGATACATTTATTGTTAATGTCTACGTGCAATAAAATATTTATTTATTTATATGCTAAAGGTACACTAGCAGAAACCCCCCTTAAATTCCCTAATAAGCAGCAAAACAATCTAAAGAATTCTTAAAACAATTTGCTTACCTTCAACAAAGAAGTCTGGAAAACAAGAAACAACCTCACAGGTTCAGTTTTAACCACTTTCTACACTGTAAACTGCACTAACTGCGCTGCACTAACTGCACTTGAGTAGCTTATGCGCAGCTTGTTTATATAGACTCTGCAATCAGCTGTAATCACTCTGTATGACTGGACTTGCTTGACCTTGACACGTCACATAGTTGTACCTACCAGTCTCTAGTAAGTGATCAACTGCTAGACCAACTAGTGGTCAAGGCCAAGCTCTACTCAGTTGAATCTTTAACGAAAGATCATGTTATGGTAAGTAGATTGCGCATAGATGCCACATGGTCGAGGCAGCAAATCAACATAGTTCGGCAGCCTACACAGAGATAGCGCTGCTGTCGCTCGCCGTCTTTCTTCTCCCCCCTCGGCTCCACATGATTGAGTTTGTCCGATGTCAATGACGATTTTCCAGAACGAACAAACTTGCGCGTGCGTCAATGGCTCTACTTGAGACTTCAACTAATTCCCTCACAGCGCTATCTGTGCTTGGGCTGCTGCTACTGTGTTGATTTTCATGCCTCAGCCAATCGGCATGTATGCGCTATTTACCTACCATAACACACTCTTTGGTTGAATCTTAATCTTATAATAATAAGAAGTATCATTATAATTTAATTAGTTTTGTCAGAAGAATTACGGCTATACGTAGATTATGACAAAGATTTTGAATTGTACTTACTAATTAGTAATACTCGTAGTATCCTATATATGTTTTGTACGCAATTACGAGTATAACAACATTGAGCAGCAAACGCGTACAATGATACATCGAGGGATAACCTTCTACGTTCCTGCTTGCATGAAAATAAGGCCACAAGCTTGAAACTTAGGTAGCACAATCTACTCTACGAATGTCAAGGTAATTAAACAATTACTAGTGTAAAATGATACATTAACACTCATTCATACCTACAAGATTTCACATTGATTCCATAAACAAATGTAATATCAGGCCTAGATTGTAAGAAGTGGTAAGGGAAAGTGTAAAGGGTAGACTTACTAACTGAATTAAATTTGGCAACAAGAGAATCATTACCAAAACTATTGCAATGTTAAGGTTTCAAAAAAAAAATCAACATCAAATTCTAATTAAGTGATAACTTTCTACGTGTTTCCGTTTAAAAAAATAGTTTTCAAGTGAAAAATTTAAAGTCATATTTTTTATTTAATAAAGGTATTTTATTGGACTTTAAATAGCTTTTATAAAGCCGAAACAAGTTATTTGCTTAGTTCTTAATTATATTACTTTAAGGGTTTTGTTTTTTAACATTTCAACGATAGATCAAGTAATTAGTAATCTCAAAATAAAATAAAATCATCTATAAATTCATCTACCAGTTGAAACCATTTATTATAAGCAAGTGTATAGTTCCAAATTTAATCTTTTTGCATTCTCATTTTTCTTACATTGTTGCGAACGTAATTTAAATGTCTTGCACCTTGTTGTTTCATAGTTTTTGGTCTTAACAATTTTTTGATATGAGACAATGGAAGTAAACATTTTTCGGTTAAAACAATGTTATGCTTCCATTGCTTTGCATTCAATAAAATGATTGAAGCTTACTAAAGCTTGCTTAAATGGGTTTTTGAATTTTCAACACTCTCTGACAAGTCAGTTAACGTCATTTTAGAATTTCTCACTAGACGTGTCTATAAAATTAAATTAAACGCGTTACAATCAATGGGTTTCCCTTTTTGAAATAACATACGAACAAAATTATTTTATATAATTCTAATCAATTGTCCGTGTTTGCAGAGCCATGGAGCTGTAGCCCAGTGAGAAGATGACTTTCCCCACCGCCCCTCCACCACCCTCCCCAACCTTACCCTCCACCTCAACCAGAACCTCTCCACCCATGGCAACGCCAGTGGCTACATCACTGAGGACGACCATGAGGATCTGGGTGAGTACTACCCTTACACGTGCAAGTGCAAGTGCACAGGGCGTTTGATTTCCTGAAAAGAATGAATCGACAATGTATAAGTAACCTCTTTGCTTTATACTAAAGAGGATTTTAACTTACGATGTAACTTTTAAGTATTCAACTATTTAAGTGTAATTCTTTTTGTATCTTGTGTAGAGACGTTTTAAAGATATCTACAACTTGTGTTTTTTAATTACCTTCATACGAGGGAAAAGTGTACTGTGTCAATAGCTTTGTCAACCCTGTATCAATATACCTAGCATGTATCAATCAAGCTGTTTCACTTGTTTATTAGTTAGTGTTGAGAATAAAAATGAACTCAAGATGATTGGCCCCCTAGAAGGTGAAGAATCATGAACACTAGCTTTGTATTATCAAGAATCTTAGCACACCGATGCATGTTCAAAATATATGTTTTATATACAAGTTTAAGAGACGTATTTTTTGTGCTTTTAAAGTAAGGAAGTAACAAGATGTACGTTCCATTTTTTAGTTTATAATCATGTTCCCCAATTGAAAATATTTTAAAACGTGATACACCTCTCGTTAGATTAAATACTATAAACACTACTGAAATTTCCGTGGAAAGTATATCAACAATTGGATTAACAGTGAACCATCATCATAATCTGGTTTAGCTGAAGCGTAATTAATCCTCAATCAATTGCTCAAGTCACTCTAAGTACTTAGTCCACTTAGAGTACCTTGAACAATACAAGAGTTCGCCTTATTAGTCAACCAATACAATGCATCCTGGTACCAGCTGATATACTATATATTGTAGAATACTATATATTGAGAAAATAACAACTGAACGTGTAGCATATAGTTTGCTACACACATAACGTTTACACAGCGTTGTTTTAAAATGTTGGTGGGGTTTTAATTATTGTATATGAATCTTTGTACGACGAATTTAAAAGCTCAACTTGGCAACATTCTGGCCGAAAGATCAAAGTGTTTTGCTGGAGTTAAAGAGAAAGCGTCATTATTGTTTTTAAATATTTCCAGGATTTTGTGTTTTATTATAATTATTTTGAAGGTGAGCTAAATATGTTTTGTTTCTTTGATAGTTTTATTGTTAATTACAATAGTGAGTTTGGTTTGATTTGTTTGAGGTTTTATTACAGTGGACAATTTGAAAACCTGTACTTTTGTTATTGCATTTTTAGTTATGTATAAAGCTACGAACGAAATCAACCGTCATTATTACATAATTAGTTTCACCTTCATAAAAAGGAAATACTTGCTGTCTGCTCTCCTATTGGTCACAGAGCAAGCCAATAGTATAGCAGACAGCAAGTAGCTCAGTTCCTGTCCTCCCCAGTGAGACCGAAATATTTCTAGAAATTATTATGATGTTTTGACGAAGTGTGACCAGGAAAACTAGATTGTACGTAACTGCTTTGCTTCAATTATAAAACAGCTAAAGTAATGTATGTGTGCAACAAATGTTCATTGCCCCCTACTAATTAATATAAATGAAATGAAACAAGAGAATCCCGTCAAAGTCGCTGATATATTTGTGAATGTTTCTTCAAGGGTTCTAGTAACTCAAAGTTCTAGGATTTGTCGTAGTTAGCTGGGACTTTACTTTGATTAAAATCATGAACAACTCTGACGCTGTTTGTCATGGAAATTACGCGAAGATGGAAAACTATTAAACAAATTTGATGTGAGTGAGTCATGAAAAATGTACGTTTTATAGTTACATCGTAAACTGATGCGTTGTCAAGGGAGTTGTAAACTTGAAGCAATTCGTCCTCAGATGAAACATGTGAAATAAATGCTCCTAGAATAATAAATACAACTAGTTTTCAAATAATGAACTCTAAAACGAAGCATTTACACAGGTGTAACCTTGTAACTCTTTGTTAAAAGATTTATTTTCACACTCCCGAACACGAATTTGACCAGATAAATTGTAAAAGAATTCCTCTTGTTCGTGGGGTTCTTTACTTTAACACAAATTAAAGCCTTTGAAGATCAAAGAATACCTTGAGTTTATTCAAGTTCGAAAGTCTGTCGACAGTCAGAAGAGTCAAGTCCAGGATTCTGACTAAAAGCTGATCAAATGATTTGGATGGAAAACTGCAAAGCAATCTTTGAAGTTGGTCAACGGACAGAAACCTGGAGTGAAAATTACTGGTGGTTCTCTGTTTTGTAATCAGCGGCTTAAACAAAGAACATTAAGTTACTTCTACACAAAATAAGTATAAAAAGTGAAGTTAAATTCATTTACGTTTTTATAGATTAAAGAAGATTAGATGAAAATCTCTTTTACACTCTGTATTTGCCTCCAACAAACCAAAGTGGAACCAAGTCCACTGAGTGGGACTCGTGGCGTGGTCCTGTAATCCAGCTTCATGGAGGTCAGGTTTTGAGGATTATATAAGTCTAAAGCGGCTCAGATAGTCTCAGTGATCATCTGATGATACCCGCATCAACTCCCATCATCGTTTAGACATATCAGACCATCACCTGCGTGGTTCGGAAGTCACGTTAAGCCGTTGGTCCTTGTATTTCCATCGGTCATTGGGCTATTAATTAAGTTGGCCTTAGTTTGTAACAAGACTACACCTCATAACTCATTACTACCACTCATCACACACATCCTTCACCACATATGTGCCTTAAAATACTTTTATGAGAGTGGTCGGCATCTAAAATAGTGATATAGTGATGGTAAATTGTTAATATTGTCCCTTTAGTTGAAAATCCAAAACCTCGTTTAACAACCCCGTTGATCAGACGTCACTACATTAAATAATTACCGTACTCAATAATTTTCGAAAGGAGATATTGGCGGAGAATATTTTACATAGTAAGGCTGACGATCACACCCTGAAGGTCTAAAGCGCTCGTGAAATGAAACAAGTTCTTCTAGTGTTAGCCTTGTTGTAAATTATCAATTTTTCTGCATCCCGTACTCAAACATGTGGTTATGGTAGAAATCAAAGTTGAAGTTGTCGCTTTAAACCTCGCTTTGTTCAACACTTGAGTTTTCTAGAACTCGAGTTTTAATTAACTCCGTGATGTAAAGTCGTGTTTTGTTCAAGGGATCAGTGAAATCTCATTACACGCGCAGTATTGTTTTAACTTTACTCGTTCAACGTATGGCGTTACTTTATATGTCGTTCACTGCGATATGAGAGTTCCCTTTGATTTATGAGGTAATATGTGCTTAGTTTTCCCTTGGTATGCTCAATTAAATGTGTGAATTTTCAATTTAATTTGACAAATTATAAAATTAAATATGTTTTTAAATTTTGTTCACGAAGAAAACTCTTGTTATGTATACAGTGTGATCACAAATTCCTGCCCGACATCTATTTAAGGTTGTGCACTCAAAGTACAAAAGTTAGTGTTAATAATTTGTACGTACATGTGACAGTATAAATAATAATTTAGAGTAAGATTTCCACGTCAATGATTTCTGTCTGTTGGCCAACTTCAAAGATTTCTTTGCAGTTTTCCAACCGCATCATTTGATCAGCTTTCATTCAGAACCCTAGACTTAACTCTTCTGACTGTCAACTGACTTTCGTACCTGAATAAACTCAACGCATTCTTTGATCTGCAAAGGATTTAATTTGTGTTAGAGTAAAAGAACCCCACGATGAAAAGAGTTCTTTTTTAATGTTTATTTTCAAAATTACGTTCCACAAAGGTTTGGAAATTTAAGTTAAATTTTATCTTTTACTCGCAGAAGTCGTTGAGTCCAATTCACAATAGTTGTCGATTCGTAGGAACTAGATTATAAGTATTTTATTTGTTGATTTTGCAGGGTTCACAGACATGCAGACTGTGGTGATAGCCTGCCTCGCCACCCTCGTACCTCTAAGTCTCGCTCTCCTGGCAGTCTTTGGCTTTAGGTGAGACCACCCTTCCCTTCAGTGAATTCACTGGCTGCGGTGGGTTAAATCAGAAAAGGGTAAAAATACTTATAGAGTCAAGATGAGGGAGCCAAATGCCTTGGTGGTGAAAAAGAGCTAGCTACATGTGTTTTGAAGTAGGTGCCATAGAACTTAGAGTGTGAGTCTATATTTTGTTTTTGTTGGATTGAAAGTTCATCAGAAACATGTTTAGTTTTGGTTAGATGACAGGACTCTGTAACAGGCGTCCCAGGCGAGTCCTTTTTTAGTGCTAAGGTTTTATTTATTACACGTTAAGAGTTATCTTTGTTTTATTAAGAGTTTCTTTGATTTTTTATGATAGGGGCATACTGTGTAGTTGTGCCCTATCATGTTTCTTAGACTAAGGTTAGTGTAAGGTTTGGTTAAGATTTAGATAACGGGTGGAGTTTCCAACTGCCTGAAACGTAAAGAGTAGTTTTTCTTCTTCTGGTGTGGCCAGGAAAGTCCATCATACACAATTTCACATTCGCTTTTGCTGTCAGATTCGGGCTTTTGATGCTATGTTACTGAAACTGTACGTTTCGGGATCTGATATCTGAGTCCGTCTTCAGGTGAAGTGCAACCAACGGTCATAACTGCCCTTATTTGTAGATAACATAATGTTTAACATTTGCAGAATGGCGTGGAAAAGTTGGCGGAGAGACGGAGAAGACAGATCGTTGAGAAGAACAGACAGTTCAGATCCAAACAAAAGCAGTCATCTGTTACTGCCTGACGAGGTAATCAACTAATCATAGTTGATATTGTTGCAGAAGATACTTGAAACTGGTGAACATGCTTTACCTAGGTCAAAGCAGCACATTAGCCGCATGTTCAAAGTGTATCTTCTTTATAATGTTTAATGTCAAACTAGTCAAATGCCCTCCTTCTTTGTAACAAGTCATCTGACAGGTAATTGGCCAGTGCAAAGTCAGCGTTTATATCCAGTGTCATCGACAAAGGCAGACATTAGGGTTCTCTTTGAACCTGTCATTGATCATAGGCTGAAGCTGAAAGCCATCTATGATAGCAAACTGTTCGGCTATGAAAGCTGATGATCAAAAGGTGCTACGAAGATCAAAGCAGGCTGCGAACAGAACTAGGTGGCATAATGAAGAATTCTTTTTTAAATCACTGGAGAACTCGTTCCCGGTTCTACATCGATTAGGAAACCTTCTTCTTTTTAGGAACTGGGCTTTTAGGCATTTTTATGGGGAAATAGAGCTATTCATGACTGATGCTAGAGAGAAAAAGCTTCGTAGAACAAAGGGGTTTGCAGTTTTAACAATTCCTGAGTAAAATGGCAAATTTCTTTATAATTTCTCGAGATTTGTTTAAAACGTTTTTATTTTCAAATCTTTAGGTTAAGTTCGCTAACCAGAAAAATTGGTCCACCGGAATAGACCTTTTGGCGAAAAGGTTTTCCCTGGCACCTTTTGAAGTTCCTGTAATTCCTGTTATAGTCACGTTGAATCACGCACAACAGCTAATTCAATTTAGAACTGTATTGAACTTTTTTAATGCTCAATGCTATTTCTAGATTTTATTCCACGAAAAGCTTCTTCATTATCGTGATACTTGTCATACTTTGTACCTGCTGAAAAACCTTCACAGTTCTTCGAAATAATCGCGCCTTTAACTATAACAAAACACTCATAAAATCCAAGGAAGCACCGCGATTCATTCACATAAAATTCCATAACTAAAGATTACGACCACTGACTAAGCAACGCCAATAAAATTAACTTCTTTTACAACCAATAAATCCGGAACCTTGATTGATTCATGTGGTAAACTCCATCTTCATCGACAACACACTATACTACATTCTAGACTTCCGGTCTAATACCTCGTCAGAAAACTAGCAATAAAATTGTCAGACGTTTCGCCCACTCTATGATATGCCATCCTCAGGGACTACACGGCTGATAATCTCTGACTATTCCAGATTAAGACGAGTGAGTCTCAGTTCTCCGTGATCCCGGTAGAGGAGCTGGAGGAGGTGATGACGTCATACAGTACTATCAGCACTGCTGGCGTGATGAGTGAGAACCACAACCACACGCGCAAGTCTACCGCTAATGGCAACATCATCACCATGACTATGAAGAACAACCACCTCATAGTGGAGACGGAGGAGAGGATATTGGTATGCTGACATTTTGTGAGGTTGCTCTGAGTGGCTTTTGGATTTTTTATAACAGAGTTTTTATTTGTTATTGTTATAGATCAAACTCATCATTTTTATGTGGTTGGAAACCGGATTCTTCCTGAAATGAGGACTACTGTAAGGAAAGATAGCACAAAGAGTGCTAAACACTTAAGAAACCTGTTATTAAAAGGACAATATAATTGAAGCTATGACACGTGGCGGGTTGGAATCGTGCACGACTCCCCGCAGTCACCACTTACTTTTGTAGTGTAACTATACGGTGACGCTAGGTAAAGGTCGAAGTTGAGTAATAGAGAGGACTTTGTAGACCTAACTTCGCCTCGTTAAACGAAACAAACTCGACAAACTTTACCTTTAAATTTGGTTCAGGTCTGGTTTAAAACCTAAGACGTTTCAAGGAAAAACTTGGGGTGGATATTCTAGTAATTTTTGAAGTTTTAGTTTAGTTTTTGGTTACAAGCTTGTAGAGTAATTAAAAACTTGGTTGCAACCCTATATAACAGTTTTTGAAACACATGTTGAAGAGTACAACATGTCTTTCTTTAACATGTAATAACTAATTACAATTACTAAAAGACAATTAGTCAAAATAATAATTAATTTCAATACAAGCAAGTCTAGTATATTATAATCACTTTCGGTAAGCAGTTTCAAAACTATCTCTGCTAGAACCCCACACGGAGGGTTAAGCCACCGTAACAACACACAACGCCTGCAACATTTAGAGGCGAGAAGAAAGAGCATATCTCTGCCAGCATTGTGTCTTGGCGACAAAACATCGCCGTCAACAAAATACAGATAAGAATGGCACTTTACACCCCCCCCTCGTGCAACCCTTACACTTAAACGCTTCACGCGTTACGCTCCCACCTAGCTTCTAGCGTGAATTTCTTGTAAAAAAACCTTTTATTTGAACGAGGTGAAGTTAGGATTACAAAGTCCTCTCTACAACTTAACCTCGACCTTTACCTAGCGTTAACGTATTGTCATATTACAAGTTGTAAGTGGTGACTGCGAGGATCGAACCCGTACCACCGGAGTGGTGAGCTCGGGAGTCTCGCACGATACCAATCCGCCACGGATCCTCTAATGGTGTGTGCTATATAACTAGCAATTTTCTTTACATTAGTTTTTATTTATTTACCAATGGCAAATGCCAGTATACAATGTGTACAACATGCAGATGGTATGAGTGAACAGTAAATATTAATATGACATGCAACCTTTCTGTTTAAAGTATAATTTCCAAAGTAATAATATGAAATATTTACCACTTACCGTTAAACATATATCAAGCCGTTTCAGGACAATCCGAACACCCTGTATAAACTATTATCTAGTTCTTACGGTTTACACCGCGTCAACACGTTATTATAGTTTGCTTGAAATATTTCAATCTCCCCGTGGAGTACCATTTTCAGTTACTGATTGGCTGATATTGAGATTCTGGCTAAGCCAATAGGAAGGCAGACTGTGAGAATATCACTTTTAGCCAATCAGTGACTGAAGATGGGACTCCATAGCAAGACCGAAACATTTCAAGCAAATCATAGTCATGTTTTGACGCGGTGGGAACTAGATTATAGTTGTGACACCGGCCGCGAAAGCCCAACCCTGTATAAACGCGTGAACAACTTCTTTAGACATCTTTAGAAGTAAGGAAGCACGTGAACCAAACTTTGAGTAGATTAACTCTTAACAGGCACATTTAAATTAAACACTTCAATTTGTAAAACTCTTTAAACAACCAATTCCAACAAAACATTAAACAGCTTACTCTGAATAGAGGAATCATTTAAACGTCAGAGTCAACCTGTTATGATAAAAGTGACGGGAAAAATTAATATTCATTGCAGCTTTTGAAACATGAAAAGTAATTGGAAAACGTTGATATTGCCTGAAAGGGTCGGGAATTGGGTTTTCGCGGTAAATTAAACAATTCTATTTCCTCTCCGAATTAGCCGGAAACGTTTGCAAAACGTTTTCATGCAACCGAGCTCTTCAACGCTACAACTCAGCAAAGTAATAATTTGCTTAATATTTCGTAAATAAATAAGTATTAGTAATTTAATTAATAGTTTTTCAGTCAATTATTAGTTCAATTGTACTCGGAAATAGCACGATTTGGTCACACTCGAGCATGTGGAGCCGAGGGGGGGGGAAAGACGGCAAGAGATGGCAGCGCACTCTTTGCGTAGGCTGCCTAACCGTCTTGAGTTTTCCGCCTCGGCCATGCGGCATTAATGCGTTATCTACCTGCCGTAACATTGTCTTTGGTTATATTTTCCCAGACCATTGCTGGAGTGTATTTCCAATATTGTGCAATATCGATGCAACCACCAAGTGTTAATGAATGAGCTGGTGATATGATTTCGTTTATCGGTAACGAGTCTCTCTTCAATAATGAGCAAAGCTAATTAATTTCTATTTTCATCTCTTGTTCATTTAAATTTGTTAAAATAATTTGGATGATGTGTTGTTGACGTTTGTTGGAAATTGGTTTGATAAAGTAGGAACAAGTGCATACAACGGTTAATTTTATTTTATTTGTCTTTAATTTAAGTGCATTTTGGTAATTTAAAATTTACAAAAATTCATCTTCATTTTCCACCCGCACTGCGCAGTTCTAACGACCATTGAAACACAGTTTGTTCTTATAAGCACTAACAACAACTTACGAAAAATAGGGCTAAGGAGCTTGAGGTTGTGGGTTCAACTCCCGCTCTATGCGTTTTGTTTTTGCACCTCAGGTATACCATCGCAGTGCACTCAGCTGCGTGAGGCAAGTGAGTAGCGCATCCTGGTAACACATACTAGAACCAAAATGGTGTCGGGTTCACAGCGAACTAACCACTCGTCCCGATTCAAATATGTACTGCCAAAACATGGTCCTACCTGCCTAACCGTGGATTATTATTATGATAAAACCCAAACCAGCTGGTTTTTCTTAGGGGATCAGCGACACCGCCTGCATCCCGAACTTCTCAGAGGAAACTCCTGCAGAGGAGGACTCAGACCAGACAGCTCTAGTGCATCACAATGGAGAACAGCTACTCAGCTTGGGTCAGTTCGGCACCAACACAGGGCTGTCTCAAAGTGACCTGAGTGTATCGTCCGGTGGCTCAGCCAACCCCGGGTACTGCTACGGCAACCAGCTAGAGTACCTGGGAGACGTAGAGGATGTGTTGCCGCAAGTCAGTGTGAGTATATACAGTGTTACACAACTCTACAACACAGGGCTGTCTCAAAGTGACCTGAGTGTATCGTCCGGTGGCTCTGCCAACCCCGGGTACTGCTACGGCAACCAGCTAGAGTACCTGGGAGACGTAGAGGATGTGTTGCCGCAAGTCAGTGTGAGTATATACAGGGTGTTACACAACTCTACAACACAGGGCTGTCTCAAAGTGACCTGAGTGTATCGTCCGGTGGCTCTGGCCAACCCGGGTACTGCTACGCAACCAGCTGTACCTGGGAGACGTAGAGGTGTTGCCGGTCAGTGTGAGTATATACAGGGTGTTACACAACAGATGCTTTGTTCCTAGAGATGGTCATTCGTCCGTAAGAGTGAGGTTACCGGTCAGATTTTCTTGTGAACCTTCTTACCTTGATGTATGCTTTCCAACGTTCTAGTACAACCGAAAGAAATATTCTATAGGGATTATTTTGATGTAGATTTTAACATTAAAACTGCGCTTATCATTAATTATAATTGAATTTCTAGGACGGAGCTTACCTTGTGCCGGTTGCCAATCGTAATTTTGGAAGGTCTCCTTTACGAAGCATCTATTAACAAATTGGTTGCAAACAACACTAATTGCTGAGCTGAAACTAATTAGAGCCAACACTGTGTGACGCCAGGTGTTACGTTGTATAAAACTGACTTTTGTTCAACTCAAGTTCCTTTGTCAAGATTGTAAAATACTGCGACGAGGAAAACAAAGAATTTCCTTGATATATTGTACAATTACAAAGAGATGATTATTACTTAAGTGGATACAAGAGGTTAAGAGAAAAAGTATTAAGTTTGACAGCAGTTTCTCAAACTAGTAGGTCAGGTAACTTTATAGTTCTAATCCATAGATAACAATAGTGCGTAATACTCGTGTGGAAATTTCTTCCTTTTCATCTAAGGATATTTCGTTCTTTTGAATTCAGACTGTTGAAAACTACATTTGGTTTTACCTATGTCATGTTTACGCTAGAGGCAAGTTTGATCTAATATATCACCTAATTTTAAGAAGTGTCGTATGGAAAATGTTTAAAATTTATAATTACTGTACTTCTAATACAAGCAAATATTTTTCAGGATTTGTACTGGATGTAAAAGGTCAAAATTACCGCATGAAGATATTAAAGTAGTTTATTTTCAGATACAAGAAGTAAAATAAGTAAGTATTTTTGCAAGATCAAGACCTCGGAAGCTCAATGGCTTTTGCGTTTGCGCAGAGTTAACTTCCAACTGTGTTATAGGTTCACGCGACAGCGATACTTCGGCTGAAACCCTTCCCTCTGACCATCCAGCCCTCACAAGACATAGAGGACGACGAACTGTACTTAGAGCAACAGCACCAGCTGGGGAATGGAACAGATGATGTCCAGACAGTCCCAGACCTGCTCCCACCATCCTTGTGCAGCAACCCTTACGACAACCCAGCATTCGTGGCCACGCCCGACCAACAGGTCAACCCGATCTCGTAGAAGTGCAGTGAGGAGTTGGACCTTCCGTTAGTTGTCTAGATTTTGTGGAAATAAAACCTGAAAAAAAAGACCGGATATAAAGAACGTGATGAAGGAAATAAGATAGTTGGAGTAGAACGTTTGCTGATTTAAACCCCAAAAGAGTTATTACGAATCCGGAAAAAAGAATGTTTAATGTGACCGACTTATGAACAAAAATGTGTAAATGTCTTTGATGGAATTGCAATGAAAGAGCTTGCAAAACAAGCGCAAACTCTTGCATTAGTGTTTACAAGCTAAATAATTCATCGCAATGAATCATTTGTTCCCCCCTAAGTCAACTTCATCAAGAGTTGAGGAATGAGTTTGCGTTCACGCTTTGTTTTCTTTGAACACCGTCCATGATGTGTTTTGGTGGATATGTACAGACTGTTAAACACAACGCCTTGGATTTCTGCACAGTGTTTAGTCATCGAGAATGATTGTTACTAAATTGTATTTTGAACACGTTTGGTTTAATACAGAGAAAAGGTGCTAATCAAGAACTGATAATTGCTAAGCAACCATATAGAAACTGAATGTGTATAAAGTAGTTAGTAAGGTAAACAACAAATGGTGGTCAATTTAAAAGGTGACGAGCGTCTGAATTATTACGGTTAAAAGAGTGTGTAAGGATTTGCATTTATTATTAAGACAAGATTGGAAGTTATTAATATAAAGAAAGTTTACGTTGGAAACTTTGATTTTAAAATAGTTACAAAAAACGTATTTTATTCCTGAAGAAGTTTGAATTCATATTCCTAATCGAATCACATTTAACTTTTAGGTACATTTATAATTAAATATTAGTTTTCAACCACTTAGCCTAACGAGTGACCATCACCATTGACTCTAACTTTAAGTAGTTTTATTTGTAAGCTTAGGCTTTCAGATGAGATTATGAAACATTTAATTTCAATAAGACTGATATTGAGCTACAACGATTTGCTGGGGACCTTTAAACTTTGCATTTCTTCAAGAACACGTTTTAATTGAATATGTAGCACTAGCTATGTTTGTAGAACGCATGGATTCATTTAGTTGCATATATTCTATTAGAGTAGCATCTAGCTACCTTACCAACCTAACCAACCGGCAGTAGTTGGAACATTTTGAATTTCTACTGTAACAAAATAAATTTTAAGGGTGCGCCTTAGAACCGTGGCGATGCTTCAATGCAAGGGTTCACGGCGGCGTGGCTTTTAAAATAAAGTTAACGTTATTTAACATGATATATTTGGAAACTAGAGGCTTTTCCGACACGCGTACAGAGAGTTTTCTTCGAAATTATGCGCTTTAAGTGTACAAAATGGAGTTGAAAACCCCTAAAACGTGGATAGTTTCAAAGTTTATTTGTGAAATTATTGAACAACTTATGAGAAATCGGGTTCCATACACGTGTCGAAGAACTCCTCTAGTTTCCAAATAAATCAAGTTTATAAATATAAAAAGTATTTTGAAAGGTGAAAATGGGCCGCCGTAAACTTCTGCAAGCGTTTGAGAGCATCAGCTAAATGAAGGTCCGTTGTAAATTGCGCGGTGTCTTGTGATCCTTGGGCGGACAAATTCAGCCTTTCTCGAGGCAGACCCTTAAAAGTTTGGTGTTTATTTTTTTCAAAACTCTATGAAGATGTCAACGGCTTCCACACACATTGCATTTCCATTAGTAACAACTTAAGTTTGCTTCAATCATTTTTAAGTTATATTTTTAACTAAATACATGAAAACTATATTACAAACCAAGTGAATTCCTTGACTGGTTTGCGTAAAATATAAATTTGTTGGTACCCATCTATTAAAAATAATAAATATTCAGGTCAATAGCGTACAACTTAATCTGTTTTTTGGATTTTTCTATACTCTGGTTTTGTGGAAACACTTTTTTAAACGATACAAAGTACGATTTTTGGCGGAATTTTACCAGCAGTACCTTTATTCCTAAACCTTTATGAAACCGTCCTTTTAAACTAGGCGAACAGAATTTACTCTCACGGTGTTGTTGGTTAATCCAATACTTCATGGAAAGAAGCTATTTTTCGGATGAAAATGACTAGACAAATTTGTATAGTATTTGAAAATTAATATAAGTAAGTTTTAATTAGTCAACTCATGATAAATTACATGGCGTGGACATCCCTACTACGTTTAACTATAATATAATGACGGGTAACACTTCAAACTTTAAACTATAAAACATGTACATATTTTGGTAGAATTGTTCCTTCCACCTTTATATAAAGTATATGAAAATATAAAGTAAATTAATAGTTAATTAGCTTTTTATCTACGCGTTGTGTGCCAAATCTACATTTGCAAAGTATGTTACTGTTACGTTTTTTAAGTTTGATAAACAATCTATCTGATAACAAAGGGTTTAAAAATTACCTTGAAATCCAGATTCTTATTTTTTGTCGTATCACTTTTTTCTAAAGACCTTCATCATTTCATTTAATTTTCTACGGATAAAATCTATTTGGACCAAACGGTACTAAAAGTAGTTTTCCACTCATCGAAATATTATTAACTTATTAAAAATATCCGTTAACTATCAGGATTATTTTATTTAAATTATTTAGGTTGAAAATAATTTGACTAAGTCAGTTGTAATCGTGTCAACGAGACTTAGTTATGTTTTAGTTAAATAATAGTATTAATGTTAGAGCAATATTAGCAATTAGTTGTGATTGATATTTAATTACTAGGCAGTGAAGGAAAACATACTTAAACATATTTTGTACTTTAAGCTACTGATTCTGTTTACTTTGCCTTAAAGTAAAACCAACCGTTGAATGTGATATAGGTTTTAGTCTAAGATAATGTGAATCTTGTGCCAAAACTGTGTAAATAAATTATAAATATAAGGAAACTATGCAAAGAGTGGTCATATACTTATGTTGATCAAAGTTTATTTAAAGGTGATATTATGTTTAAAAGAATTATGAATTTAAGTTGTGTTATTTGAGGATAGGAAAAGTTGTTTTATTTGTGTTATATAGCCTAATTAATGGGTTTTAAGTTGGGGGACAGTTATATTTAAATATGTAATAAGGACTTTAAATTAATTATTGTGGTTGTGATGTAGATATAATAAATTTCTCTCTTTACCAAATTTTTCTCAAATTATTTGAACCAGTAGGTGAAAGTGGATAAAGGTGAGCGACCATATCACGTAGAACTCAATGAGAACGACGATATTTGTATATAAATAAATAGTGTTTATAGCGTAAATTAATACATTTATGTATGGCAATCGGTTCTGAATAAGTAAGCCAAGATTTTCCACCCATTCTGTTATTGCCGCCCTTTTCAAACTTGCAATAAACTTAGCTTATTTATATATATAATAAACAAAAAATATTTTAGAAAAAAGGGATTAACGTCACAAATTAAAACAGAGCTTATTATATAGTTACGAGCTGGGATGGATTCAGAGGGAGTTAACGGTACACAAATGAGATGACCTGTCCCTACGGTTGGGGCTGCAACATAGATAACCAATCAACACAGAGTAGACGGAATCAGCTGATTGCACAAGTGTCAACTGGTGTTGGATAAACAGCTGATGTGGGATAAACAACGTCACGTGACCTTTGACCACTAACTACGCGTGTTAGTTACCTTGCTCTCTGTTTCACCAATTTTAATTTCATTTTCAATTTTAAAATTTGGGTGGTTAGTTATTAATAAGTGATATTTTTGGTTGAAACAACTAAAAGTATTTTAGTATTATGTAAAGGCCAAAAGGTTTGGGTTGTATCAAACAACAAACGCTAATACGAGTAGAGTCCGTGCGTTTCTTCGTGGCGCTTGACCTTGACGACTAAAACCAGTTATAACTGGGTTTTCGAGGGTGGGGGTAACCAAATGTTCAGTCTTTCCATGGCACTCGTGCTGTGAGGAAAGGCTATCACTATACTTTTTAACCGACTTCCTACGCAAGGAGGAGGTTACACAATTCGACTTGGGACTTTTTTTTCTTGTATGTTTGTACACGCATAACTTTTGAACGCAGCTACCGTTTTAAACGCGGTTTGTTTTGTTTTGTAGAGGGTACCACCCGGTGGTTCCATATAAAAACATTTTGAATCAACCTTAAGCTTCTATATAAAAAAAGTAAAAACTCAAAGAAAATCTCAAAAACCCTGTATTTGCGGCATATCTTGAGCTGTAAAAGCACTATTTTGAAGTACATAAGGGCTTAAAATACACTATTTCGATGTAAAATTAAATTTCCAACAATTTGGTATCCTTAAACCTATGGAATCTTTGGTATTGGCTGAGATAAAACATATTTTATTCAAAAAATACATGAAGATTTGTCTTTGTTTGACTTTATACATTTATAGAAGCCGGGCTATACAATTGATCAAGGTTTTGTAGACACCAAGTGAGGGTAAAATTTAATTTTCTTTCAGAAAATGTGGTTGGTTAGTGTGATATTCCCTATATTTACGGAGCTACGGCCTCCTTTTCACTAAAAACACAAAATTTCAAGCATTTTATTCACAAAGCCATAACAGCTGTTATTAGTTATATTTGTTATAAAATAAGACAGCTGTTCACTTACTATATCCTTGGAAACCTAGGCTAGTAAAAGGAACAAGCTCAAAATTGACAGCTTACATTTATTTCTGCCCAGTGCTCTGAACGTCATAGTGACGAAATTCCGACAAAATAATAAATTTAAATAACTTAAAACGGTCGGTTCCAGAGCAACAAAGATGTTTTGATGGTTTTAAAAGGTGATATTCTGTTATACAGGTAGACTTGTACATTAGTTTATGGTAAAGCTACAATTTATGGGTAAAACATGATTTTGAATGGCTACTATCTTTAACCGACTTTCTACGCAAGGAGAAGGTTACACATTTCGACGTGGGACTTTTTCTTATATGTTTGTACACGCATAACTTTTGACGCGGTTTGCTTTGTTTTAGAGAGGTACCTCACAGTGATTCCATATGAAAATCCTTTGAATCAATTGTAAGCTTCTGTATAAAAAAAGTAAAAACCCGTATTTTCTGTATAATTTTGCGCTGTAAAAGGACTATTTTTAACAAAATAAAACTTAGAAGACACTATTTCGACGTAAAATTAAATTTCGAATAACACGGTGTCTTTTAATTCATGGGATCTTTGATTTCGGTCCAAATAAAACATAATTTATTCTAAAATATACATGAAAATTTTTTTTTGTCTTTATAAGAGCTTATTATTTATCGAAGTTTTGAAGAGACCTAGTGATAGTCAAATTTAATCATGAGCAAGTAAATGGCCCTTAGTATTACAATTTTACAAAAAGAAAGAGGCAGGATTCTCTTAAGTCGAACAGATTAAGGCCGAAACGTCACTGTAAACGAGGTACCGTAAAAATCTTGTAACCCAATAGAAAACAAATAACCTTTAACCAGCAAAAAGCGCAACTGCGGTAAAGCTAACAATCTAGCCATTAGAGACTTGACCAGGCACCAATACTACATTGATAGAAGGGAACAGCCTAATCCTGCTAGTTTTACGGCCACCGTGATTTAAGCTAATTCGTTTGAGCTAATTTTAGCCCATTTGTTTGAGCTAGTCATGAACAAATCCAACAGCCTATGTTCTGTGAGCTTGGCCTTAGCAAAGCTCTCGTGGCCTAAGGACTTACTGCCACCCTGATCCAAGCGATTGTTCCCGAACCGTGGTAGAACCGCTACTTTGAGCGAATCCGTCAAAAGTTTGACTATACGCTTACCAAGATTTTAGACAATTAAGCTAAACCAGCAATAACGAGGATGAAGGGCTTGGAGCCCAAAGGCTGATGAGGGTACCACCTCAAACTGGCTGAAATCTACATTTGTTAAAAATCATGTCATGTAATTATTAAGTTAAAGGTACATGATTAAGTTGCTAAATCGAAAATATCTAATTAGGTTCAATTCCAAAGCGATATTAGCTTTTTGACCTTATATTTTTAAATTAACTAGCATATTCCTCTAAAAAACTAAAAATTGTAAAATAAAAAATCTTTAATAAAAAAAGTGAACCAACTTCAAAAATGGTTTGAATGAGAAGCTCTAAAAAGGGAAAAATAACGTTAAATGCATAATACCACACCGTTATTTTCCCAACTTTTCATCAAACCACTTTTGAAGTCGGTTCACTTTCTTACTAAAAGTTTTTAATTGAAAAAATCGATTTGTTCCCCTACTCTGTCTCCCTCACCAAGCGCCACGAAGAAACGCACGGACTCTATCACTTGCAAAGATCTTAAAATAAAACCTTTATATAGGCTTAACATTTATTATTAATAATGAAAAGTTATAATTAAAACAAACATTTTTAAAGTAGTTTTCAAATGGCTTTATCTTCTATTGAGTATATAATAAATGGTTTCCTCGAAATTTTCATTAACGTTATTTCAACGTAGTACAGTTAACAGTATTAAGTTGGATTTGTCACTTTTTTAAACTTCTTGTTATTTTATAGATACATACATATCTTTGTTAACTTAAATTCTTGAAGAATCTGTTTTGCCTTTCAAATTTCTACTAACTTTCAAAGTAACTAATATTAAAAAAAAAAACACTGCGATTACATAACACAATTAACATTACAATTGAGATTGTTAGGTGTCAGTGCTTGACCATCTATTCGAAACTGCCTAAATAAAACTGTTATTTAATTTTATATTAACTCAAAACTTTCTTCTAACGTTTTTACTCGGGGTTTGAAAAATATCTCTGAAACAAATGGCGTCTCAAACTTTTCGACACAACTTCAAAATCAAAGTAAAGGTTTGCGACATAAGGGTCTTTTCTACACTATATAAAGTTGGAATTAACTTAACCAAAAACTAATCGCGGCATTACATACAGTAATCATAACTTTGGTCTCAAGGTCCGGAACGAATATTGTCTTTATGAAAGTGGGAAGTGGAGATAATATTGGAATATAATAAAAGAGAATAGTTGAGCACAACTTGGAGGAGAAGGAACGTTTATGTGATAGTCCATAATCCTGATAGCAAACCCTTGCTCTCTTCCTGAAGTTTATTGAAAGCCGTTTTTCATACTTGGGTAGAATGTCCAATACGTTGTTGTAATTAAATGGAAGACGGAAAGAAATGTCCAACTCACATGAGTTTTTATTTGGAATGATGTGTTGTGTATATACTCGTATTTATATATCGTTTGTATTGCTACACAAAACTTATTTTCTAAGAGAACCCTTTAAAGTCTTCAACATAAATCCTCTTTATTAAAACTTATAGTACCTAGAAAGTTTTTGAGAAAGTAAAGTTTAGGAGATAAACTACTTTGAAAATTGGGTGATTTAAATACAAGACACGTATGGGTAAAAAAGATATAAACTAAACTCAGTTTACCATTAAAATTCAATTATTTATGTTTAAATAACCTAATAGAAATTGTCCGGTGTTGAATCCTTAAAGCGATTGGTTTGCAAGCATTGGCCGAACGTAACGATTGAGAAATGACCCCTAATTGATGTGACTGCTCTGAAATTCATTGCCCACTGTTGGGAAATTGCTCAAATCCATCTTCCCTTTTCAACTTTTAGCTTTTATTCTGCTAAAATGTGTTCTCTCAGTTCAATTCTATGTGAGTTTAGTAAAAGTGGTGTACCTGTTTGAAATAAAAGCTTAGATGTTATTTTGTTTACATTGATTTATCAAATATTCGTTGGAACCCAAAAACAAAGCTATCGTTTGGGTATAAGAATGATGGCTTCTTCTCATTGTTTTTCTTTGAGGGCTTCCTTCCATTTAATTTAAAATACACGTTTTCGTGATTTTCTTAATTTAATGTTATTTTACCAGCTATCAAAATATTTCCACATTACGACAACAATCGAAGCAACTCGGCCAGTCTCATTACACATCTGCTGAAAACCACTGTAACGAATTGGAAGTACGTGGACAGAGAACAACACGAAGAATAACTGAAATGTAGAAAATATTATCTTTTCATATTATCTTTCATATCAGTACTGTGTATCATAATAAGTACTACTTGATTATTTGTAAACCAGGCTTACAAACTGCTAAGCACTAAAGCGCTCACGAGTTGAATTACCTTTGAAATTTAATACTGTAATAGCTGCAACTTCGTCTAGTTAATAATGCATTCTTTGTTTAATTTTAGCCTGATTCACTCTACACATAAGCCCGTTTCAGCCTTTGTCCTCAGTTTTTCGTGCTGTATAGGCTGTTCAATGTTCAATGTTAGGCTGTTTAGTGCGCTTAAAAACCTCGCTTCCTGTATTCCAGAGAAAGGGCGAACAATAGTGGATTTAGTTAATATTCTCCTCTGATGATATGTTAGTTTAAACATGTATGCATACGAGTCCCAATGTTACAATGAACGAGTTGATGACATATCTAGTTGTAACATCACGGTACATCTGTCATTCTGAGAGGACTGTGTCAGTCAAACCATGTTTCAAATATATTTCTAAAACTACTTGTTTACCTTTATTGAACGGTAATTGTTTGTTATCATTCATGTTTAACAGACTGGGACTCGTGGCGTGGTCCTGTAATCCAGCTTCATGGAGGTCAGGTTTTGAGGATGATATAGGTCAGTGGCTCAGATAGTCTCAGTGATCATCTGATGATACCCGCATCAACTCCCACCATAGTTTAGACATATCAGACCATAACCTGCGTGGTTCGAAAGTCACTTTAAGCCGTTGGTCCTTGTATTTCCATTGGCCATTGGGCTATTAATTAATGTCCCATTCTAAGGAAGAGTCGGCCTTAGTTTGTAACAAGACCTCATAACTCATTACTACCACTCATCACATCATCCTTCACCACATATTTGCCTTAAAATACCCTCATGAGAGTGGTCGGCATCTCAAATAGTGATTTAGTTATTTACTTGATGATTACATCTGAGGGAGGAAAGTAAAATATTTACAGTAATGTGTCAAAAAGTGTAAAAATATTTGAAGCAATTTTGGGGAAGCCGTCCCACTCCGAGATCGAAACCTTCCCTTCACCCAACGGCATTGTGTCTGTATGTTGCCTCAAACAAATTATTTTACTCGTACTGTATTTCCATTTGACCAAAAGAAAAGTCAAATCACTTCTTTGTTTGAAGTTTGTTGTTGACGATGGTACAATTTTTGAGATTAAAATAATATTGGGGACGTGTTTAGTCGATTTTGAGTGAACAAAAGTACACGATGTTTCGGGATATGGAATCTGACCCCGTCTTCAGGTAAACAGTAACCTAAAACATAACAAACATTACGAAAACACCTAGCTTAAAAGTAATTAGCTTAAGCTAACAAGTCACCCACCACCAAATAAACTTAAATGTTGTCCTTAAACCTGCTACTTTTACAACAGCTAGCCTGGAAAACAATACTTTAACAAATTAAAAAGCCAAATAGAGAAATCAAACACTTTTACGGCCAGTGACAACTGCACGAGGACTGACTGCCTGGCCAGCTACAAATTCTCCCCATTAGATTGTGTTATGGTAGGTAGATTGGGCATAGATGCCACATGGCTAAGACAGGAAAATCAACGTATGCTAGTTGCGGCATCCAAAGTACAGATAGCGCTGCGAGCCCTGCCATCTCTTGTTGCCCCCACCACGGCTACACGCTTGAGTTTGTCCGATAACGATCACTAAAATATGTGACCAAATCGTGCGATTTTCGAGAACGAGCAAACTTGCGCTTGAGACTCATTCTCTCGCTGCGCTATCTGTGCTTGGGCTGCCGAACTGTGTTGACTTTCCTACCCCGGCCATGTGGCATCCTTATCTAGGTGTAACAGAGTTACTAAAGGGAAGCTACTATTCAAGCTTGGATCACAATAGGACTGGTGTATTGTCAGTTAACACAGTAGGCAGGTAAACATGAGCAGCAATGTGTAGAGAGATTTGTAAAGTTGGCAGTAGTGCACAGTTTAGTCGATAGTGTCGCTAGTTTGTCATTGTGACAGCAGCTGGCAAACTTTGAGTCTGTCACAACAGCTGATCAGTGCTGTCAGTGAACAGCATTGTGTTTTGACGTGGTCGAAGGTACTCAATTTTTTCGAGGGTATCGTTTGGGAGGGGGCTATGGTATGGGCTTTGAAGGGTTTTACAATAAGTGGTTGGACAGTTAAGTTGGTTAAAATTTCGGTGGGCTGAAAAACTGCCAAATCATAAAATACTTTAGCCGAACCTCATCCTCTGAAGCGCATTTGAAAAATATTAGGTTTTGGGAAAGGGAGAGGGTCACAATAACAACTGAACAATGAATTTAGGTTTGCAGTTAATACTGCAGCCATAAGTGTACGGTTTTACGTTACTGTAAGTGCACCAATTGTTGTTATTTTTAATTTTCGTCAGCCCGTTGTTTTCACACGATATGACGAAATGTTGTCTATTTACCATACATTCGAAATCTCCCCTCCACCAGCGTATTGTATTGCCATTTGAGTTGACCCTCTATAGCGTACATGTTCAACGGTAGAAGTGAGTAGATTGTAACCTAAACACGTCCCTCGCTGCTCAAAACCAATTTCACACCCCACAACTTGGCGGCAAAGTTCTCTTCATGGCTCAAGAGTATTTATTATATATAGTAATTTCAGCTCAGTTGAAAATTTCAATGCTAAGGTGTTCTTACTAATTATACTCTGTGGGTCTCACCAATAGCATCTTGTACTCTGGTAGTCAGTTTTTAGTTTAGTTTCTAGCTTCTTCATATTTCTTTAGTATATGTATAATAGACTTAGTATATGTATAATAGTATATGTATAATAGGCTTAGGCCTTACTGGGCTTTTTCTTCTAACATTATCATCAAAGTATTTTTAAACTAAGGTCTTGGGTGTGTTACAACATCTGTTATAATTTTAATAATCTGTGGTTTGAGGTTTTACAACACTTACAGTTCGATATTTTAATATCTAATGTGCTTGTGATTTAGTTTACTAATTGTATTATATATTTAACTAAATATTGATCATTAGATGAAAGTCTTCTCTGAAGGGCGTAGCTCGGATGATGACTAAAACATGAGGATGTTTCATTTATATCTCTACTTCTCTAAACACTTAACTTACCTTTCAACATTTACTCATTCATAAATATAATAGGAGGTTTTGTAGAAACTACTTTGGGTTGCTGTTGTTCCTGGACTAGGAGTTTCGAAATAGTGAAAACAACAAAATGGTGGCTAGTGCTTCAACAAAACATGTTGGACAGGGTGACACGTTTTAGTCTTGACCCAAAGAACAATCCTGGAAAGCGTGTTCAGAGAGTTCCAGAACACCCTGTATAGTGTATAATAACCATGACTCGACCGTGCTCTATGTACATGGTCTTGTCAGTTCAGCACGTTCGACACAGCAAGCTTTTAGTCACACACAAACCTTGTTACTGGTTGGTTCAAGCTCACAATACCAAAGTGAAATCAAATCAGCTTCAGTGTTGTCTTTTTCCTCACCCAGTCGGTGTGGAGTTAGGTAGATAATTATTTTAAGGTTTTTGTTTGAAGATACAGAATATAATATTTTGTTTTCTTTTAAACGTACCTGCAGAGTTCCTCAAACTTGAAACTTAAGGTCAAACTGGTTGCACCTTAAAGTTTTTAAATGGGTTCAACGTATCTTATGTTGTATTATGGTGGATAGTGTAAAGATACTTTAAGACACTAAAGTAAATGCTGTTCTGTGTCAATTTCTATCACATGAAGTCACTTATCTTTTTCCATGTATTGTAATTATGGGTTTCTTCATTTTTTTACATTTCTGGATTTCTTCTTGAATTCAAGCAAGCTTCTTATATGTATGCTGAAGTTAATGTTAAAATGTTCAGAGTTTTGAATAGGGGTTTACAGTGGTCTAGGAAGTAGACGTTGCTGATTGTTCTTACTATTTTTTGTTGTTGTAATATGAAATTCTTTTGAAAGCTATTCCATAATACATTACACTATGGAAGCAGCCGTAGTATACTTTCAATAGAAAGTATTTAACAGTATAATGTATATTATATTAGTATGATAATAATACCCACGCTGTAAGTTACTAAGAAATATTAGCAAATGATTAGCGAAATAGTCACAACATCACTGACGCACTGACCGACCAATATATTCTCTTATAAATCGATACTTTCAACAACACAAAGAGTTTTGTTCAGAGTTTCAAAGACAATAACTCACCTGATGTCACAGACGGGTCATATATCTTGCATTGTGTTACTTGTGAACTATCATTCAACAATGTTTAGAAAACATAGATGTCTTCTTTGAAAACAAAGTGTGACAGTAGATAAATGCTGATGTGATTTGAGAGGATTCACGTGAATGTTAGATTTAAATCGGTTTAAAATTTCGATATTGCTAAGCTGGTTTTCTTTTAATTGAAGGATTTGGTCAACAGTAAACAAAAGAAAAAATACAATATTTGATCACTAAATCACTATTTGAGATGCCGACCACTCTCATGAGGGTATTTTAAGGCAAATATGTGGTGAAGGATGAGTGTGATGAGTGGTATTAATGAGTTATGAGGTGTAGTCTTGTTACAAACTAAGGCCGACTCTTCCTTAGAATGGGTCATTAATTAATAGCCCAATGACCAATGGAAATGCATGGACCAACGGCTTAACGTGACTTTTGAACCACGCAGGTGATGGTCTGATATGTCTAAACAATGGTAGGAGTTGATGCGGGTATCATCAGATGATCACTGAGACTATCTGAGCCGCTTTAGACCTATAATTACTATCGTGGGCTTCAAGAATTTGGTTATTATTTGTTTTTGAAAAGTATTAGGTACACTTGAAAGGACAAACATGAATCTGTAGGTAACGTTGAGCCATGTTACTCAAAGTTTGATGAGAGTAGGTTGTTTACTCTGTTCACCGGGCTCAAAGCTTATATTTCAAAGCTTGCACCGTAACTGGAACGAACTTTCACATTAACTACACTGAAACTGTACGGTAGATCATTGCCCCGAAGAAAAAAATTGTTACAAAACGAGTTACAGCAAAAGGTCACCTTTCTCAAAATTACACTTTCGATAAAGAGTTTTTTTGCTAGATAAGATGTTAACCTAGAGGTTTACCCTCTATGAAGGCGTGTTCTTTGTTTTTGAAACTAGTTTTTGAAAATCATCAAACTGCGTTCTTTTTTCTTGTTAATTGTCTTCTCAAAATGCGAAATGTTTTCTTCTCCTAGGTGAGGAGCTCCATACCCCTTTTGCTAGGAAATATTCCATCCGCCATCTTCTAGTTGGCTACACCATCATTCCTTAGACCTATGGTTGGGGATGGTAAAAATCCGTGACAAAGTAGTTTCCAACACATTTTGTTTAAAAGTGAACACATTAATATAGATGTAATCACGAAGATCGGGTTAAAGTCTAAATAAAAAATAGGTCGGAATATTTCTCTACATTGAAACACTGCAAAAGAATACCAACCCTAAACACAACCCCAGCGCTAAATTGAATCCCGCCTGCTCTTGTTGAACGAAATTCAATCAAGCATTGTTGGCTTGAAAATACAATCTTGTATACTCTTCAACATTTCAACTTTATTTTGACCCAGAAAAACTATACATAATAGTTTTATGTAGGCGTACTATTACTACTACAAGCCTGTAGACACTTTATAATTGACAAATTATATGTCATTTTAAACATTCTACTCGCTTAACTCTTAATCTTTTGCGGCCGGTATCACGACTATAATCTAGCTCTTCCGGTTCACACCGCGTCAAAACATCATAATAATTAGCTTGAAATATTTCGGTCTCCCTGTGGTGTATCACATTCTGTTACTGATTGGCTGAAACTGAGATACTTTCTGTCTGCTATCCTATTGACAGCCCTGTGACCAATAGGATAGTAAACAGCTTGGAGCTCATTTTAGCCAATTAGTGACTCCACCGCGAGACCGAAATATTTTAAGCTAATCATAATGATCTTTTGACGTGGTGTGAACCGGAAGAACTATATTATAAGTCTACAAGCTCCTTTAAAATCCAACAGTTTTATAAAAATGTTCACAGTCCTATAAAACTATTTATATTTGAAACAGCTGTTTACGATAATTTTGTTATATAATTGACTTTAAACACCTACTTACATTTTAATTTGATTGCCAAATCTATAATACGTATTAGTATTTCGGTTAGGGTTGTCCGGAGTGTTGAGATCTCGGAATCTGGCTGGGGTAATTCAGATTTTTTGAATAGAAATGGTCCTTAGTGTGTGGAGGGTGGGGGAAACGAATAAAATTATATAGATGTTTTATTTTATGGGGTTTTGAGGTCCCCAATTCCGATGTTATATTTCTTTTTTAATAAATATTTATTAGTAAATATCAACGGATTTGTTTGAAACTCGACACATAGTTGTATACCATTAACTCAAAGACCCCTACTGATTTTGGTTCGGGGCACAATATATGGATTTGGGGGGTTAAAGGGGCAAGAAATAAAAAATCATAAAATCGATGTGGGTATCAAAAAGGGAATATTATGCTGAGTTCAAAAATATATTGGTTGTCTACCAAATTGTTTGGGGAGGAAGGGGGTTAAAAGTGGGGTAAAACATTAAAAATCCATGAGATAGGCCGGCGGAATGGCCGAGTTTTACGGCGGGCACCGGCGCCCGGCGCCAGGGTCTGGGGCGAAGCCCCAGCTGCAGCTAGTTACTTAGTAATGCTGACGCAAGCATCTCAATATTTAAAAAAATCATTAAATACTAATTGTTTTCATTTTATTAAATTTGCTAAATATAAATGTGTTGCAACAAAACCCATATGCAATGTTGCGGCATACACTTGAAGTGTCAAATCAGACCCAAGGTGATATGCATTAGGTGAGTGGGGGACCTGAGTAATCTAATCTACCCAGT
This sequence comes from Matsumurasca onukii, assembly GCA_018831715.1. NCBI lineage: Eukaryota > Metazoa > Arthropoda > Insecta > Hemiptera > Cicadellidae > Matsumurasca > Matsumurasca onukii. The sequence goes on from CM032062.1 coordinate 2,548,023, forward strand.
CAAGACAGTGACAGTCAGTCACGTGACATGTGACGTCATCATGTATGCGCTCTGTAGAGTCTGCTTGGTGTGCGTGTGTGTGTGTGTGTGTGATGGTGCAGGGGGCGTCCATCGAAAAGCTGACGGTGAGTACACCCATGGTCCACCAGGTTAAGGGGAGTGTTTAGAAAAAAATTCTTGGGCAGGTCCACCATTTTAAAATTTTAGCGGATTTTTTGGGAAAATGAGGTATTAATGCGGTCAGCATGGTAAGTACAGGCCCGGGACCGTGAAATGACGGCTTTTGGCAAGCTGAGGCCGAAGGCCGAAGCGAGGGTGTTAACTTTGCTGTAACGTTTTGATAATAAAGGGCTTTCATTAGATGTAGTTGTTTTATAAAGGTTTACTCCTTAACATTTTTATACGAGTTTTCTTATGTGGTACCAGCCCCTTTCCACGAAGCTTTCTGCAGAACAAAAGTAGACTTCCTTTATTGTTGTAAATCTTTACTTATTAACTATTTTACTCGAAAACACTTGAAATGCCTAGATTTTAAATATTCTTTACAATAGAGGGTGGAGAATATAATAACATTATTATTTTACGGATCACAAGACAATGATCTTCCAAAAGTTTGAATAAACTAAGCACATTTTATTTTTAAATAAATACACTTCTCTCTAGAATAACTTAAATCTAGAAGTGGTTTTCTGGGTCAGCTCTCTAAAATGGGCTAGACTAGATTGCTCCAAACTTTGAGTCCCATGACGCTTGTTTCTATACTTTAGTTTGGATGGTTTTGATTATGTTTCCCAACAGAGATTTAAGTCATTTCAAACTTAGGTTGATAACCAATGTCAAGCTAAGATTACACTGTGATTTATTGTAAAGATTGTTATAAAACCACTTGAGCTTTTGCAACATGTTGTTTACAAGTTTTAAGTTCGGTTTCTGCACTTTAATTTATGTATTATTAAAATTCAGAGAAGCATTTACATAATTTATTTGCTTTGCGATATAATGTGTGCATTATAACAATATGGAGAGCTCAAATATTAATAAGACACTTTCTATCGTATATGAAATGAATAAGTCATACATATTCAATTCATACTTCTTTAGTGATTGATCTTTTGAGTTTATAAACTACTAAACAAATTGTTTATGGGTCTTGACTTTAAATAAAAAACAACGACTAAATAAATTCCTACTTTATGTTCTTAGACCACGTTGCCTTTAATATGATGGCTTAGTCAGTTGTACATAAGAGTAAAACCAAATCAAAATCATCACAAATTTTATGTTATATTAAAATGTACAAATCCCTTTCACACAGAAAACTCTTACCGCATTGCACTCAGTTTAATCAACCAACCTTTCATTGATTCCTAATCTTTCCTTGGGGTGAAAGAAATGAAAAGAGAAGAGACACGATTCATTCTGACTTGGTCTGGATAACGAATTTTTCTGTTTTTTCGACGGGATAGAAATGTGAACGAACGTATGGTTTTGTGGGTAAAAGCCCTTAATGAATTTTCGATAAAGATGCAATTTTGAGAAAAATCTTCCAACACACAACTTACAGATTGTCCTAAGAGTAAGCGTATTCACAAACAAATGTTTAAACATTTTAATCACAGGTTACATAAATAGGTTATTTTATTATTATCGTCCATTTTTAGTTCTTGAAGTTTATACATTTTTGAAAACTGAAGATAGTGAACGAAGAGGATAACTACATTATCAAATTATAACCTAGCCTACTGAATTTCAACAAGTGTTTAAAAATAACGTGACCTATAGTAAGGTTCTATCAGTAAACTCTTCCAATAGAGCACATTCAATGGGGGCAAAAGCATTTCTTTCTTCATAAAAAGAGTATACTGAAATTCGTGTTTAAAAAGTGTTAAGTGTTTTGGTCGAAGATTGAGATACGTATCTTGCTAGCACAACATTGTTCCGAGAAAAATGTTATTATTGCTCTATAGTATAATAGTAACAGAAAAAATTCGCCTCGATCACGTTTTTCCTTGAAATGTGTTTCGCAATATGAAAGGTTATCTGTGGTGTAAATACAGTCGACCTTGGATGTAATATCAGGTCAAGGAGTGCGGGGGCACTTCCTTATTCTGAGCTCAAAGTGACCGAAATTGCGCGAGGACCCCCCTAACCACTTCCCCATAACCTATCTTTCCCCCCAGCCATAATCAACACCAGAAGATCCGTGGCGGATTGGTATCGCGCGTGATCCCCACTGTCACCACTTACACTTTGTAATGTGCCTATACGGTGATGCCTAGGTAAAGGTCGAGGTTGAGTGATATAGAGGATATAGAGGTTGAGGTTGAGTGGTAGAGAGGACTTTGTAAAACAATACAATCTTTACATTTTAACACCACGACTCAAGGTTAGGGTTATTCCGTTGGTGCAAAAAAGTGAACAAAAGAAACAAACTATATTCATTGTCATATCGTAACTCATTGTCAAATTTTAAATCTATCTCGGTTTGAACATAACTTTTACAATAAGTGCCATTCATTTGATTTTAAAGAATCGCTTTAAAAACAAATCGATTTTAAAAGGTTATCGGCTATTGTCAAACCGTAATATTATTACTTAAAATATTTGTACGTTATTAAGTCTCATAAATTAGCTCTTCAGAATTATTCCAATTTGAAGTTACAAATATTTGGTAGGAATTGCAAATCGCCTATGATTAGAAAACTATGTTTGTAAAAGTTATATGTGTTTTAGTTACATTTCTGCACGGTTGAAGATAAGATAATTCTTGAAACTGGTCCCATGTAAATTAAAATTGTTTAAAGAGACTTATGTTATATCCTTTACATCTTATTATCAAGTGTATTTCTTCAAAATGGATTCTGCCCTACGAAGATTTGAAATAATATCCAAACAATCAAGGTAAAAATAAATATATTCATCTTACGTATAACCTCAGTAAAGAACCATTTTAATTCTTGTAAATTTCGCTGTGTTTTATTTTTAATAACACATAAGATGTATTTGTAGTATTTAAATACTAGTCAGTTGTCTATAAACGCATTTTCGATCATATCCATCAAAAGTAGACCTTAGTGTTTATTTGTTTGTTTAATACATGTTCTGTATTACAGTGCCCTGTGAGCCAGGGGAGCTTGTGTTTGTGGACTGTAACCTGTGCACGTGCAACCCCCAGGGCTACCCTAACGCTGTGTGCGCGCGCATGTGGTGTCAACCCCCTCCCAAGAACAAGCCTAAGGAAGGCAACGAGAACGAGGTGGCCACAGCAAAGTAGTCCAGGAGATTCTCGCAGTAGATCCAACCCAACTTCAGATGAAATTATATGTGAATAAAAGAGTTATTTGTTTTTAGGAGTTTAATGAATTTCTCTCATACCAAGGAAATGCGTAAACCAGATGTGTCTAATTTAATGAAGTGTTTTCTCGTCTTGTATACAAGATTAAGGGTGACCATAGCTCAGTGGTGGAGTGCGTGCTTCGCACCAAATCCTCCCGTGTTCAACTCCCGGTGCTGCACTGATAACTTTGCATGATAGCCACTCCACGTGGTTCGGAAGTCACGTTAAGCTAATGGTCCATTCCATTGATCATTGAGCTATCACTTAACAACCCAATCTGAGGAACAGTCGGCCCTAGTTCTAAAAAAGACTACATCATATCACCCTTCAAAAACACTCATTACACTCAACATCATCCCATATTCACTTTAAAATATTTTCTAAGAGTGGTCGGTGTCTTAAAGCGAAGTTTCAAAGTCAAGGTTCCAAAGAGATTTGTAGCGAGAAAACACTAGGTGAAAAATAATCGTTCCAGCAAACATAATGTCATGATAATTAGATTGCGCATAGATGCCAGTGGCTGAGGTAGGAAAATCAACATAGGTCGGCAGCCCAAGCACAGATAGCGTGCGAGAGAATTATTTTGAGATTCTCAAGAAAAGCCACTGACGCAAGCGTCTGTCGTTCGTTCTCGAAAATCGCACGATTTATTCACATTTATAAATCATCAACTTCGGACCATCTCGAGCATAAGGGGCCGAGGGCCGAGGGGCAGAAAGGCGGCGAGAGGCGGCCGCGCTATCTGTGCTTGGGCTTCCGAACTTTGTTGGTTTTGCTGCCTCAACCAAGTTACATGTATGCACAGTCTACTTACCGTTACATTATCTGTGATTCTAGGCTAAGATAATAAAGTAGCAGCGAGGTTTTTCGCTGCATCACGTGCAGGCAACATACTCGTAGAAGAAAAGCAAAGATCCAAACTAAGTGAAAGAACAAAGTAAGAATAGAGCAGGAAGGCATAACAATGTTGGGAACACAACTCGCAAATAAGTAAGTTTCAGTCTAAAGTTTGTTTGAAGGAATTTCCTGAAGTAGTTTCTTAACAATGTGCCACTAGCAGTTTTAGATTTAAATAAAGGATAGAAAAAACAATTGCGGAGTAAAAGAATTGAAGTTTTGTGTCGTTAAGGTTTGTTTACGAGAAAGTTTCCAGATATTCGCTTTTGAACTTATGTACTGACGCAATGTACGAGCATTTTTAGCCCCAACTATCACTTACACAGAACTGTACAGATGTATCTTCTTAATCATAAGGTTTGAGTTTGATTTGTTTGTAACCAGTGGTTGATAGGCTATGATGGTTTGTATTGGCCGTATGAATTTCGACCGGGACTCGTGGCGTGGTCCTGTAATCCAGCTTCATGGAGGTCAGGTTTTGAGGATGATATAGGTCTAAAGCGGCTCAGATAGTCTCAGTGATCATCTGATGATACCCGCATCAACTCCCACCATCGTTTAGACATATCATACCATCACCTGCGTGGTTCGGAAATCACGTTAAGCCGTTGGTTCTTGTATTTCCATTGGTCATTGGGCTATTAATTAATGACTCATTCTAAGGTAGAGTCGCCCTTAGTTTGTAACAGACCACACCTCATAACTCATTACTACCACTCATCACACTCAGCCTTCACCACATATTTGCCTTAAAATACCCTCCTGAGTGTGGTCGGCATCTCAAATAGTGATTTAGTGAACGCTTTTCAAGCTCACATATCTAGATAGTCAGTTTATAATATTGTCTAAAGATCCTCAATATTAATGTAGAACTTTGGTTTGTGGGTTTTGTTAAATGCACTTAATAATTCTCGAAAACAAACCTAATAAGCCATTTGAACCTTAAAAGCTAACGCAAAATAAAAAGCTTTACTAAACCTAAACAGTAATGCATTTCCTTTAATTAAACCAGTAATTTATAAGTATTATACTAAAGTAAAAATGTGGTTTTCAAAGCAAGACTTAACCATAAACCTGAGCCCCGAGATAATTAAGCCACGCAATGTTCAGCTGACTTTAGCTTAAGAAGGAAATTACTCTTTTACGTTTCTCCCCAGAAGTATTTTTCTTTATTGCAAAAGATTTTTTGTCCTGACTTAACTCTATCCATTTAAAAACACCTTTGGTTATATTTTATATAGCTTAGTTTTACAATAATAGCGTACAGCTGTAACTGTAAATTCTATGGGGTTACTCTCATTTGTACCTATGTTCATTAGAACAATAAATACTCAATACTCTGTATATTCACCATCATGTAAGTTCTCATATATATATGAAACTGTCTTTTGTACAACAAAGTTTGATATTAAGATTATCCTATAACCTTGACAAGTACATTGTTAAGTAGTCAAGTACATTGTTAGACAAGACTGTAACTTTGTTGAGCTTCTTGAATACAATCTACAGAGCCTGGCTCAGTTCAAAGTTTACATTGTCTACAAGTGGATTATCATATAGATTCATTGATCTAAGCTTAATAGATTTCTTTCAATAATTCATTCATTTATGCGAGATTTATTGGCAAAATCTGCCCGTAATCACCAGTAATTACCCAACTAATCCTAGCCCGAACCACTTGATAGCTGTCGTTGGTGTCTATTGATAATAATACAAACATGAAACTACAAAATGAAGTTAGAAACACTTCAGCAGGTCAAATGCACGTAAAAGCAGACGAAGTTATAAACTAAGTGAAGGAACTAAAGTAGAAAGTAGGAGAACCGGAGAGAATAATAATGTAGGGAACAGAAAAGGTAAATAAGTAAGTTCAAGTTTATCCAACAAACAAGACGTGTGAACTTGTAAAGGAAGGAGTTGTTAAACTGCTTTCCTAACCATGAGTTTCAAATATAATTTGTAGAATATGTAAACATTCTCTAGGCATAGTTAGTTAAAAAGTTATATTTTGAAAGCAGGATAAAATGTACTTTTACCACCAACCTAAAGATGAATCAGGATATTTTCCTAAATGTGTTTTGCAAGGACAAGCTTAAACAACAACCTGAGTCCCAAGATAATTGAACCACTTACTGCTTACTTTTAGCAGCTTAGAACGAAAATTACACGCTGCTTGTTTTTACTAAAGCAGCTGAACTTTCTTTGTGTTTTTTCAGAGAGTATAAATTAAGTGTTACAACTAACTATTTGAAAAACTATTCCATGTAAAAAGATGAACCCAAGTGATGTGCATTGAATCGTACTCGTAGAGTTACATTTTAAATAAACATTTGTATTCAAAGCGTGTTCTTAATTGAGGGCCGTGTGTCAAAATTTCAGCATTCTTGGACGTAAACCCTATTTTAAGGGTAATTTTTGAATTAATATATAATTTCCTGACATTTTGGCAAGAAATAATTTTAACAACTCTCAACCCATTTGCAGAGGTCTTGCAAGTAAACATCATGTAAAATCATGGACCATTTTGTATCTTCCTTCAAACTTACGATAGTAAAATCATATTCGCGACGCCTTTTTTTAAAGTTTGTACCCTTTTCTATGATGACCACATTTACCAAAATTAAATGAAAACGTATTGGTCTTTCCCTTAGATTTGTTTATTTGCTTGACATTTCTCCCATTAAACTGTTTCACATTTACATTTTGTCTTAGGCCTCGGTGAATCATTATATCAATACAGATTATTGATCTTTCCCTTAATATCTTCGCTATATCATTTTCAAGAGGACGATCGCAGATTACGAACACTGGAAACGTCCAAAATAATATGTCAAACTCACATATTATTACCGAAGGGTACATTATTGTTGTAACATTGAGGCTGCCTGGAACATTGTGGGCAGAAACTGCACTCATGGGAGTCATTTTCTCTAACGAGTCAATTTTGTAGACATCGTTAGAGAAATCGTTGAATTACGTTGTAAAGCGTCCATGACACGTGGAGTTTAATGTATTGAACACCATCTAAGTAATCTACTTCTTAATAAAATTAATTGACTGGACTCGTGGCGTGGTCCTGTAATCCAGCTTCATGGAGGTCAGGTTTTGAGGGTGATATAGGTCTAAAGCGGCTCAGATAGTCTCAGTGATCATCTGATGATACCCGCATCAACTCCCACCATCGTTTAGACATATCAGACCATCACCTGCGTCGTTCGGAAGTCACGTTAAGCCGTTGGTCCTTGTATTTCCATTGGTCATTGGGCTATTTATTAATTAATGACCCATTCTAAGGAAGAGTCGGCCTTAGTTTGTAACAAGACAACACCTCATAACTCATTACTACCACTCATCACACTCATCCTTCACCACGTATTTGCCTTAAAATATCCTCATGAGAGTGGTCGGCATCTCAAATAGTGATTTAGTGATTTAAAATCTTGGAAATATTTAGTAGTACATATTTTTAACTAGCAAAATTAGAAAAAACCTTAGGTCTAAGCTCAATGTTAGGAAACTCATACATACGTCGGATTTTTGAATAAGTAGGATTTTTTAATACCATGCTATGAGTTTGGGTGCTGTGCGTGTTTTTTATCCGCGTAATGAATTTTATAAAGTAGACACAATCTCCTACAGCAAAGTTTGACTCGGAGGTAAGCTTGAAACATCGACTACAGCATTGTTATAGACAAGATACGAACTTGGTGAACTGCTCGTAGAATACAATCTGTGTTGGGTTCAAAGTTTGTAGTGTCTACAAGTGGATTGTCATACATTGCTCTGCTCAACCTAGATGTTGGATTTATCGATTCAACGTGCCGCAAAACTTCAACACCAGGAGAACATAAATTTCGCTTTTGTTTTGGAAAATGTTGATTCTGGACCTTTGAAATTCGTTTATGCAGGAAAAATAAATCGTATAAGTAGTGTTAAAAAAATTATAGGACCATTGAGGTAGAAAAACACAAGGAGTTAGGAAAGTTGTTCTAAAACCTTGTTGAATTTGAAAGCGCCTTCGAGTTTAGCGCTTAAAACTATACCAATTTTATTGGATATGTTGCTGAAGTGGTAAACTTTAAATACTGTGTAATGGTGTAACTTCCTTTTTTCGACTGTGAAATTCCCATAGAGTTATGAAGTACAAGTAGCTTAACTATTTTTTAACCAACGCATTTTCATTGGAGACTTTTAAGGTAAGATTATGTATGAGTTTAGCTATTTAGTTATATAAAAAGGCTAGAACACATTGGACAGTAGACAATGGATTGAATTCTTGTGAACTCAATATAAACTTTGATCTTGACAAGACTTTATGTCCACTAAGAGATGAACAAACTTCATATTTAGTCTGGAACAACTTGCAAGACACTTATTTAATACTATCGATATAACATGTTCTATGTACAATATTTTGTACTTACTTAGTACTGTACTTACTAGTGCTATACTTACTTAGTACTGTACTTACTTACTTACTCATATCCTGCCTTTTTGCAAATCAGGCGTAACGAGCGTTATATTTATAGTATTCAAATATTAAATAAACACATAAAAAGTTCGTCAAAAGACAGCTTCTTATTGGTATTGCAAAATAATAAAGCTATAGCCTAGATAAAATTGTGCAATAAAAACTGCATATTTTGGATGAGACCTCAGAAATATTATTAGTTTATATACCCATCTTCAGTTGATGTTTGGTCTTAATTATTTTGAAACATAGGTTTTGAATGCCTTTTTAAAATATAAAATGTCTATATGAGGACTGTTTGATCTACATTTTTATTACTTTAAGGGTTGTTACTTGACAAAACTAATACATTATATATTTTAATGCAGACATAAAAACACCAACCACTTCGAAATGTAACTAGCACGGTTCCGCTAAAACCCTGTGTCTGTTGTAACCCTGACGGTACAAGTATGAAAGCAAGCATTTTATTATGCGTTATGAAAATATTATTCTGCTAAACGAATGTTTTAACAATTTTGATCTCAAGTACAAAGTGGCGACTCGAATGCAAAGCATAAATATTGCGGAAAAGTGGATTTGCACAAATTGCACTCTCCAACCCAAATGTTAAAGTTATTGGCAAAACGTGAGCCAAGTTATACTCTGTGGCTTTTGGCTTCAGTCGTGATGTTTTGCTTCATAAACTGAATCCAAATCAAATACGTGCTACCCTGATGTACGAGATTTCAATCGCCCCTTCTTGTGGTATAATATAAAACTATAAAATATGTGTTGTGTAAATATATATTTGTGAATATTTGTTAATTTATTTCGTTTACGTAATGTACTCGAACATTGGTGTTACAAGTGTTAGTTTGAAGTTTACGGTGACTTCAAAACGCCGATAGATCTGCAAGATCATCCAGTTGATTGTATATTAGTACCAAAGTCTTTAGATGAATATATCCATTAAGAAATGTTTGTCGAAATGTCTATTATAAATTTGGTCAATCTCTAATCCTTGGGCTCAATGAATAGCTGTTGTAATAAAATACTTTTATGAACTCAGTATGAAGGTAAAGTTATGTTTTGACTGATGAAACGCATCTCATGAGTGTGTGGGTAAAATTGTTGTAATGTATGTCACTGAAACAGACCTGTGCGAGTGAACAACATAATTAGGGCCTATATACATTTATCGTCTGCAAATGAATAGTTTTCATTCGTAATTTTTCTCTGATACCCCGATAACAAGTATTTTCAACGGGCATACATTCGTCCAAAACTCACAGTACAAACATTTAATGTATCGTTTTATATAATACAAAATATCCCTGGAGGGTTCAAAACCCGATCAAAACATCAAGCCCTCAGCCGGCCTACCTGTTGGCACTAGAGCTCAGCACTTGTTTTCAAGTGCACTCTGCACTCTAGTGGCAAGTCTGCGAACTAGGGCAGCACTCTGCGCGCGCATCATACTGCAGATCGATATGCGCCATAAGGATCACAGTGGGTAAGGACAACCAGGCAAAGTGAGCCTTACGGCATAACCATGTGAGAGTGTCAGCTAGTGTACATACCTGTGGCTTCAGGGTTGAGTCGCTATGGTGAGTTTTGTTTTTAATTTAGAATTAATGTAATATTTGACCAAGAATGAGATTGTGAAGTTGAAAGTTGATTAGTTTAATTATGTTAATGTCAAGAGAAAATTTAGTTGAGTCTACGGACGGGGTAATTTATTAGATAGCTTTTACAATGGACACAGTTGAAATTGTAAAAGATATTTGTGCAATTTAAGAACGTAATGATGTAAATTGTAGTTTGAATTTAAGCTGCCAACTCAAAAACTAATAAATTGTGTTCATATTAAACCTCCACTCTTAAACTAAAGGTACAGTAACTATTATGGAGAATTTCTTTGTGTCTAATTTCATAGGCTTCTGGCCACCAGCCTTACATATTTTAGAAACAACTATATACCACATGTATTTGAAATAAACAGAATTCAGTATTTAGGTAGACTATTATTTACGTAAATTTACAATAGGTCAGACATAATTTTACCAAATAATGCTTTTTATGTTCTCATATGCTACTTTTAATCACCATGGGAAGTGGTTTCATTAAGTTATTCAATAGTGAATGCTCATGTAAGTTTTCAAAGTTATCTTTTCATACATAGCTAAGATCTAGGAAACCTTCCGTAGTTCCTTTTTGTTAATTAAAAGCTTTGGGAAACGTCTGTAATAATATTTTAAACTCAGGAGATGTATCATCGTCAACAACAAAGAATGGAACCTCATAATTAGAACATTTATTCTAGTACTGCATGTATTTGTATGAGTCTCCACAGACTCATATGTAACTGTAATGGACACATCCATCAATTACCCCAGGAGTGGATCACCCTCTATAGTGTTGCCATCCATCACAGCCAATCCAATGTGTACCTTTGTTTCGGAAACAGTATTGCCTCTTTCCAGCGAATTTACATATATCTATACTATTAGTATTTCGGTTAGGGTTGTCCGGAGTGTTGAGATCTCGGAATCTGGCTGGGGTAATTCAGATTTTTTCAATAGAAATGGTCCTTAGTGTGTGGAGGGTGGGGAAACGAATAAAATTATATATTTTTTTATGGGGTTTTGAGGTCCCAATTCCCATGTTATGTTTCTTTTTTAAGTAAATATTTATTAGTAAATATCAACGGATTTGTTTGAAACTCGACACATAGTTGTATACCATTAACCCAAAGACTCCTACTGATTTTGGGGTTCGGGGCTAATATATGGATTTGGGGGGGTTAAGGGTGGGCAAGAAATAAAAAAAAATGTAAAAAAATCGATATGGGGTATCAAAAGGGAACTTTATGCTTTTTTTTAAAAATATATTGGTTGTCTACAAATTGTTTCCGGGGAGCACCGAGGCCGTAGGCCAAACTCTAACGCTGGCCCAGCTAGTAGAAAGTGATTATTAATTTCTACAGCCGTATAGAAAATCGAGTTTAGCATACTGATCTAAAGGCAAAACTTCATATACTCGTATTTATCATATAAATTAAAAATTAAACCAAGCATCCTTTTAATTTCGTATAATGCCACGACCGGTTTCGAGTATTTTATCATCGCCGTGTGGTGTGTACAAAACACACACTTGAAGTTAGGATGGTAAAGGTTGTCTTAAGTAGGACTACAAAAGCCTCTCTATTACTCAACCTTTACCTAGCGTTACCGCATAGTGACTTTATAAATGGTGTCTGCGGGGATCAAACTCGCGCCAGCGGAGTGGTGAGCTCCGGAGTTACGCACGTTTCCAACCCACCACGAGTCTTCGTATGAGCCTTTCCTGTAGAAACTGAATGTACAGTGATATAATAGGGTGGTCCAAAAACAAGGTGCTCGGCATGTTATGGTAGTATTTCTTTTACTAGCTATATACAAAACTGATTTTATCTTAAAACTTAACGCTCGACATGTTTACAACCATTCCTAAAGTGTTTCAGGCCATCACCTCAAAGTATTCAAAATCTATAGGAAAACATAACATAAGTACTAATAGATGATTGGATATCACTCCTCGAGAATGTCAGGAGAGGTTGCACTAGATCACTAGATCACTATTTGAGATGCCCACCACTCTCATGAGGGTATTTTAAGGCAAATATGTGGTGTAGGATGAGTGTGATGAGTGGTAGTAATGAGTTATGAGTTGTGGCTTGTTACAAACTAAGGCCGACTCTTCCTTAGAATGGGTCATTAATTAATATCCCAATGACCAATGGAAATACCAATGGCTTAACGTGACTTCCGAACCACACAGGTGATGGTCTGATATGTGTAAACGTGGTGGGAGTTAGTGCGGGTATCATCAGATGAACACTGAGACTATCTGAGCTGCTTTAGACCTATATCATCCTCAAAACCTGACCTCCATGAAGCTGGATTACAAGACCACGCCACGAGTCCCAGTCTGGCATATGCAAACATGTTAAGACATATGGCATAAAATGTCATAATGGCGGAAATCATGACGAGCATTTAGTTTTAGGTTTAAGTCAGTTTTGTATATCTAATAAAAAAATACCATAAATTGACAAATACTTTTTTGACCACTCTGTATAACTGCGCCGAGATTTACGCTATAACGATTGAAATTACCATAACCATAAGTTTGAATTTATTCCCATTTCGTCTAATCTGTACAACACTTGCCGCTTTCATCAGCGCGTTGTAAATCCTCCAGTTTACTGCTCATTGCCAGATAACACAGCTGATACGAACACAGTGTGCAATAGATAACCTTATCAAACACTGTAGATAACAGTCTACAACAACGTGTTCACCTGTAAACACTGCATTACTCATCTACTTACACACTTTGCGTTTTAGCCTTACAGTGCAGCGTGTGCTGAACCTGTGAACCTGTACAAGGTCTGAACACCCTGTATAAGATAACAGTGGAAGTGTTGTGTGCAGGGTGACGTTCACGCGATTTTATATCATTCTGATGCCGTCATTTTGAAACATTACAGACTGTACAGTATACTCAAGGTATTAAAGATTTACATCTTCCCCTTTACAGGAGATTCGCTAGGGTTCACGGTAGTGCGTGTGGCTTCGCGTTGGCTGTTTTTTTCTTGCTTTAACCGTTCCAAAGATTGAACTGAACCCGTAACTCAGTAAAACGTCAGGCTGTACTGAAAATAATTTGGTTCTGATGAATGGACTAAAAGATTCATACGTGACAATTTTTCAGAGGGTGATCTACTTTTAGAGTAATTGAATGGTCGTGTTAGTATCTAGTGAGATTATTTGTTTAAGTTCCTCTAGAATAGTAGTAACTACGAGTATATAGACTTAAATTTTCAACAACATATCAACAAAGTCAGTACCAAAATAAATTTCAAGTGCAATTTACTTAATCAGAAAAATGTCTTCCTTCTGTAGTTCACAAACCCTTATCACTATGTACTATGGATTAATCTTCCCCCATTTAACATAAGGAATAACAATTTGGGGAAGATCACCATTAGTAAAAAACCTATTTGTACTTCAAAAGTCAGCCTTAAGAGCTATTTTTAGAAAACCACAACGTTACTCCTGTGTTAACTTATTCAAAGAAAACAACATTTTGACCATTCACTCTTTATGCATCTATGAAACCTTAACATTCATCAAAACAAAATCAAAGTCCTTTTTAGATCAAAATATATTAGAACAATTACTGAAGACTTGTAATAAATTCAAAATTCCAAATCATCGAACAACTTATTTTAAAATTTCATTTTTATAATATGACGAAACTTTACAACAACCTTCCAAATTCCATGAGAGAAGAAAAAATATAAGAAAATTCAAGACTAAACTAAAATTAAAATTACAAGCAAGTGCGTACTACAACTATGAAGATTTTTTTGAAGACAAATTGAAACTTAGCAATTAATACAAAATTTATAATGTTTCATTATTTTTATTAGGCTAGTATGGTATTAATTGTCTATGCGAATTCCTTTGTTCATGGCAATAAAATATTATTTATTTATAATAATACACTATTACTGTAACTATTATTATTTTACTATAATAATCAAGTATTTGCCGAGGTTCTTATTGAAGGGGTTTCAAACGGTGGTCGGATAGAGTGACAAAGCTCATTTGCTTCATTTAATTCATTTGCTGTGAGATTTATCAAGAATACTAATTTTTTAATGAGCATCATTTAACTGAATATTAAATGAAAACATATAAACTGCAAAACAATTCCTATATTCTTGTAACAGTATTTCTTTATTTTCAGGTTTGGAACAATATACATATCAATTACGGAACCAATGTAAAATAAACATTATATGAAACTATTACGAAGTCACCACGATAAAATGTGATCACATTAAACATGGCCTTAGACATATCTTTTCCCAACTGCATATGCCTTTTACTGATAGGGTTTCTTCTTGTACATTTACTCTCAAGAGAACGCACCATGGGCATCCAACAAAGCCCCCCTGAAGATTTGGAAAAAGTATTCTGCAGGCTGCCTCAGTCTTTTTGGAGAGGTGACTTAAAAGTGTGCATTTCGACTGGAAAGTTCTTCAAACTGTTGATGAATGATTGTTCATTTGATATTAGGAAAAGGAAGGAATCTCTCGAGTACAAAGTAGAAAGGAACGATTCGTTAGCAGTTGTCACAGAACCTCAAGATTTACCGGAACATGAACATGAAAGTAAAGTTGAAGACGACGCAATCGCATTAAAAGAAACTGAAAGTAAAGAAAAGCCGCGAGAAGAGAAAACTTCATTTTCTTTGGTGGACTCTTTTGTCATCAGTCTTTTGGTGTGTTCTGCTCTAGTCAGTATTTTGGAGTTGTACAGAGAAAAGTCAAAAAATCATGACCAGGTATGTATGGTAATCATATGTTTAAATTCATTAAGTGTTTATGTTACTAAATCATTTAGTTCTTTTTTCTGAAAATAAAAAGTAAAAAATACTATTGCGTGTAAATACTTAGTGTTACCAAAGATAATTTTATGATAAGTAGATTTTGCATAGATGCCGCATGGTTCAGACAGGAAATGAACATAGTTTGGCAGCCCAAGTACAGATAACGCTGTGCGCGCTGCCGTCTCTCGCCGTCTTTCTCCTCCCTCGGCTCCTCATGTTCGAGTTGTCCGATGTCGATGACTTAAATGTGATCAAATCGTGCGATTTTCGAGAACAAACTTGCGCGTGCGTCAGTGGTATTACTTGAGATTCTGAAAAGAATCCCCGTGCAGCGCTGTCTGTACTTGGACTACTGCAACTACGTTGATTTTCCTGCCCAGCCATTCGGTACCAAAGCGCAATCTACCTATAAAACATTATCTTTGGTGTTACTGAAGGTTTTGACTGTCGAGGGTTGTTTACGTTGTAGCTAGCACATAAAGAGAACGGACCAGGCCCTGACGGGGAATCGAACAGTAACCGACGCATCTCCCTGGCAGAACTGACCGTGAACCGACATCTACGCAGAAGAGACTCCCAACAACAGTTGGAGACCATTCGACAAAACTCCACCACCGGTGAGCGATTGTATTGATGAAACAGCTGACCGTCGGTAGAATCGGAACTGTGGGAAATGCATGATTTATGTGCAAACGTTACTTTTATGATCGCGTGTTGTGCTGAGTTACAGGTAGTCAATCCTGAAAATGACTAAAATCGATGGAGCTGTTGCTTCTAGTTGTTCATAAACAAAAGTTCATTCAATCACATAATATGTCTATTTTTAAAGAATCTAACTCTTGAGGTTAAATAAGTAGGGTAAGTAAAAATATGAGAGCTTATTGGTCCAACTCATACTTTTAGTTGAAAAAACTTCTTTTGATTTTTAACTTTATCATAAGTTACGAGTATTTTACAGTTAAGGATATCAACCTTGTTTATTTTCAAATTCTTTTGACAGGGTCAAAACCACCACCGTTGATTCGGCGTAGCTCGTTCCCCGCACAGCTTCCGGAAGTACTTCCGACTAGGAGTCGTCATGCTCCGCGCAGACAGCATTCTACCCCCGGCATCCCCCTGGCACGTCGTCTGTCCGTGGACCTCAGCGAGGATGACTCCTCCCCTGACCGTCGTAGAGTCAGGATCATACGTCGTCACTAGATCCTCTCATCACTTCCCCAGGAGTGTCTTCCCCAAGCGGACAGCATTCTACCACCGGGATTCCCCTGACACGTCAACTCTTCGTAGACCTCAGCGAGGATGACTCCTCCCTTGACCGTCGCAGTCAGGATCATACGTCGTCACAAGATCCACTCATTACCTCCCCAGGAGGCTCTTGCCCAAACAGACATCATTCTACCCCCGGCATCCCCCTGGCACGTCAACTCTTCGTGGACCTCAGTGAGGACGACCCTTGATTGTCGTAGTCATGGCTATCTAACATCACCTAATGATATAATATCATTAAACTATGACCGTCTATGAAGTACAATACCCTATGAGTGTTTCTGTATATTCAAAATCAATATAGATTTTAAAGATTGCCCTAACAACTTCATGTCTAGCTTTGCTATAACATATGTGCTAATACGAGTTCTTCTATTGTGGTCATATAGTTCTTTCTATTTTAATAAAACGTCAAAACCGTCAGGTACAGTTTTGATTACTTTTTTCTACTGAAGTGGCTGGAAAACTCTGAAATAAACAATTTTGTAATTAATCTCTAGAAGTATTATGCATTTTTACCAACTTCCGAGAAACAAGGAGGTTAGGTTATCAATCCAAAAGTTCAGTATCTTACAATATTAGATTTTACTAAATTGAAAACATCCATCTCTTTTTTAAAACTGCACATAGACTTTCTTCTTCATGTCGTTTTTTAAAAGTCTTGTTCCCTTAACGCAAAAGTTATTTTACCAAACTATTTACTACAAAAGCTCATTTCGAAAGCTTTAAATGGAAGTGTCTTTAAGAATATTTGAAAAGCTGTTAACGAATAATAATAAGTCAACAGCCTCAATGCTTGACCAATTTTAAATATTTGATAGTAAAACATTATGGTATTTCTATGTCTACTTGTATTAATGTAACATAAATTTATTAGTATCATTAAAGATAGTTTCTTGTATGATCTGTTATATTAAATACGATATAAATGTTTCCTCCACTGTGTTTCTTTTTCTTCTTTGCCTAAGAGAATGGTTTGAGAAATTGTGTAATTATGTATAATTTGAGAGTATATTTTGAGTTAGAACTGTTTGGCATTCCTTTTTTGATGCTCAATACATAAGTTGGCCATGGTGTTTGCACTACACAAAGAATAGTTTTCTGTTAATAAACATTTCTTATATAATTTTATTTTTTTAGCTCTTGATTAATAAATTGATTTTATCGTTGTATGTGCATTGTTTGCAACTCTCAACTGAATTGAGCCTGCGCCTGTATAACGTTAAGAGCAATTCACTTCCAATGTGCAATGAAGCACAAGATATATAAGGCGCTGTGGAATATATTGTGCCATTTATTTGTATTTTAAACTAAATGTGGCAAATGAAGCCTTTTTGTATTATGTAATTAAAGTGATGTTATCTCTCTTACCCAGAAGGTGGCCTAAACCCCTTTTAAAAAAAAATAGCTTGTTTTCGAACGTAAATGATTTTGTAAAGTTCTTTTTTAAACTGTTAATTCCAAAATAGTTGGAACTCTCTCGGAGAAGTTCAAAATGTAGATAAATCCAGGCGCTAGAGCCGCTGGCATGAGTGAATTAATTTTCCTTTGCAATTTGTTACTCTAATTCCCCCAGTTTACAGTCTCGCCTCTAGCTACGCCTCTAGCTACGCCTCTAGCTACGCCTCTAGCTACGCCTCTAGCTATACGCCTCTAGCTATACGCCTCTAGCTACGCCTCTAGCTATACGCCTCTAGCTACGCCTCTAGCTATACGCCTCTATACGCCTCTAGCTATACGCCTCTAGCTATACGCCTCTAGCTACGCCTCTAGCTACGCCTCTAGCTACGCCTCTAGCTATACGCCTCTAGCTATACGCCTCTAGCTATACGCTCTAGCTATACGCCTCTAGCTATACGCCTCTAGCTATACGCCTCTAGCTACGCCTCTAGCTACGCCTCTAGCTACGCCTCTAGCTACGCCTCTAGCTATACGCCTCTAGCTATACGCCTCTAGCTACGCCTCTAGCTACGCCTCTAGCTATACGCCTCTAGCTACGCCTCTAGCTATATCGCCTCTAGCTATACGCTCTAGCTATACGCCTCTAGCTACGCCTCTAGCTACGCCTCTAGCTACGCCTCTAGCTACGCCTCTAGCTATACGCCTCTAGCTACGCCTCTAGCTACGCCTCTAGCTACGCCTCTAGCTACGTCTCTAGCTACGCCTCTAGCTACGCTCTAGCTACGCCTCTAGCTATATCGCCTCTAGCTATACGCCTCTAGCTATATCGCCTCTAGCTACGCTCTAGCTACGCCTCTAGCTATACGCCTCTAGCTACGCCTCTAGCTACGCCTCTAGCTATACGCCTCTAGCTATACGCCTCTAGCTACGCCTCTAGCTACGCCTCTAGCTATATCGCCTCTAGCTATACGCCTCTAGCTATATCGCCTCTAGCTATACGCCCTAGCTATATCGCCTCTAGCTACGCCTCTAGCTATACGCTCTAGCTACGCCTCTAGCTACGCCTCTAGCTATACGCCTCTAGCTATACGCCTCTAGCTATACGCCTCTAGCTATACGCCTCTAGCTATACGCCTCTAGCTATACGCCTCTAGCTATACGCCTCTAGCTATACGCCTCTAGCTATACGCCTCTAGCTATACGCCTCTAGCTACGCCTCTAGCTATACGCCTCTAGCTATACGCCTCTAGCTATACGCCTCTAGCTACGCCTCTAGCTATACGCCTCTAGCTACGCCTCTAGCTATACGCCTCTAGCTATACGCCTCTAGCTACGCCTCTAGCTATACGCCTCTAGCTACGCCTCTAGCTATACGCCTCTAGCTATACGCCTCTAGCTATACGCCTCTAGCTATACGCCTCTAGCTATACGCCTCTAGCTATACGCCCTAGCCATATCGCCCTAGCTATACGCCTCTAGCTACGCCTCTAGCTATACGCCCTAGCTACGCCTCTAGCTATACGCTCTAGCTACGCCTCTAGCTATACGCTCTAGCTACGCCTCTAGCTATACGCCTCTAGCTATACGCCTCTAGCTACGCCTCTAGCTATACGCCTCTAGCTATACGCCTCTAGCTACGCCTCTAGCTATACGCCTCTAGCTATACGCCTCTAGCTACGCCTCTAGCTACGTCTTTAGCTACGAGGCTATACCGACGAGTTAGTACTATAGAATCAAAGGTTTTATTGGCCTAACCAGAATGTGACATTTTATATCTTTAAACCACAGTAGTAAATCAAATTAAAGAAACTAAGCACAAAAATAGCAGACCTTTAAAATGTTCACAAATTGTACATTACATTCAATATCGTGACACCATTTGAACTCGTACAATCAATGTCTAAGCAATGTTAAACTCTTTAGAAGCACCAACTAATTCCACACTATTTACTTGACTACGATGATCCGCTGACTAACACATAATTAAGTTTCAAATCATAACTAGAAATCAGCGCAAAGGTCAGAGCTGAGAATAAGTTCAGATCAGGCACAGTTATCACACTTCTCAGGCCAGAACTCCGAAGGCGAAGAATGGACATGAGGCTTGTTCTTCCAACAAATGGTGCAACAGCGCACACCACCGCTGTCTCAATTGTTACTGTCAGGAACATGTTTCCCGGACGGTTGGTTTCACGTTTTGGTGAATTGCCCTGTCCACGAAGATCACCAGATTTGTTTTGCTGTGACCTTTTCCTATGGGGATATTTGAAAGAACTTGTCTACTCTCACAAACCCCGAACTCTCAGCAGACCTCAAACAAGCAATCAGGAAGAGAGATACAGTCGATTCAACGAAACATGTTGACCCGATTGGCGGATGATTCTATCAAAAGACTGGACATCTGTATCCGGGTACGTGAGCATTAGTTTGAAAGAAAAAAAAATGCGTAATTAATAAAATGCTAAGTTCTAGTCTTCATAAATATGCAAATAAAACTGGGTTATCTTTTAAAATGGCTTTGTACTATTCGTTTAAAAAACGTCCGTTTCCCGTGTGTCACCCTGTATATGTTGTCAGCTTGGTAAGGTTTAGACCCAAGACCGTGAAATGAGCATCGTTCTAAACTCCAGGGTGCCTTTAAAACAACATTCAATAATTTACATACATATATTATCTATGTAGTCGCAATTAAAGTTAGCCAGAATAATCGGAGTACATATTGGACATTTCCTTTACGGGGTGGGGGAAGGGCAAGTTCTCACCAAAAGTCTTTTATAATTATCATAAAATATAAGTAAGATTCATCCGAATTCAATCATATTTTGAATACGTATGTTGTTTAGTGTTACCTGCCAATATGCTAACAATTTTGAAACTTTGTTAAATCCTCCAAGAATCTAGCTTTTGATTTGAAATTTTGCAGTATTTCTTGTTTAGTCACAGTTTATTTCAGATATGTTAAGGGTAACATTTAGGTAAGAGTTCAGCCTGATTTCAAAACTTGCGAAATATCAAATGCAACGATAAAAAAGGTAAAGTTTGTCTTGTTTAACGAGATGAAGTTAGGACTACCAAGTCCTCTCTGCCACTCAACCTCGACCTTTACCTAGCGTCAC
This sequence comes from Matsumurasca onukii, assembly GCA_018831715.1. Classification (NCBI taxonomy): domain Eukaryota; kingdom Metazoa; phylum Arthropoda; class Insecta; order Hemiptera; family Cicadellidae; genus Matsumurasca; species Matsumurasca onukii. The sequence continues at coordinate 2,568,934 of CM032062.1, forward strand.
CGTATTAGTCACATTACAAATGTAAGTGGTGACTGCGGGGATAGAACCCGCCCCACCGGAGGAGTAATGAACTCCGGAGCCACGTGCGATCCGCCACGGATCCGCTGAACGATAGTGAGAACCTATAGCGTGAATTACTCAAAACCTATTGAATATAGAAAAGCGACAAAGAATACACTATGTAACTATTTTTCTTTCTTGCGAAACTTTTTAGCCCAGTTGAGGCACGACCACTCATTTAAAACCTAAAGACCAATTATCAAACAACGAGCATTCAAATTACATTTATGGACTACTCTAAAGGCACTATTAATGTATGCTTTTGAAGTAGTTACGTGTAAATTATAAAACAGAAATGGGTCAGACATTATGCAACTCCTTAAAATGTCGCTTTTCACTATTTTGGCACGCTCTGTAGATTTTAAAAGGTCTATTTCAAAACTCATGTTGAGATATTTCTCATTTACAAGTTCTCTCAGCCAAATACAGCTCACTTACTTGTGACTGGGCCTCCTGCAAGGTCACCTACCGTCTGAAACCTAGCTGCCAATCTTACGTGTGGGATTAACCCAGATTTCAGGAGTTCCGACATCTGACACACGCACTTTCCGTGCCAGCACTTTACTGAAACAAATCTTCTGGTTTCGTGAAACATCATCATTTTTAAGTAAAATAACATGACAACTACTAACATATAGCCTACCGTGTAAGATCGATTTACCTTTGGGGACTCGTGGCGTGGTCCTGTAATCCAGCTTCATGGAGGTCAGGTTTTGAGGATGATATAGGTCTAAAGCGGCTCAGATAGTCTCAGTGATCATCTGATCATACCCGCATTAACTCCCACCATCGTTTAGACATATCAGACCATCACCTGCGTGGTTCGGAAGTCTTTGAAGCACCAACTAATTCCACACTATTTACTTGACTACGATGATCCGCTGACTAACACATAATTAAGTTTCAAATCATAACTAGAAATCAGCGCAAAGGTCAGAGCTGAGAATAAGTTCAGATCAGGCACAGTTATCACACAATAAAATTGCCAGGCTTCGCAGTAAGCAAGGGTTTTCTCTATAAACTAGAGTATTACTTGTCACCGTTAATTCACGGTATAATCTCTCGCCAGTTTATTTGCGTAAGTCGTTTATTTATTAAGAGGCAGTTTGCCTTTTATTTTAACGGAGCAGATATTTTTAAAGTGCTTTCTTTGGAAAATGAGATGTATATGTTGTCAGCTTGGTAGGGTTTAGACCCAAGACCGTGAAATGAGCACCGTTCTTAACTCCGGGGTGCGTTTAAAACAACATTCAATAATACGTATATATTATCTATGTAGTCGCAATGGGTTATAGAATAATCGGAGTATATTGGACATTTCCTTTACGGGGTGGGGAAGGAGTTCTCACCAAAAGTCTTTTATAATTATCATAAAATATAAGTAAGATTCATCCGAATTCAATCATATTTTGAATACATTATGTTGTTTAGTGTTACCTGCCATATTTAACAATTTTGAAACTTTGTTAAATCCTCAAGAATCTAGCTTTTGATTTGAAATTTTAGTATTCTTGTTTAGTCACAGTTTATTTCAGATATGTTAGGTAACATTTAGGTAAGAGTTCAGCCTGATTTCAAAACTTGCGAAATATCAAATAAACGATAAAAAGGTAAAGTTTGTCTTGTTTAACGAGATGAAGTTAGGACTACCAAGTCTCTCTGCCACTCAACCTCGACCTTTACCAGCGTCACCGTATTAGTCACATTACAAATGTAAGTGGTGACTGCGGGGATAGAACCCGCCCACCGGAGGTAATGAACTCCGGAGCCACGTGCGATCCGCCACGGATCCGCTGAACGATAGTGAGAACCTATAGCGTGAATTACTCAAAACCTATTGAATATAGAAAAGCGACAAAGAATACACTATTATGTAACTATTTTTCTTTCTTGCGAAACTTTTTTTAGCCCAGTTGAGGCACGACCACTCATTTAAAACCTAAAGACCAATTATCAAACAACGAGCATTCAAATTACATTTATGGACTACTCTAAAGGCACTATTAATGTATGCTTTTGAAGTAGTTACGTGTAAATTATAAAACAGAAATGGGTCAGACATTATGCAACTCCTTAAAATGTCGCTTTTCACTATTTTGGCACGCTCTGTAGATTTTAAAAGGTCTATTTCAAAACTCATGTTGAGATTTTCTCATTTACAAGTTCTCTCAGCCAAATACAGCTCACGTACACTTGTGACTGGGCCTCCTGCAAGGTCACCTACTGTCTGAAACCTAGCTGCCAATCTTACGTGTGGGATTAACCCAGATTTCAGGAGTTCCGACATCTGACACACGCACTTTCCGTGCCAGCACTTTTCTGAAACAAATCTTCTGGTTTTGTGAAACATCATCATTTTTGGAAGTAAAATAACATGACAACTACTAACATATAGCCTACCGTGTAAGATCGATTTACCTTTGACTGGGACTCGTGGCGTGGTCCTGTAATCCAGCTTCATGGAGGTCAGGTTTTGAGGATGATATAGGTCTAAAGCGGCTCAGATAGTCTCAGTGATCATCTGATCATACCCGCATTAACTCCCACCATCGTTTAGACATATCAGACCATCACCTGCGTGGTTCGGAAGTCTTTGGTGTAAAATTCCACTGGAAGTTCCCTTTGAGGGGGATTGCTAGGCTAGTTTTAAATTAAATTAAAGCTATTTAGATAAAAAAGCACGCACACAAACACATTAACTGAGAAATGTATGAATAAGAGAATAATAGATTTTCTAAATAAGAAAAGTTTTTTTAACCCAAAGCAATACGGTTTTATTAAGGGCAAAAATACTGAGGGAGCTATTTTAAATTTAGTTGAAAGTGTTTACGGATGTTTTAATCAAAGTACGAAAGCAACTGGTATTTTTTTGGATTTTCGTAAAGCGTTTGACCTTGTGAATCATAATATTTTGTTAAGAAAGTTAGAGCTAATAGGCTTTAGAAATACATTTAACTGGTTTGCAACATATCTTGAGAATCGGGAACAAAAAGTCAGAATTGCTAATCAGTTCAGTCAAGCAAGAACTTCAAATATAGGGGTACCACAAGGATCCGTTTTGTCAGCAACATTATTTTTGGTTTATATCAACGATTTATTGGGTTTACATTTAAATGGAAGAGCTATTGGTTTTGCGGACGACATAGCAATTCAATACTCAGAGTCTCACTGGGAGACTATCTGGGTAAAAATGAAGGATGACTTAAAGAGAATTAGATATTGGTGTGAGAATAATAGAATGGTGTTGAATGCTTCAAAGACAAAGTTTTTAAATTTCGATATGAAAGGGTACCGCTTTGACAACGTGTTAAAAAGTCATAAACTGGATTGCTTAGACCATATATCATGCAATTGTGACATTATTGAGCAACTAGATCAAATAAAGTACCTGGGAATTATTATTGACGACAAATTGAGCTGGAAGCCACATTTAGTCAGTCTCCAAAATAGTCTTAGAAAAAATATACGACAATTTTACTTTCTAAAGAAATTTGTTGATGAGAAATTATTAACAGTTTTGTATTATGCATTAATTCATTCAAGAATAAATTATGGAATTGAAAACTGGGGAGGAGCAGACAGTGTTTCAATTAATCCATTGATAGTAACGCAGAATCATTTTGTTAGAATAATAGCTGAAAAGCAGAAAGAATCCGCTCTACCAATATTCAGATTGCTAAAATACTACCAGTTAAATATTTATTTGTTTTAAAGTGCTGAAAATATTCTTTAACAGAAGTAGAAATCACAGAACCGATAGATTGTACCAAAGAACTCGAAGTAACACAAGCGGTATCTTGATTAGCCTAAAGTTAATAAATCAGTTTTTAAAGTATATCGTTTTGGGGCCAAAATTCTTTAATTATCTACCTTCTGAAATAAAAAATTGTACTAAGCTTAGCACTTTTGTAAACAAAGTAAAGAAATGGTTATTTAATTTAGACGTTATTGAAGACTTATTCTTTGTGTTATCATAGCCTAAGGTTAAAGTAGTCACTAGTGAATTATCGTTGTGTAGGGTGGTTGTAGAATAAGCAGTGCGAAGGTTGTGCGTGGAAAGATAACCCTCAGTTTGTTGTATGAGCGTGCACGCTGCGGTGAACCGCCTGATTTTTCATGTTGTTTTGACTGTTATCTGTAAGATTAATATGTAAGACAAGTTGAGCTAGCCACGCTTACTGGATATTGTGGCTAGTAATTCCTATAGTTTTTGTGTAGATATTGTATCAAAAATTCTGGAATAAATAAATATTTACTTTACTTACATCTTGTCTGGGCGTGATTGACCGGTCATCTTACGCTGGTTACCTTACGTTACCGCATGTTCTAATGTTTTGTTACTTTTCACCAGAAGACGGATTAGATTAGAGATCTCGAAACGTCGTAATTTCCTTGTTCAATGACCGCAAAAGGAGTCCGCAATAATATTTCAAACTCAGAATAAATAAACCTTAACGAAGTGTTCTCAATGTATGAACAAGTTGAATCGAGAATATTATTAATATTAAAACGCCTGACATTATAGTTTGCGAAAAAACATCCATGTTCAACGTCCTTGGTCCTTTAATTGAAAACTACTTGGTATTAATATGCAAACCTGTTGCCTGTGTGATTAAAGAGGGTTTGTCCAATCTTGCCTCGGCAATTCTCTCCTCCCTGTCCTCTATATGACGCTTTCCTGTGTCGTCTGAGCTTTAGAGACAAGCCATTACGTGTTAATTATACTTTGTTTGAACTTTGTTGTCGGCGATGGTTTAAATTCTAAAGCTAAAACATTACTGCAGACGTTTTCTTTGTGTTTGTAAAAAGTTCACGTTGTTTGGGGACCTGGACAGAGACAGTAAAACCTGACAGTTTTTGCCAAATCGAAGTCTAGGCCTTTTTTGTCTTTGATGAATTTTGGTGTAGTTATGTAATATAAGGAATAAATAAATATCTTTCCTGTTTTCCTACTATTATTTCAACACAAAACTATACATTTATGTCATCGTAATCGGACAAACTCGAGCATGTCGTGTCGATGGGAGTGAAAGACGGCAAGAGATCGCAGCGCTCACATCTGTGCTTGGGCTGCCGCAACTGTGTTGATGCTCCTGCCTCATCTCTTCCCAATCTACCTTCCTTTACAATCTTTGGTAGTATGGTACAAACTTCTGCTTACGACACGTGGTTTATGGGTTTTCACGATGCCAACTGAGAGTGAAACAGAGTGTACACACAGCTACCAAGTGCCCTGACGTCTACTAAGTGCCAAGTGCCAACTGTACATAAGTGCGCGCGCTTCCTTACGAGAGATTTCTTAATCAAATCGCCCACCAACTTAATTGGATGATTGGAGCTAATCGGTGGGCGTTGTTAACACTTGCCGATAAATTGATTTTATGCTAATATCTTGATTGTGAGCGGTTCTTCTGCGTGAAATGTGTTTATGTGCGAGGGTTTCTAGATTATTAAATTAACTTCAAGGTTAGTTAATAGATAAACTAGATCTAGGTTTCATTCATTAAAAAGTAGGTTAAAACCGTCTTTAAAACTATGCGTTATTTTCCTTTTCACCCTTTTTTGAAAAATGCGTAAAATAATATCAACTTATTTGAATACACTAATTGTTTGCAGAGAATATGTACATTATTGAGGTACCTGCTTTACGTTGTCTGTAAGGTTATCTAATTGAAAAAAGGATATCTTTGAAAAGTTTTATTTGTGTTTCTTTTAATGCAACAGAGCCGTCAAGAATTGAAATACAGTTTTCAAAGTGTCCAAAGCAAATAAAGTGAATAAGTTGTATAGTAAGAGGAGAACAATAACGACAAAACTATCAAAATAAACTACTAAACTCCCAAAGAAATCAATTGTCTGATCAAGTTATAAGATTTGAAACCAATAACGGTTACAACACTGAAACATAAAAATATTAGAGCAATAAAAAAGTGAAACCTTCTGATATTTGTTAAAAAATTACGAACACTGATTCCCTTTTTCATAAACAAGCTACGTATTTCTTTATAACTTCTCCAAAAATGTTTCGAATAAAGTTAGAAATTAGGTTCAGTTCTACGAATTTGCGTTTTAAGTATTAATCAACACAGGGTCAGTAAAATATCAAACTCTCCTATAGTTAATTCCCCACAGCACATTACAGCTGTAATACATCAAACACACAGCAAAGTCAACAAAACACACATCCCGACATTGTGGTGTTCAGCCCTTGACACGACAATGGATTTATGGGCGACTGCATCTCGCGGCGGATAATGGAACTACAAATCTTGTGTCATAAGTGAGGCTAGACATAAGTCCACAGATGAATATACGAGCCATGGCTTGTTAGCGCGAGGTGCATTGCGTAGAATGTGGCGTTATGGGCTGGTGACTTGTGTTTGGCAGATTTAGGCAAATACAAGTTTTTTTAGAGGAAATTTGTTGTTTCCGTTCTTTGTGGTTGTTATGTTTTATTCGTTATTGTGTAACTTTCAATAAAACATAAACATGTGTAAAGTTCAAACTCAAACTGCAAGTGAAGTATAACCAGGCCGACAAGCAGCTAAGCGCGAAAGCGCCCTGGCATGAGTGTGCTCGCTCCGCTCACAGCCTTGCTTCGGCCTTCGGCCTCAGCTAAACATTATTTACTATTACGAGTATGACGAGGCTTTCGCTACGCTTACAGCCTCGGACTCTTGTACTCTTTTACTGAACGTTTTACTACATGTCATGTAGGGAGTAACGTTATGGGAGTCATCGGACTGCTCATAACGCCGTTCTAGCGAAAAATCACTTTTCTGGCCACAATTTTGAAACGACTGGATGGATTTTAATGGTTTTTGGTACATTTATGGATACTATTAAGAAACATATGTATTTCGAATTTCGTCAACATCGAATAAAATTTACCTTTTTTAGATTTTTTAAACAACATTTTTGATTAAAACCTCCCTCCCTCCACAGAAGGGTACTATTGGTAGTCCGATTTTGCTAGCTAACAAACTTGACCGATATTTTACAAAAGATGCATTTGTAACAATTTGCATGACAAAATTGTCAAAAAATGTGACCTTTAGAGATAACAAATACATATTACTCGTACATACATACAAAGTTTTGACAACAAATTCTCAAAACGTGTTCTGGGGGTCAGGATTGGTGCACATTTCACAGTCCCGGGCCTGGATCTTACCATGCTGATGGCATGAATATCTAACTTTCCAAAGGAAATTCGATGACAAGATAAGCTACCACGGTGAGTTTGCACCAGTGGTTCGGAAGGCACGTTGAATAGGTTCAATCAGCTGAGATATCCGGTGCGCATGCCTTGTACACATGGAGTCGGCGCCTGCGCAGATCGATTACTGGAGTTCTCTTCAAGCATATGATTGATTACTGACAACAGCTATTTAAAGATACTAATTGCGCTACGGTTATTTTTAGCCTTGATCGATTATTCTTTAGACTACTGTTGCTAAGGATAATGTCTAAGTATTGAAGTAAACTTCTTTAATTGTTAAATAATCTGTAGTTTTTTTTATTAGATTAAATTGAAGTAGGGCTGGCAGTGAACCAGTTGTACGTCAACTAAAGGTTTGTTGTACTGCCCTGGTTATCTTAGCCTGGGAGACCCACATCCGTGGGACCACAAAGCCTCAAGATGACTCCCCCAAGCTCAGACACGTGAACTTAGGGTTCGATATCGGGTTTCTTACATTTTAATAAATTGTGTTTGGTATGTTGTTTGGATTTTCTATTTAACTTAGATACTTGTAGAGGTGTACTTTGCAGTTCATCATCAGGTCTTTTTTTAACATCAATTTTCTTTTATAGGTACTCTTAAAGATGTGGTTTAAGTTGAGAATGTATTTTGCAAAGTTTTATTTTATTTTATTTACGTTGTTTGATTTGATTAAATGCTGATTTGAAGATCCTCTCGTTTGGCCAATTACTCGTACACGCGGTGAAGATGAACTAAAGGTTGAAACCAGTCGATGTGAAATAAAACTATTTTACAGCGTAGTGTTGTTTTTAATCTTATAATTTAAAAATATCCCTACATTATTTCTTTAGATAATTTAAACGCTTTGACATGAAGTTAAGTAGCGTTGCTGCTGAATACAGGCAGTCACTGTGTTAGAACCCTGCGGGACACCGACTGCGGGTAACACGGTTAGCGTCAGTTTACATGATGATTTGCTTGATGACTCTGTGTATTCTACACAGGTTTACGAGCTTGTCTCAGAAGAGTTTGTAGCATAAAGCGCAAAGCCTTGACTACAATGTGAGTAGAAATGTCAACAAGTTGGCGTAGAAACCTTGATATCACTGGAGCGTCATGTGCTGACGTAGTTCCTGTATATGATATATATATATATATAATAAATATGGTTGAGTGATAGTGGAGATTTAATTTTGTCGTGGAATTGTTTTGTTCGTGTGTGTTTGTGAATATTTCAACTCACGTTTCGTTACTGGATCAAGATTCAAATGGAACAACCGATAGTTTTGATCAAAAGAATTCAGCGTGTGGAGTGAAACATAGGGTCCAAAAGGAATCAAAAGATCATCTTTTGAGTAATTTTACCACATTATAGGAAATCCACTAGAATTCACGTTAGTGCTTGCAGCTACGCGTCGGTTTTGTTTATTAATTATTCATGTTTATAAAGATAAAAACACAAACTATATACTGACGTAATGGAATACAATACTGATAGTTTTAATTTAACTGTATTCTTGCAAACACCAGTTACAAATCCAATTACAAAACACGTCATAATCAAAAGGTTATATATATATATATATTAACACTAAACTTCAAGTGCCAACAACATACAAACTTCAAAGAAGACCCAATGAAAACAAACACAAACCACTTATGAAAGAAAAGGTGTAATTCAATAATTACAATGCAGTGAAGAGCTTAAAGGAGATCCTTGATTGGTTACGAGGATGATTCATGGCTCGCGGCGACCAATGAGAAACCTCCTTATTCGATAGGTCAAAGTTGACTCTATGTCCTTGTCAATGTACCTTGTAGTCCTCGTTTTGTGTGAAGAATATGCTACGATACTGCTAACATGCGATAGTCCTGTCGTAAAAAGGGTAAAGATTGTCTTATTTAAAGAGGCGAAGTTAGGACTACTCTACCACTCAACCTCGACCTTTACCTAACGTTTTAATACTTCTTTTACGTGCTTTTCAATAAAAATATTGCTTGATCATATGAATTATTTTATTTTTCAAACGTAAATTAACTAGCGGGTTTTCTACAACTAGTCAACCTTGGGGCTGTAATAAAAACGTTACTAATGGCTAACTTGGTTACAAATAAGACAAACTAGATTTTCTTGTTTGTACATTTGAATGGGGTCACAATTTTCTGTACTAAAGGTCTTCAATAGGTTTAAAACTATCCAATTTATTTCCCCATCTGCCTGTTTGTAGGGTTAAAAATAATTAAAAGGTAAACGATTTGAAACTCAGTTCAGGGGTTTCATGGTTCCAATCTAGACAAACTCTAACTCCGCTGCGCCGGTGGCAAGCCCGGGACCCATCCATGAATGTGGGGAGGAGGAGCCGGAGGAGTATCAACCTCATGAAAAAACCAGGGTCCATCTGTCCCGGATGGTAGCACCCTGTATCGGGACCCTTGCCAGGGATACGGTGAAGACATCATCGAAGAAAAGGAAGTTCTTTGGAACGGTGGAGGATATCTTGGGTTGAAATAGATAGAAGCTGCCTTGTAGTTTGCAGGGGACCTTTAAAGGATAAGGGAGTAACCCTAACAGAAGTCTGGTCGTGGTAGCCCCACCGGCAGGATCGGAATAGGTGAAATAATAACCTGCCTTAAAAATATTACAGAAACTGAAAGAAGAGTCAAACTTACTGGATCTATAGAAACGACCTTTGACAGAGAGCTCGGATTTTGAAAAAGAGAACGTTAAAGAAAACAGGTTGAAATATGGATGGAAAATCGATTAGATATCCTAGGTCTTAGGGAGAAGGTCCTAGGTCTGAGTTTTGAGAAGTGCAACCGCAAAATGTTTTTGTCTTCAGGACAGAAAGAAGAATATGACAGAGGTCAAGGCGGAGTAGGTATGATGTTTTCCATCATCGAAAATCATCGATAGAATGAAACCCATTAACCGAAAAGGTTATAATTGCCCAATTTCATTTAAACGTCAAAACCCTCACCACATTTCAGTCTTAAGCGCCAACAGAAATATCCGAACAACAAGTAAAAGATGAGTTCTGTGCAATTTTGAATGGTGATATACAAGGATCAAATCGAACAGATATTAAAATAATAATTAGGGATTTAAATACGAAGATTTGAAGTGACAATGAAGAACTTGAACACATTGTTGGAGGGCATGAACTGAGCGAGGAATGAAAATTGAGAGCTTTTTATGGTTTTATGTGCCAAACTTTGATTTGGTTGTTGAAGGGACTTTGTTCTACATCGTGAGTACCTTGGTCTCCCTAATCACCTGACCGAGAGCCAGATTGCAATAAGGCGTAGGACAAAATTAGAAAACCCAAATTCTACCGGAAAGCCAACTTACAGGTCTTTAAGAATCAATAAATATGACCTTTCCACCAACTCAAAGATCAAGCGGAACTCAAATCAAATAACGAGTGAAAGGAAGAAGCACATTTGCGACCTGATATCAGAATGAAATCAGCTGATTCCTTGATAGCAAGTGGAAGGCGACCTTGCCGCGAGAGAAGGCCCTGACCGAGGGGTTAGCTAGGTGCAGATCTAATACACAAGTCATGAATACGCAGATAACATCTGACATGAGATGGAACTCGATACTGGTGTGCGTGCTTGAGGCACAGCTGTTCTGGTGTGCCCGGTAGCAAGCCTCCTTCGTGTTCAGCATCTTCAACTTGATGATCGCTCTGAATGTCAAGGTTGGCATTTTCCTTTATCAACGGTGGAGACTGATGTGTCGTCTGTTACTAGAACTCTAAAATGGTGGATATTGGTCTGATTTCTAATCAATGAAATTCTGACTTTGATGGTGGAAAAATCTAAATGGTTTCCTTTCAAACTTTTTTCTTGAGTTCGTGATTCTCTTTTTTGAACGTTTGTGTTTCCTCTCTTACGATTCGACTGACAACCTTTTTGTCAAGGTTTAAATTAATTAATTCAGTAGTTGACGGCTACGCAAAGGTAAACCTGGCTGACATGCAGTCAAGTACTAAAACGCCGCTGGCATGAGTGAAGCGAATTTCCTTTGCAAATATGATAATCTTATTTGCTAATTGTAGTTCGCTCCCTTCACAGCTTCGCTTCGGCCTCAGCTTTTCGTGATAGTGTTAAAGATTTTTACAGCGCGTGTTGAAAAGGAATTCCACGCCTAAAGGATTGTTAGAATTACACAAAATTGGGATGGGAGCACGATTTGAAACCGTTTTAAGTCAATCGGCCGAAACAAATTTAATCCTTGGTTTAGTAATTTTTCGTCTAAATTCTCACCATGTCTATTTTGTGTGGCACAATAATAAATCTAAAAGATGTATATTACAGAAAACTCTCTCCTCACCATCCAGTCTTCTTTCACACCCGCCAAATCCTCGAAACCAGTTGGCACGCAACTTTGTAAGCCACTGCGGGATTAAATCCGTTGATAATTGCTGCTAGTCTGAGTTATCTCGAGTTATGAAGCAAATCCTGCTCCGTACATAAACAAGCCGGTCTGTGCTTAGTGGTAGATTCTTCACACTCTGCCAAGTGTCGTGTCTAGGCGCCAGTCAAGGTGAAATCTGCTCTCCACCACTTCGTGCGCCAAATTTACTGTGGTTTATTAAAGGAGAAATTACAGAATGTTTATAAAACCAAGCCGACTCGCAGCTAAGCACTTAAGCACCGATTGCATGAGTGAAGGGAATTTTCTTATTATTATAGAAGTTGGTTTGCTACGCTGACCGAAATATGTACAAATGAAACATTTGTACCGAATTTCATGAACATCTGTCAAAGAATGTTATCTTTATAGAGTACACAAATATTTACATAATGTATATAAAGTGTTGAAAAATGCTCATAACGGGTTCTGGGGTCAGGATCGGTGATTATTTGATGGTCCCGGGCTCGAGTCTTACCATGCTGACGGCATGAATGTCTCGTTTTTCCATAGGAAATTCGCTAAAAAAACCTTTGTAACTTTAACACTGACTCTCTCACGTATTATTACAGATGAAAATGTGTAGTTGTGTTTTTTCTGAAAGAGCTATTTTATTTTACATTTGTTTTATCAGGTGTTTTTCTTTTTTAAGTGAGGAAAAAGAACGAAGTTTTGAATTTCATGAGATGTTTCAACTAACCTTTTTATTGCATAAAGTTAAATGATTTAGAACTCATATGAGCTAGACTTGCATACCCGTATTGATCGTAATAGAATAGAACTAAAAATAAAAACCGTTATAAGTTTGTGTCAAACTATGATTGCGATAGTGCATATTAATAGCGTAAGAGTAAACTGATTCGGCAAATGAAACACAAATGGAAATACTGAAAGAGACTTCATTTTCAGAATCAGTAGGCAATTAAGGTCGTTACGATGTAATGTGCATGCTGAAAACCATTAGTTTATTTCGTGTGTTGGTTTAGGAGAAGATAACGTTATAATGAGTAGATATCACATGGTTGAAACTGCAAAATAGTTCGGTAGCCCAAGCACAGATAGCGCTGCCATCGCCATCTTCCTCCCCCCTCGGCTCCACATGCTCGAGTTTGTCCGATGTCAATTACTTAAAAGTGACCAAATCGCGCGATTTTTGCGCGTGCGTCAGTGGCTCAACCTGAGACTTTTGAAAGAATTCCTTCGCAGCGTTATCTGTGCTTGGGCTGCCGCAACTGTGCTTATTTTCCTGCCCCAGCCACTTCGGCCATCTATGAGCAATCTTCTTATCAAAACATTATCTTTAACGTTTTAGAGATTTCCTAACATTAAAATCCCGTTTTAGCCGTGAATTTCCTAATCTGCTGTCCTTTACAAACCTACAAGTTCCGACCACACCTCAGGTACAATAACCATCATCACCCACTAAGGTCCGGTCACACACGTACCCTTTCACATCGCAGCACGAATGTCCTCCTAGGAGGTCCTTGTCTACAAATATGACTGCCCTAGTGCCCCGGCCTCGCGGTCCGAGGTCGGATATTGCATTAAATGTCAATTAAACACAACTATAATGAGATCTACTAATGTCGTTCACTTCCTCGGCTAATTGGCTCTAAGCGATGCTCAGCTCTGGTTGTGCGGACGGATTTGATTTGTGGTTCACAGTCGCTGAGTGATTTGATTACAGACGGAGTTGTATCATTAGAAGGAGTCATGAAGTGGGGTAATTTATAGGCGGTTTGGAAATGTTGGGTTCAACGGAGTTTTTTCAGAAGTAATTTTCGAATTACTGCTTTTAAGAGGAATTGGCTTTGAAAACTGTTAAATAACTAGTATTCATTGGCTTTTAAGTCTCTTCAGAAACCTCAAAACTCAAGATGAAGTGTTCTATGCCTCGTTCCACTTTCATCGGAAGCATGGAAAACTCATTTACAATGTTATTTGAACGGGATTTTAAACTGTACTATCCACCAGAAAACCCAGCAAACTGCGATTCCAAGCCAACCCAATTGTCAAAAAATACACCAGAAAACCTCGGCGTACTTCTGCTACAATCCACTAAATCACTATTTGAGATGCCGACCACTCTCATGAGGGTATTTTAAGGCAAATATGTGGTGAAGGATGAGTGGTAGTAATGAGTTATGAGTTGTAGTCTTGTTACAAACTAAGGCCGACTCTTCCTTAGAATGGGTCATTACTTAATATCCCAATGACCAATGGAAATACAAGGACCAACGGCTTAACGTTACTTCCGAACCACGCAGGTGATGGTCTGATATGTCTAAACGATGGTGGGAGTTGATGCGGGTATCATCAGTTGATCACTGAGACTATCTGAGCCGCTTTTAGACCTATATCATCCTCAAAACCTGACCTCCATGAAGCTGGATTACAGGACCACGCCATGAGTCCCAGTCAAATATCAGACGGAGTAAGATATTCATTAGTAAAATCTCAGTCTAAAAACTTAAGCATAACTGCTCCATTCTTGACCTCCACGACAACGTTAATTCTTCCTTTCCAAAATTTTTTTTAGTCATGTGAATTCCACAACTATAAAACCTCGACCTAGAAGCCTCCACAGTTAAAACAAACGCAACCCACGTGTTTCCACTCAAAGGTGATTTCTATGCGGACATAGACCATATCGGCCGGCCCTGACCTTGGGCGCCAGATTTGGGGATTTTGTGTTTTCCTGGTCGCGATGTCGCGGAGATCCATCCCACGACGCATGCGCAGAATGTCCTCAAGGCCGCAAGGTAGTAGGCCCTAATGTATGTCCTTGCGGGACACCAGGTCCTGAGACTGTTGAATTAACGGAGGAGTTGTTTGAGTTCAACAAACTGACTTAGTTCTGTGGTTTCAGCAGGAGGTTGAGGACATGAAAGAATATTTGGAATCTGGATGGTAGAATGAATGACGAAAGTGAGCAGCTTAAAGTTAATTTTCGGTTTCATGACATTGCATGTGTTATCTGAGTTTGAAGCATTATTCTGCAGCAGACGTTTTCCTTCGTTAGCGAGAAAAAAGAACATGACGAATTTCGATTTCCAATCTAGTCTCAAATTCATGTGAAAGCCCTTAAAACATCAAGAAAAACTTGAGTTAACCTCTACATTATTTAGCCAGAAACATTAGAAACAATCATGCCATTAGCGAGCCACGTAACAGCACCTTACACACTAACAAATTAAACACTCTGCTAAAAAGCTCGTAAACAAACTGCGGTGTAAGATTGCCTCATTATAGCGTTATTGGCAATTACTCCGAGAGGCGGTATTTCTACGTAAAAGGTGCTAAGAGAGAAGAAGATGCAGCAAGATAAGCCCGGCGTTCCTCTGGAATGTAAATTGATGAGGAAATGATCGCTAGAGAATGTGCGAGTAGATGCTTCAGGCATCTGTGTACACGCACACACGCACACACACGGACAGTAACCATCACTGATGAAAGCCATAGATTATGTTATGGGAGATAGTTGGCTGAGGCAGGAAAATCAAAATTGTTGTGGCAGCCAGAGCACTGCCAGAGATTTGTTACACGTCTCAAGTAGAGCCACTCACGCAACGCAAGTTCATTCATCTTGACAATCACACGATTTGGTCACATTTAAGTCACTGACATCGAACAAATTCGTGCATGTGGAGCCGGGAGCAGCGCTATCTGAACTCGGGCTGCCGCAACTAGGTTGATTTTCCTGCCTCAGCCATTCGGCATTTATGCACTATCTACCTACCATAACATTATCTTTGGAAGAACCCTTATGGGTTCGCCTCAGCTGCGCGCGGCGAAGCTCAATGCAAGAGACTGCAATAATCCAAATCAGCTGACACTATCAAAGTAAATATTAAGTATTTGCAGTAGGTTTAAAGCTAAAAAGCTTACCTATACGCGTTTACAGCGTTTTTAAAATAATGCTTTTCAAGTGGACAAAATGGGGTTGCATTAAAACTTGGACAACTTCAAATTTTATTTCTGAAGCTATGAGCATTCATGATTAATAAAAGTATGGGAAAACTCCTCTTGGTTTCAAATAATATTAATGTAATAATTATTTTGAAACTTGAAAAACTGTCTGCAGTAAAACTTGCAAGTGGTTGATTTGACAGTTAGGCCGCATCAGTTGAAAGAATGCCCTTTGTTTAGTTACTTGTTACGTGCGCGGTGTCGTGTGTTCCTTGGTGGGCGAATTTAGGCTTTCTCTGAGGTGACCACTGAGCCGGACCCTTTTGGTCTGACATCCCACGTTAAAGTTATTCGTTGTTATGTAATTTAAATGAGACCGCTTTTATGTTAAAGAATATGAAAGATTTTGCCGAAATCCGTGCGGGTTGCCTCATCAAATGTAATCCAGCGTTATGTTTTCATTTGACAAATCTTTAAGTATCGGTAAACACATTCATTCATGAGGCACTGAACCGTCGTCTAGTTATATGTACTCTAACGATTTAAACAAGTGCTAAAGCACCGCTGGCATGAGCTACTACATAATTCACTACGCTTACAGCCTCACTTCGGCCTTCGGCCTCAGACTTACGGTGGATTTACTGCAAATTTCATTAAAATCGAAGACTCATTCCGGTGTTATAGCAAAAAACCACTTTTTTGCCGCCATTTTGAAACGTCTTGATGAAATTTTATATTTTCTGGTACGTTGAAGTATAACAACAAAATACATCTTGGTTTCAAATTTCATTGAAATCGGATGAAATTTACTATTTATCAATCATTAAAATCACTTTTTGGGAAAGGCACCCCACCCCCAAAGGGGGGTTCCGGTAGTCCTATTCTACTGGCTTCTGAACTTCACCGAGCTATTTTCGAAATTAACATTTGTACGACATATCATTTAAGATCGAAAAAATGCGGCCTGTAGACTGTAGAGAGTTCACACATAACATTGATTAATTCCCGTAACGCTATCTAACGGAAAAGATCGGAACTACGTCGAGGTCAGACTAAAAGAAATCATACCACAGTGATCTCAATATAATTTCAAGTTATAAAATGGTTTAACCATTTACCTTAATAAAAACCCCAACGTATACAATTATTTAAATTTTCTTTGTTTATTTAAGGTGATATATTTTACTAAGACAATTTATCCCATGACAGTAAGTGCTGGCCAATTGCTTACTTCCCGATGTTGATGTTGAAGGAGAATAACTGTAAACATTTCCTTTATAATTATTACCTTTGCTTTCTTTTCTTGATGAATAGATGAATAGATAATATTCATATTTTATGAGGCTCAATACCACCAAAGTTGGTGAGCTTATCTATGCTTTTATCCTTCTATAATTGTTTATATAGCATCTTATATATTATGTTGTTTAATATATTAACGTTTTGCTACAAAAGCGTTGCTACAAGTATACTATTAATTTCGGATCTTAATTTGTATAAACGCTAAATAGCTAATTTATTACAAAAGAAATTTGAAAACATAAATAGTTGGGCCGGATGGTGTAGTGGTAAGCATAATCGCCCGGCAAGCGAGACCAAGTTCAAATCCCAATTCGGTCCAAACTTTTTTTCTTCAAATTTTTTAGTAATATACTTTTAATTTTATGATTATGAATACTTTTGACTATTTATACACGAAAGATATAGGTTTTATTGTTAGTTATAGCTTAAAATAAAAACTGAACTGTATAAAAACATTTTTAAATGGAACATTTATAAAAAGAAAGAGGATAGAAAGCAAATTTATAAATATTAACGCTTCAAAGGATTCGAATTCAAAACTAAACCAAACAAAGTAGTAAACTGAAAGCGTTTCAAAGTGTTGGCACGAGAAAAAATAAGGAAGTTTGTTTATTGTAGTGTAAAAAAATCTTTGAATAATTTAAATATTCCATCTCGAGGGTTGACAATATTTCGATGTTTTGATTTCAATAGAATAGCTGCTAAGAGCCGAATAAAACGTACTAACCATTTCTAATGTTTGCTTCTATTGCAGGGTTACTTGCTGTTTGATTGCAGGGCCTAGTTGCAGGATCGTATCCTCAAATATCTCAATCTGTGCGACTGCCAGAGCAGTTTCAGCAAGTACATAAATCTGAAACTTGGCAAACCTGGGCTACACTAGCAACTGACTATACTTGTCGCGGTCTATCTCCGTACTGAGTCAAGCTATTCTGCAGCAATTATGTAATTAAAATGTTTGGAGACAGTTAAATTTGTCTGTGAATTTGTGACGAGCAATTTAAATTTGTTGCCACTTCCTTCAAAACAATATGCGATCCCATTAGAGGTGTATACACACACTTTTATGAAACTAGATGCAGGAACAACTACCGGACTGAGCGACACAGAACGGTGGTGTACCGCGTTATTACAGAGCGTACCGAAATTATCTTAAACGAACATATTAAACAGAAAGGGCCAGCAATGTTTTTAGCAAAACAAGTAAACAGAGTATGCCTACCTAGTTCAACTAAGTCAGACAGTTTTGTTTCATGTACAACACCGAGATGATGGGCTCAGTTCCCGAAACCGGTCGTGCTGCAAATTAAATCATTTAGAAAAAACTATTTGAGTATTTGGTTACTTTTTTTACTAATATTTTAAAGTGATTTATCAATTAGTGGTTCCGTTATTTCACTACAACTTTTGAAATAGTTTTTGACACAGTTTGCACATTTCAGAAAGTTCGCTGCCTGCTTTATTTACACTGACAAACTCCACTTCTGGAACAGGTTCATAGTTCATAAACTCCTCATCTCTCCAAGGATTCACCTCTACTGGCGGAGGCCATGACTATAAATCCTGGATGCTATGGATGTCCAGGGATTCTACGAGGTGACCTGACGTGGATATATATCAGTGAACTTTCATCCTCCTAACTCATCCGGCTTACTGGTAGTAAATATAAGTAAAGCTCACGTCGTGGTAAGTAGATTGCGCATAGATGCCAATTTTTCTAAGCAGCAAAATCAACATAGTTCGGCAGCCCAAGCACAGATAGTTTTGCCATCTCTTGTCGTCTTTCACCCCCCCACTTGATTCCATTGTATCTGATATGTCGACTATTTGAAGCTCTTAAAAGAATTACCTCTCGGCGTTATCTGTGAGCTTGGGTTGCCAAACTATGTGTCATCTATGCTCAAACTACTGACCATAACACTATCTTTGATGTCTTTGAGAGGTTGTTGTTCAGAAAAAGCATAGTTTAATAAGAAACATTTAAAATAAAGTCATTTTTATTTTTTTTATGTATTTATTCTCATTCAATTAATTATTGATTGAATAATAAATTGAAAAAATAAAACGAAAACTACATGTCACAACACTATTGCTTTGAAAATTTTAACCTTGAGCAGCTATAGTCTTTATTCATGAGCAAACTAATGAAATAAAAACCATGCAAAATATCAAAACATATGTTAAATACGTGTTTCGAAGATGATTCTTTTTCCCACTGTTTCCCCTCACCCCTACAATAAAAGTACAAATGTATCGAACTGTAATCGTGTGCCAACTTGGAAGTATTAATAATAGTTTCACTGATTTTCATAACGTAAATAAACCAGGCGTAATCTGTGGTTTGTTTTGGCTCGCATCTTATTGATCTGTGTGGACAGCTGACTGTTCCTCAGTAGATCAAGTTCCTACATGAATGTTTACAATCAATAGCTTGCTTGTGCGTATTCAAAGTGTGTTTTAACAAAGCTTATTATATTTATTTTAAGGTTTATAGTGTCATGTGCAAAGTTCACATTGTGTTAAGCAGTGTCCAGCCTAGGCTAAATGGAATTCAACAGAAAGGTAAAACATTACACTCGTAACTGATATAAGTTAGACATATTCTGGTTTAAACAATTTACGCTGTTCAACTAAGTAGTTTACATTGGTACGAGACGTATATTGAAGTCTATTCGTATGATACAGATTATGTGTATCTATTTCTGTCTTAACTTAAATTAAGTAGTGACAAGTTAAACATGTCAAATGAAGGTTTTTGCGATCAATTTGGACCCTATTTCGAACCCAATATTTTCTATTCCTATACGGTGACAATAGGTAAAGGTCGAGAGTGGATGCCAGAGAGGACTTCGTACTTAAACTTAACCTCACAACTTCTATAATTTAATTAACTTAACCTAGAATAGGCTAAAACCTTGTATTAGGTACAAGTGCTTGTAACTGTTGAAAGATTGAATGATTACTATTACAGATTGATACACGTGTCACAGTTCTATCCAGGGGAGATTGCCAGATCAGATACATACAGAGGGTACAAACTAGCTTGGTACTATGTACTACAACAAGGAACAACATAATATCTAATTGAGCTAGGTTATAGGCCAGCCATTTTCGCTGCTGTATTACGTATTATGAGCCTAGGATATTGACGGGGTTTCAACGTCATTGTGATATGAAAATTTAAAAAGATTTTCTACTGAACTCGTATTTTAATTAGCCTACTTTGAGGTTATTTTTTTGGAAAATGAGATATGGATACTGTCAATACGGTAAGACTTAGGGCCAAGACCTTGACCACAGAACATGTTTTGAGCATTTTTTAACACTGTATATACATATTCATATGTGTATAACTGTATATGTGAGCTCTGTATAGGTCACACTTTTGTCAGATTGCCACGACATTAATTTAGTATACATACACGTTCCATTTGTAAAAAATGCTTTTAGTCTGCAAAATTAGAACGCAGTAAACCCGTTTTTAACCGACTTACAAAAGTACAATTTGTCTTGTTTAGAGAGGCAGAAGTTAGGACTACAAAATCCTCTCTACCACTCAACCTTGACCTTGACCTAGCGTCACCGTATTAGGTACATTACAAATTGTAAGTGGTGACTGCGGGGATCGAACCCGCGCCACCGAAGTTATACAAGTTGTCCTGCGGACTTTTTTTACGTTTATGTTCACGAATTACTTTTGAACGCGGCCATCGTTTTCTACCCAGTGTGCTCTAACTGATACATCTAGGCTACATAGTGGTTCCATTTCAATATATTTTTAATCGGAGCAAAACTTTGGGGTTTTGGGGAGTTCGACAAAAATATTTACGATTAAAATACCTCACTCGTATTAAGAATTATATAGTTTTGTAGATCGTAAAATATATATTGTTCAAAAACACAATTGGACTAACAATTGTTCCAGGTGCTTTACTTGCATTGTTTGGATGATTTGAAGACGTGTTTTGCAGTAATACACACAGCCAATGAGCTGGTATGTGGATACGTTTCTATTTTTATAGCTAAATTCAAAGTAATATATTTACTGTAGGCTTTCACAGTTCGAATGTTTAATTTTTATGTGTCTAGGTACAATATTTTGATTTTCGTACGACGACTTATATTAGTTTTAAGACATCCATCAGAAGCGGTTAAAATAATTTTAACTGGAATTATATGCATCTTCATGCAAAAACGTTATGCAAAGAGCGCTAAAAACAATGAATCTATTTTATCTGCCGTTTATTTCACAAAAGCCATCACCATTTCCCCACATCAGCATTCAGCGAACACCAGCTCTTAGCCACTCCTCGGGATACAAGTTGTGAAACACCACTTTACATTTGTTTTCTGACGTTTTTCCAACGCGACACGCGTTTCGCTGGAAACATTGAATCGCAAATGCGCGCGGTTGCGTCTAAAAACTGCTTTTCCTAGAGTGTTTACAAGCAGTGTCCGTGTCTATTTTAGTATAACAATCACAAGAAGCGGTTTATTTTGGTGTTTGAGCGCGGCGGATGGAGAATACTTGATGAACTTGATGTCCTTCGCTGGGCGACGACGCTGAGACGACGCATTCTTGACGGACGCTTAGCAGGTTGTACAGCTCGGCTGTACACTGTATACTGTAGAGTAGGGATAATCTGTAAACTGTGTAGATGTTACTGTCGAGGATTGTTTTGTGGTGAACAATCAAAATTGAAATATGAAAGTTTCAAGTACTTGTGAAATAAGTGAGTTTTTGTTAGAAGTTCCATATATTAATCAAGTAGAACGCTTTAAGAGAAAGAAGACTTAGAACCGTTAAACAAATAAGGGATTTGGTAGAAAGCCCCGAAATTTCAAATGTAAAGATTAATCAAGTAGTCCCCCGGAACTCTCGATGATGCACGAATTTTTAAAGTAATCATTAGTTAGCAACTTTTGTTTACAAACACTAAACCATACATTGGATAATATTCGATATTAGGAGTTCTCGCGCTTATTAAGTATTGTTCGGCAAGTTTTCAGGGTTTAAAAACCTGCCAGGAAGCGCCCAATTGTTAATTTTTGGTGCACTGAACAAAATAATTTTGTGTTTTAGTTGTTAACCTAAGCGCTTCCAGCCAAAACGCACCTCGAGCTTCAATTCGGAACACTTCTTTAAAAAAATGTATCTCTGTTTAAGATGGTAATTTTTTACCTCCATATAAAAATTTTTTCTGATGATGATGTGTCTAGTTTGGTTTTTTGAAGTAAAGTGGTTAAACCGTTATAATGGTATTTCAAAACCGTCACTTAATCCCACATGTAACAAAATTACGACATTACACTTATTTTAACTTATACAAATTAAATATGAGTTTTTATGCCAAACAACATACTGCACACTTAACTTAGATGTTTACTCTACAGTTATAATGATTCGTTCTCACCGCTTTAGGTAGTCTAAGATAAAAACACGTCTTGTGAATTGTCTTCAATACTATTACATTTCAACGGATCCGTGGCAGATTGGTATCGCACGCGACTCCGGAGCTCATCACTTTCGTGGCGCGGGTTCGATCCCCGCAGTCACCACTTACAATTTGTAATGTGACAATACGGCAACGCTAGGTAATGTTCGATGTTGAGTGGTAGAGAGGCTTTGTAGTCCTAACTTCGCCTCGTTAAACAAGACAAACTTTACCTTTTTTTCAACCGCATCGTTCAATTCACTACACAATCTCAAGGAGACCGGCGCCTCACTCAAACATATCCTCTACGGAGAACATTAAAATAATCATCGGTGACTTATACACAGAGGAAAACAGGAAACTTGTATTAGCAAACCTACGAAAACAATGTTGGAATTATAATAATCGTATAAGGCTACATGTATTAAGATAAGTATAGGCCTTCGTGGACGTTTCAGCGATGGTCATGACATTGTCAGGTGGATTATTCATGCTAAGATATTCAGTCACTGAATGCCTGAATGGAGACATGTGTCTTTCACCTGTCCGTCCCAACTCTGTAGAGAGGATGTTTAGCTTCAAACCTATGTAACTCAGAAACGGTTGTAAGTTTAGATGGTAAATGTATTTTTTAGAAGTCAAAACATCGTTTGAGATATTCAGTAAAAACATTATATGAACAAAATTTACCTAGACAAGTCAAGGTGGCGGGGGAAATTTTTCCGTCATATAAAGAGACTTTTCTGATTTTGAGAAAAAAAAACTTTAATTACAGTGACTTGAATTTGTACGCTGACTTTCATCGATTTCGTACCATGGGTACAGTTATGATACGATCATAAACCAACTTTTCTAGGATGGGAAGAGGGAGGTGCCAATGAAATCGGTGCACTTCCGTTAGAACGATTTTGCTGGTAAATTAACTTAACTGAACGCAGGAACATGTAGGGCTACACCAGCTTTAATCAAGTCCGACTAAATGCTACTTATACAGTCCTCACCTATATACACACCAAATTTTCCTTTATAGTAAAAATATATAATTATTTGTAATTTTGGTGGTCAGGCCATTTGCTTCCCGTGAAAAAATGCAACATAAAATAGTATTTAATTTAGGGTAAACTGTCAAGACCGATTCTTCCAACAGCATTCTTTATTCACAAAATGCATCCTCTTTATAATTATTCAACACCATATTCAGTCCAATAGTACGCAACCTACCACAAATAAATCAACAACTTTCTCTTCCTCTCTTTCCAACTATAAAATAAAATACAGAAATAAACAATCCCTGGAAGGTCACTGGATTATAATACACTCGAAGGTTGCCCACATTTACATTTATCACATTATTAACTTTACACTGGGCCCTTATACAATGTTCATATATATGTATACTCAGTAAATATATATATAAGTGTTGGAGGAGGTTATATAACAGTGAGCACACTCAAGGCTGAGAACCTACGTGTTCTGAATTGTATTCCATCTAATAACTTTTGCAGGCTTTATTTCATAACAGATCTAAAGGAAATGTCACCTTAATGAGAAACCGCGGGAATAAATTGAACGCAAAAACTCCTAATAGACTGCAGCTTTAATATTTATGCTTACATCGCCGGACATGCTCAAGCTTTAGATTGGCTGTAAACGCCGTTTGTTAACGTTAGTGCTATTTTACTTTACGGTTGTGGCAATAAAATATGGAAAGAAACTTGACATTAAACTGTACTTAAAGTTGGCTGTCAGAGAAAGTTTTGTTTTTCTACATTTAAATTAGTGTGTCTGGTATGTGAAGGCTGCAAGAAAAAGTTAAGTGACTTTAAGTTTCTTTTAATTCAACATGGGGGTGGTAGAGTGCGTGCTTCGCACTGAATGGCCCCGGTTCGAATCCCGGCGCTGAAGTAACAACTTTTTATTATGACCACTATCCGTGATTCGAATGTCACGTTAATCCGTTGGTTTATTTTCATTGGTCGTTAGGCTGTTCAATAATAGCCCAATATGGGGAACAGTCAGCCCTAGTTTGTAACAAAACTTATCACATCATCCATCCTCACTCTTCATCCCATAGTCATCTTAAAATACCCTCTAAGAGTGGTCGGTGTCTCAAATAAAAGTAAGTTAATCAAGTAAAAAATGCTTTCCCTAGAATAAAAGGTAAAGGTAAAGTTTGTCTTGTTTAACGAGGTGAAGTTAGGACTACAAAGTTCTCTCTGCCACTCAACCTCGACCTTTACCTAGCGTCACCATATAAGTCACATAACAAATGTAAGTGGTGACTGCGGGGATCGAACCCGCGCCACCAGAGTGATGAGCTCCGGAGTCGCGTGCGCTACCAATCCACCACGGATCCGCTAAATTAGAATCTTGGTTATCTATATTTGGCTTACATTGCTTCTAACAAACGGCAACTATTTTGCTTTAAACTCGTAATAGAAGTACTCAAATCAACACATTTTTACACAAAACACTCCTACGAGCACCTTGGACGTCAAAACATGAACACAACAAAGTACATATAAATTCACTTGCGCATGTCCTCGTCCTTATTTCTTGTGTAATTTGGAATACCGGAGTGGAGTGAGCGTACTCTGCGGGCAGGAATGTGCACTATAACTCATACACTGATGTGAAAAGTGCCCTGAGGAATCCCACGGTCGAAACTCAGAGCTCTGTCCTCGCGATGCTGGGTAAAAAGCATTTAACAGCTGATTTATATAGCTAAATTCACTTGTAGGTAGAATGGGTTCGGGCAAAGATAATGTTATAGTAGGTAGATTGAGTCTAGATGCTACATAGCTGAGGCAGGAATTCAATCATAGATAGGCTGCCATCTAACACCGTCTTTCTTCCTCCTTGGTTTCACATGCTCGAATTTTGCCGATGTCAATTAGTTAAATGTGACCATATCGTGCGATTTTGAAAACTAACAAGCTTGCACAGTGGATCTACTTCAAACCCTTAAAAGAATTCCCTCACAGCGCTATCTTTTTTGGGAAATATGAGGTACTCATAACCCCATTCAGTACCTTTCCAACCTAATTACAATGAACGAACCTAACGTTTCATAACACAAAGAACACAGAGTATTTATCCCATAACTACCTCTCCCTGTCCGCAAGCGACAAAACCAAGAGTAATAACAGTTAACCGTCGGCACACACGAACAATGAGTCATCCAAGACCAAAAACCAAGACATCTAGGTCACCGAATCACAGAGTAAAAACTGCACGTGCAAGTCCGCGGCGGCAGCGGCATACAAATCATTGTTATACATGCGTAATCATATGTGACGACCGGCCTGGTCCATGTAGAGACACTAGCGCTGTCTAGCGGCGCAGCACTGTACTACACTGTACGCTTAACTAAAGATTCTGTTGTGGTAGGTAACTATAATCTAGTTCTTTCGGTTCACACCGTGTCAAAACTTTATAGTTAGCCTGAGATATTTCGGTCTCGCTGTGGAGTACCATCTTCAGTCACTGATTGGCTGAAATTCAGTCCCCGTTTCAGCCAATCCACTACTGAAGATGGTTATCCACAGCGAGACCGAAATATCTCTTGCTAATTATGACGCGGTGTGAGCCGGAAGAACTAGTTTATATTTGTGCCACTGGCCACGGAAGCCTAATAGTTAAGTTTATGGTAGGTAGATACACATTGATTCTGAATGGCCGAGGCAAGAAAATCAACATAGTTGTGGCAGCCCAAGCACAGATAGCGCTGTGAGGGAATTTGTTTAAGAGTCTCAAGTAGAGCACGCGCAAGTTCCTTCGTTCTGGAAAATCGACGATATGGTCACATTTAAGTAATTTACATTGAACAAACTCGAGCATGTGGAGCCGAGGGCGTAGAAATACGGCGTGAGATTGCAGCGCTGTCTGTGCTCGGGCTTCCGCAACTATGTTGATTTCCCTGCCTCAGCCATGACTCTATGCTATATCTACCTACCAATACATTGTTGTTGGTTCAGCGCGCAGCGGGGAGTCAAGTAATTCACCAACACGAAGATCACCGGATTGGAGTTTGTTGGATCATGTCCATATAAGGATATTGGCATTGGATTATTGAATATTGTTGTTATTTATTGATTTCCTTGGTGACCTTAGTTCGGTGGTGTTTTTGTTGCTTGGAAATTATTACTGTCTGCTTTTTTGTTTGTGATTGTTATTTCCGCCTATAATGTTGCTGGGTTTTTATACACAAGGAGTTGGTTACGAAAGTTTATGTTTGTCATGTACAGGGTGTTACACACTCAACAGCTGTAACATTTTCTTCTCATGAAAATATCTTCAATAAAAAACCGTTTCAAAACTACAAATACTTTGTTTATTAGTTATAGTTTCCTTTGAATCATATTCTACTTGGATATATGTAGTGTTGCGTTGACTCTATCTTAGTATCGGTGGGAGCAGAACTAAACCAAAGCGAACGCTCTACTAAAAGCATAATAAAACCGCTTCGCAAACAATACAAACAAACAATAAAGAAAAGATAGTCCGTGGAAGGAACGTATTGCTTATGACCAAGTGCCTCAAAGTGTCAAACTGCTAAGTGCTGTTATCAGGCGGCACTTAGCTGTGTTATCGTAGCTTGAAACAATGAAACACGGCTAAAGAAACAGTATCTGGCACTTAAGTGATAATTGAAAACATACAACTGTTGTGGCTTGTAACTTAGTGGGTTGACAATTACATTTATTTCATTTAAGTGTTCTTTGGACGAGCTACAAATTATAGTTGTTTTATTGTGGAACGATTACTTATATTCTGCTTGTTACGTGAGTTAGCGGTTGAAAAGTACCCTGGGCTTCAGATGATTGGCTAGCTAATAAACTTAAAACTAAACTTATCTTTGGATATTGGCTAATCCTCTTTTACTCGTACAAAACTACCCATCACCGAATTTTTCTTGCAAATAATGTTGCTGTCATAATTTAACGTTTAGTAGGCTAGTTATTGTGTACGCATGAAAAACTAACAGCTATTTCATAATAACACAGCTGAATAAAGTAATGATAATTTTCTTATCAAAAGTTATTAAAAACTGGTTACAGTTGAATTTGCTGCAAGAGGTTCTCTTTATGATTTATATCTAAATAATACGTGTTTTGTTAACAAATAAAACTGTTATTAACAAACCCTAATTTTAGCAGCATACTGTAACCCTGTCCTTAGTAGTTTACTCAACAGGTTTATATTTAACTAAAGCTTGATAACTTAAAACAAACGAACACAGCCATCGACAAAAACCCGTAACGAGATGCAGTCCAAACACAACTTCCTGGGCCAAAAGCCGTCGCTACATCTTTTTTCTAAGATTCTGGCTGTCTGAACGCTGCAGGGGGCGAGATCGATATGTCTTCAGGACCACTCAAGGTTTACCCAGGTTCATGCCAGTTCATGCCAGGTTCATGCCAGTTCATGCCAGGTTCAGGTTCAGGTTCAGGAGTTCCTGTTTTGACAACACTCGTGCCAACTGCGGTGGGCGTTGATGTATTTCGTCCTTTCTTCAGCTGACCTTTGGCCGAATGTTTGTTTTCTTTAATTCAATATTCTGTTTCATTATTCGTCACCACTTTACTGTCTATGTTTGGCGATTTGTTTTCTTTCTAAGATTTCAGGATGTGTAAATTGTACAGGCTGCTTGTTTATTGGGATGCTTAAAGAAGATTTACCTTTTGTAGGGTTGCGTTTGTGAAGAAAACCCTGACATTTTGTGAGTTATGTTGTTGGGTGTTGGAGTGGGAGATGATAATTTTGTGAAGAATGGGTAGCCTTTAGCTTTAACTGAGGAGAGTGGGGGTAAGGTGAATATTTGGGAAATTAAGATGGGTAGGACAAAATAAAGGCGTATTGCAAGGGCCGTGAAGAATCAAAAATATGAGCTAAAAACGTGCGTTATAAAAAAGAATTCCTATCGGTTTCTGCAAGGACTTTCATCTTCTACACATTTTAAAATTAAACAATGTTTTCACAAAGTTTCATTTATTATTTAACCACATATTATTTAAACATATAAATAAAGGAAACTATAAACCTTTTTTCTCGTTAATAATTTTGTTGTTTAACTTCAATCGAGAGAGTCACGCAGACCAACATACAAATGCAAAACTTTTGAAACGACCTATCTGCCAATATAAAATTCTAATTAGTATGTGTTGTTATGTAATTAGTTGTTGTATGTAGTTGTTGTTGTATGTGTGGAATTGTTACATTTTTAAATCTTACGATACATATTTTTACCGTGTCGCATCATATACTCGTATATTTTGAATTTTACGTTAACGTTTTAGTTTGTTTACTGATGTTGGTGTGTCTGAAGGGGACTTCTTTTTGAATTCCAAAATAAATTATTTTCAAGACATTAGTTTTTTAAGTAAGTAGACGATGAGTATGTCAGAAAAAATAAGAAAGACAATGTTTGTTTCAGTATTGTTAAGGTATACAAGTAAATTGTGTATTTATTCTTATATTTTTCGAGTACTATTTAACGTAACCCTATAATAATCCGCAGTTGGAACTTCATTTCTAAATTCAACGACGACTACAATAATGTTTGCTTCATGTTTTATTGATTTATTTATATTTTTATTACGAATCACTTGAAATTAATTTAAACTCTGGCCTTGATGAAAGCAAAATTTATTACTATACGAGTAGATATCGAGCCCAATGTATATTAACCAATACAACGAACACCTTCTCCGCTAACCAGCATAAGTAAAACTAACGGTAACTACAACATATTCTCACACTTCCACTTAAACTCTTAGCTAAAACAACACTCACACTTAAATAAATCAACTGATTAAACACAACACTTGCCAGTGTCACAGCCAATCAATCACACACTTGATCAACACTAACAAGAACTTATGAAATCTTAAAGCCACATAACAAGAAACGTGCTAAGGTCACTGTTACCGTTACGCGCAGTGGCACGGCGGTACGCTTTGAAGTGCTTACGTCACCTGTACGTTACGTGTACGTACTTCACGTTCTCAGTTACGTATACGTCCTGGGAACACTGGACATGTACGTAGCCTTGAGCAGAGGCGACAGCTACATACGGGCATTGTAAGCCTTTGTCTATTCTGCGCTACGCTGATGATATAATGGTGTTGTTTAGAAGTGTGGGTTTGGAAGTGTGTTGTTTTTAGTTAAAGTTTATGGTGGTAAAGCATAATATGATTCCTTGTTTTTATAAATAAAGTAAAAGAGCATTTAAAGTAAAAGCTTTAAAGGTGCTAATGCGATCTGAAGTTCTAAAGATTAAACGTAGAGATTATTTTAAATTCCATACAAACGGTATTATTGAAGAGTGATCATACGATAATCAGAAAGTAATGAGTCTCCTGTTTTCAAATAATAACTCAACCAGAAACCACAGTATGAATAATTTATATATTTATGCAACATCGGGGGTATTTAAATAGGGAATACTTTTTGAAAACGTGTAAATTAAAATATAAAAGACTTACGTCGTTTATCTAAGTGTAAAAGTAAAATGGTAATTTTGATATATGCACTCAGCTTGTGTTTTCTATTGTTTAAAACTCGCATACGTAAAATTGATAGGATTTTTTCACTAAATCACTATTTGAGATGCCCACCACTCTCATGAGAGTATTTTAAAGGAAAATGTGGTGAAGGATGAGTGTGATGAGTGGTAGTAATGAGTTATGAGGTGTAGTCTTGTTACAAACTAAGGCCGACTCTTCCTTAGAATAGGTCATTAATTAATAGCCCAATGATCAATGGAAATCAAGTCAACGGCAACGTGACTTCCGAACCACGCAAGTGATGGTCTGATATGTCTAAAAGATGGTGGGAGTTGATGCGGGTATCATCAGATGATCACTGAGACAATCTGAGCCGCTTTTGACCTATATCATCCTCAAAACCTGACCTCCAAGAAACTGGATTACAGAACCACACCACGAGTCCCAGTCAGCAGAAGTCAACCGTTAAATGTCCCTAAAATCATGAAAATTAACTCTAAAAGTACAGTCCACTCAACATCATTTATCTAGGGAAAAAATTGTTATTAGCGGATCCGTGGCGGATTGGTATCGCACGCGACTCCGGAGCTCATCACTCCAGTGGCGCGGGTTCGATCCCCGCAGTCACTACCCATTTGTAATGTGACTAATACGGTGACGCTAGGTAAAGATCGAGGTTGAGTGGTAAGAGGACTTTGTAGTCCTAACTTCGCCTCGTTAAACAAGACAAACTTTACCTTTAACCTTCTACCTTTTTCGGCCTCAGACTTTCGGTCTTGCATTGCACTTTTAATGCAAACCATGAAGGAAAACGCATTTTAAATTTCATTTTCATTCCACTGTTATAGTAAAAAGTCACTGTTTTGGTCGCAATTTTAAAACGACTTTGGATTTAATTTTTTTATAGATATCACCAGTACACATATTTATTTCAAAATGCATTAAAATCGGATGAAAGTTACTGCTTTTAGATCATTAAATACTTTTTTAAGTCCACAAAAAGAGTACTTACGGCAGTCCGATTTTGTTGGTTAACTGAATCGACCATGGTTGCAATTGGAACATGTGTACCAAACGTTATAAAAAACGGACAAAAGTGCGACCTATAGAGTACACATACACTCAAAAAATGCTCAAAACGTTCTGGGGTCAGGATCAGTGGTTGGGTCTTACCTCGCTGACGGCTTGGATATCTCATTTTTCCCAAGAAAATTCACTAGTCATATTTATTATTTTCCAGAATAGTTTCAGAATAGTTTAGATATAACAAATGTTTTGTGCATATTGACATTTATAATAAATGTATCGCAATCGTCAAATGTTTGAGTATATAAAGTTGTCCTTGCATTCTTACATCTAAATCCCATTCAAACATACAGTTTGTACACTCACTCTCTCCCATACATTCGAATGTATCCCCTCTTGCCCCTACTCAGTCAGCCAATCATAGGGTCTCCCAATTGAATGCCATAAACTCGTCTGTATCATAAAATGCTTGAGAAATTGGAATTGTTTTAAGACTAGCTTTGAATGACTTAGGCTTAAGGGCATTTTTGAACGAATTTGGTAGACTGTTGACGAAATGAACAAACCTTGCCTGGGAAGGCAAACGTTCATGAACTACCGTTCTATGTCTCCCAGTTCGGTAGTTGTCTCTGCCTCTAGTTTCATAAGAGTGTACGTCTGTACCTCTTATGGTATTACTTTTTTATTTGAAAAAGAGACACGTTTCCAAAATGTAGAGGCAAGGTAGAGTCAACAGTTTTAGACTTTTGAATGCCTCTCCACACGACCCTCTCTCCTTCGCAATTTGGAAATTCGGACTAATCGTTTTTGAAGAATAAACGGCCTTTTCAAAGAAACAATTTATTTTACCAAAGGTTTTTTTTTTATACAATTTGATTTTATTATTTTCGTCCAGCACAACAGCGCACAGACTCGCGTAACCTCAAGGAGACTCGAGCGCGCGGACACACAGTAGCCGTGGAGGGGAGTCAGAGGCGAGCACAGCTGTGCGCGCAGTCAGTCAGTCAGTTGTAGTTGCGCCCTGCGACAGCACGGCCTAGACACGCACACACACACACACGCATACCGTTGTTGTTTTCTCTAACAGTAGACAATAGCCTAACCTAGTAAACCACTAACTAACCACTAAACAAAGTGATGGGACTTGTCTGATCGCGCGACATGATAGTGTATCCGCCGCCTGTTACTATGTCTGCGACAAGGAGAGGTGTGCACCCGCGGTTCCTCAAGAAGATGACCAACATCAAGACGCCGAAACGTCAGGTGGTGCAGTGGAAACAGACCAATGTGGAGCATGGGGTGGTCATCGTTGATGAGAAACAGTTGTTGAAGTTGATTAAGACGGAGCCGATCGAGAAGTACTATGAGATGGACCCGGAGCCTTTCGCTACGTAAGTAGTTTTGTTATAAATTAAACAAATAAATAAAAGTAGTGATACATTACAAACACTACAACTAAGAAAACTAGGTATCTTACTATCAATTATTTCGATAACCTGTATTACCCTCAAATTGTTGCTCTATTAATATTATTGCGTTAAACTGAATCATAACATGCAACCACCCTTATAGTATTAAGTGTCTAAACTGTTGCATTCATACACGTCGAAATCTCATTCAAACATTATGTATTTGCAGTCACTCAATTCTCATTCCCTCAAATTTGTTCCACTCTAGCCGCTTGGTCCGTGGTCTGTTTACGTGGAGCCCCAGTCGTGTGCCATAAACTCATTTATTTTAACGCGCTATACCAATCCGCTACGGCTCCGCTAAAACGTAACGTGAAATGAAGCTTTGTGGTTTTCACTACGAATGTGGAGGGATGGTTACGGTCTTTGATCTGCGTCATTTTTATTAGGTAAATAAATTAAACACAATTATTCGTTGTTTCCTTCGCGAAGGTGATATGGTTTATACCGCCGTTCTTCACAACTTTATAATAGCTTACGTTCCTTTCGTTTTTTATAAATTTTTAAATAATCTTTTACAGCACAACCTAGGAACCTAGGTATCAAATTTCATTTATTTTCCATATTCAAAATTACCGCAAATTGTTAGTCTAAAATAATAAAATAAATAATCCTAATATATTGTTTACTAAATTATTATAAGATGCCAAACTATGCCTAATTTGTCCTTAAACATTAATATCACATTTTGTTTTATTACGTAATAGTTTTAATTCATTTCTTTTGACTTTTTACGTACACGTTAAACCTAACGGTTCGTCCATTAAATAAACACTATTAACGTTTCAATGATGTTTTTATGTTCCTTATATTTAGCTCCTTGAATTTGTCCTTTCTTCTCGTGTTTGTATACATTCAGTCCATCAAACTCACAAACCTTGACCTGGTTTCAATAAAACAGTATTAAATTTTTCTTTTCGTGTTTAACACCATTTGGTGTCACTTTAACTCTCAATATAACAGAAAATCATATTAATATTATTTAACAGCCTTAATCATGTTTACCCCAGTTATAAAGGAACTTACGTTATTTCAGTCATCAAGATGCGTTTAAAAAATATAATAAAACCCTTTTTCTACGAGGCTTACTTTCGCAATTTCGTACTTAATTTTGGAGTTGTTAGCAAACTACTTTCAACTTTTTGAATGTTAAAATTTTACAGGGATACACTTTGAAAACTTATACGAAAGATATAATTAAATATTATTAAAGCATGACTACGCTTTTAATATAATTATATTTCTTAACCTGTTTCGGGGATACCTAATAAAAGTAACAACACCGTAGGTAGACGATAGGATTGTTCATAAGAGCGGTCATATTTCACTGATCTCCTTAAGTGTAAAGGATGTGTAAATATCAAAATTTGTTTTTAATGTGGATAATTTACTCTTCTGTAATAGAATCACGTTTAAGATATAGAATCACGTTCTTTGGGGCTCGACATCCCAAACAAATTTTTTGCGCGTTTTCTGTTAACAAAAAAGCGCTATCCGTATAACTTCATACAGAGGAGCGCATTGTAGAAACTTATTCAAAACATTGGGGTTTTAACACTAGCATCAATATATATTTTGGAAATTTTGATGTTATACTAATTTCAATCAGAAACTGTTCTCACTGGTGTAGATAAATAAATAATTTTTTGCATAATTACATTATACATGTATCGCAATCGTCAGTTATTAGTAGCTAAAGTTTTCCACTCACACACATCTAGACCTCTTTCAAACATACAGCATTTCCAATCACACGATTCATTCATTCGAATTTTCTCCACTTTAGCCCCGTGGTTGAATTAGTCGTTTTCTAATGTGTTCTCCCAGTCGTGTGCCTTAAACTCGTCGGTGCTATAAAATGCTTTTGCGATCAAAACTTTTTTGAGACGAGCTTTAAATGCCTTTGGCATTGGAGACGCATAACTATACAACCCGGCACCGGTTTGGCCACAGACAACACCCTCATCGATTAGAACTTGCATCTAAATTACCTCAGAACATTGGGCCTATATTGTTTAGTAAAATACCACTGCATATAAAAAATGAAAACTCGAAACCAAAATTTAAATTATTGTTATCAAATTTTTTACTCTGTAGTTGAATTTTTAAACCAATATTAAAATAATAAATTATACGATGTACGAGTACATAGTTATACAATTTGAATTGTTTTAAAGTAGCTTAAGTTTTTTTGTAAAAATCTAGATTATTGTAATAACTTTTGTAATACAATATAATTGTCTTCTATAATAAAGACTACAGTAAAGAATTTTGAATTTGAATGTTGCTTAAATATCCGTAATTTACAAAACTACTTCCGTGTAGATACTACAACGTTTAAGGTACTCTTTTTTCAAACGCCTTAAAGTAACATCAAAATTGTTTATCCAAAATCCATTAAGCCAATGATTTCTTAAGTTTCTTTCTTCTAAGTTCTTAAGTTTTACATATCCTGCAGAGTTTTTATAATTTAAAAGTACATAAAAACTACTGACCTTCTACCTTTCTAATAATAGTACCTTTGTTGTCTAGGGCCTTTCTAACGCAGTGGCATTTACCGTCAAAGACTCTCGGCGATAAAGATATTCCTTCTTCTACAGCTTTGTTCAATTTTAATTGACAACAAATCTTTTAAAATACAATTTATTTTCAACTGTCGCACGGATTCCTAAGTGTGGGATTTTAAAAACTACTCGAATTACTTGACTAGTAAGGTATAGTGTCACAGCAAACCACGATATCTATGGTTTGTATAAACATCAATATCAGCGAATCAGCATTCAACTGAGGGTGAACAATCAACATAACATGCAGATCTGAACAGACATATGATGACTTAAACATGAACCGGACATAACACTGAGACTGGTTGTTCAGACTTTACGGTGAATTTTGAAATAATGCTTAATGACTTCGTAGAAGACTATTATGTGTTAGGTTAGAGCTTTAATTGAAAATCTTAAGATTGGGAATTCTGGAATCAAACTCTTAAATTTTAATGGTTATAATTATGTGGGGTGGTTTTGTTTTATTTTGATTTCAAAACCTTTTAACCGTCAAGAAAACTCTTTGAATCGAGTGAAAATACTGCTGTAATGTAAATCACTCGTGGTTCAGAAGTCACGTTAAACCGTTGGTCCATTACATTAGTCTTTGGGCTATCAATTAATGACAGTCAGCCCCAGTTTGTAACAAGACTTCACCTCATCAACCAATAAAACACGCATAACACTCATCACCATCATCGTTTCATGTTCACCTTAAAATACCCTCTATGAGTGGTCGGTGTCTCAAATCAAGGTTTTAACAATACTATTCTTCCGCTTAAGGACAGTTTGTATTACAGCGAAAATTACTATACTAATAAAAATCCTACAAGTTTCGTTGATAAAGCACGAAAAGTTGGTTTTATAATAATAAAATATTATGCTTTAATCGATGGATTATAAGAGGAGATTATGATTATATATATTCGTTACAACTTCAATTGGTATTGCAGCTACTACTACAGTTCAAAAATAAAATAATGGTGTTTCACTTTGTTAAATAATGTATATCTTAATAAATATTGTAATTTCGATTAATATCTGTAGATAATTGTAGAATATCTGTTCTAACAAGACAAAACAGCTCTCTTATGCATAAAAGTGTGTTTATTACTCAATTTTTAACCACTAGAATATATTTTCAATTACGCCACTTTTGTCTGTAAATCATCGTTTAACCAACCATTCCAATTTTCAATAAACAAAACTACATCACTGTTTGAGATGCCGACCACTCTCATGAGGGTATTTTAAGGCAAATATGTGGTGAAGGATGAGTGTGATGAGTGGTAGTAATGAGTTATGAGGTGTTGTCTTGTTACAAACTAAGGCCGACTCTTCCTTAGAATGGGTCATTAATCAATAGCCCAATGACCAATGGAAATACAAGGACCAACGGCATAACGTGACTATCCCTCGTATTAAAGCAATACGTTTAAAACTACTAAGTTTATAAAACACAGTTTTTAAAATATTTTATCATATGTTTTCTAACACAACACTTATCTTGCTCTACTGTGGATAGACAATACGTGAGTCACCCAGAGCGGGTTGGGTTTCAACTATACGACCAAACCAGTTGAGCACATTGTGCAACCGGTTGTCACTCACTCAACATCACTGATCACTGATCACTTGTCACTCTACTTAGTGATGTTCAAAGCGTGCGGTCCGTTCAAAGCTATAGTGATAGTGCCGTTTTAATTGTCAAAATACACATTACATTGCTCTAAAGGAGGTGGGGAAATTCAATTCTGCATTGACAGTGTTCAAACTTTGAAATGAACGGTGATTTGTTGAACGTTGGGTTTTTCAAGAAGTCGGCTTTTTTAAAGTTCGGTTAAAACAAAGGCTTAAGTGGCGGAGTCATGACTATCATCTAATGCTTCCGTTACAGACTGCCTCAATAACCTATTTACAGTGTTTATAGTGCCAAACGTTTCGCTCAATTTACCATCGAGCATCCTCAGTGAACTTGCTAAGACTCAACAGAGATCTCAGCAAGTCCCCTGAGGATGCTCGACTGGAAAAACGAACTAATTAGGCACTGCAAGTAGTTTAAATAGTTTTGTGTAGACCGCGACATTTTTATTGGAAGCTCTAGATAATATTTGGTTTTTACGATATTAACAAGACAGACTCTTCATGCACATACAACCGATAGAGCGTTTTCCTGAAGGTAAAAAAGGTACAGTTTATCTTGTTTAACGAGGTGAAGTTAGGATTGCAAAGTCCTCTCTACCACTCAACCTCGACCTTTACCTAGTGTCGCCGTATTGGTCACATTGCAAAATAATTGTAAGTGGTGACTGCGGGGATCGAGCTCGCACTACCGAAGGCGATACCAATCCGCCATTGATCCACTAAATACACAGAAAAAAGGGTAAATAGTTATAAGAACTGCTTTAAATAGTAACTGTAAATTGATAAACACGAAACAACTATTTAGCTGCACAACATAGGTTTAAACTACTAAATGTTTTCTGGAAAATGTTACTTGTTCAACTATTTAGTCTTTGATTAAAATTTACATATTTCAAGAACGTATATTGGGCTTCAGTGAGTAACAATAGAACGTTAATATCAAACACTCAATATTTAAAGTTTTGAAAATATGTTTGATTTTCGAGACAAAAACTAATATGAATTTAACTAAACATATAAAACAAAACCTCTACCTTATAGAAAACTCAATTCCAACCAATATCCTGATTGATTTCAATACGTCAATTCCTGCCTGTAATGATAGTACTCCCAGTAAACGCTCTAGTAAAATCAATTAAAGCTCTTATATAACATGTACAGCGCAGCAGCTTGTATAGCTCCTGACTTGTATAGCTCCCAAGCTACAGTCTCCACGGCTGTCTCTAGCGGAGCTCACTGTAGTGTTGAGAAGTCATGAATCACATGGACAGGGTAGGCGAACCCACCTCTGTGCTCAGCTCAGTGCTAGGCGTGGCCCAGACACTTATTTGGTCTGCCAGTACAGCAGCTAAACCTCTAAATACAAGAGGAAATAAATATAATCTGTATAGAGGTGTAGAGACGTTTTTAGAATGGGTGGAAATAAAGTGTTGTAAATAAGCGAATGAATGGTTAGAGGTGACTGTAGTTAGGTGCATAGCAGAGGTTGCCGTCAATCTGTTCATAGTCGTGCCAAAAACACTTCAAAAATTCTCCTAACCAGTTTAGTAAAGGTTTTGGGGTTTCGGTTCAAACCGCGTCAAAACATCATTATACTTGAAATATTTCAGTCTCGCTGTAGAGTTCCATCTTCAGTCATTGACTGGCTGAAACTGAAATACTTGCTGTCTACTATCCTATCGGACACAGGGATGCCAGTAAATTGGAGCTGGGATGCCAATTGTCGATGTTCTCATTGGCGGTGACACTATCGAAAATACTTGCTTGCATACCCACTGGACTCGTCGTGGTCGTCAATACCTCTTCAGGACTGGTAGCCAGTTTCTCGAAAGTTTAATGCTGTCTTCTTTGTTGAAGTTATAATGTGTTTAATTATTTCAATGGTTTCTCGGATGACTCTCGGGTTAAATTTTTACCAATACTGTGGCTGTGTTAAATTTTACTGCGTGTACTAAAGACGTCTTTTACTCTCAGTACCTGGTGGACACGGACACCCCCCGGTGCACTCATGAAGTGTAACCAATACCACACGCCGGTGTGGTGGGTGGAGTAGTGTACTAGATTATCATGTCTGAGCCTCCCACACACACACACTCACACGTATATGGTGCACACGACGCGTAAACCGGCAAATTAAACAATTCCTGTGCTGGCGCGAGGCCGAGACAGAGCGCTCACCGCCCGCGCACCCTCCGTCACCGCGCGCTGCCTGGCTGTCAGCAAACAATCAAATAAATAAATAAAGTAAATAAATAAATCAAATATTTAAACACATGCTATGCAACCGTCCTCGTATTTTAATTAGTTTCTAAAATGTTGTACTCGTTCACTTCAAAACCCCCATATTTGCATTATTTCTTAATAATCTAAGTCATTTGAGTTTTTCTAAACTAGTCTCTTGGCCCGTAGTCTGCTTACGCGGAATCCCAATAACGTGTGTGGGAGCCATAATACAAAATAAACAAATAAAATATCGTACAACCAAGGAGAGAGGACGGTTTCCAGAAACGTGCTTTATAAACCCTTGCGATGTTTTTCGGTACTGCAAAATTTCAGCCTTTCAATTTACGTGTATCAAATTTCCGAAACTTTTCTCTTTTTAGTAACAGCATGGTTCAGAATTATTGAAAAAAAAAACAGTAAAGTTATTGAAACTTCTGAAAAGGTTTATTGAGGTAAACATTGAAACAGCTTTAAAAGAAACTTATGAAACCTTTAGCCTTTAGTGACAAACCCACAAAATATAATTGTTTTTAAGAAAATACATAGTGTTTAATTTGTATGATCATTTTCGACCTGAACTTTACTCATACCTTTTACCATAAAGCAGCCAGGTCTACTATAAACCCTACAAAAAAGGCCACGTTTACTACCAAACTAACCGTTCCATTTTTTCCTCCCACAAAACCGCCTCATTGAAAGCTCTTAGAGAGGAAACAGCAACTAATCCTCCTAATGACTGATATTTCCTCGACCGTCTCAGCAAGTGGAATAATAACTACATTATCATAACATGTTTTACACTGCAGTGAACAAGACTTGATCACTTGTTGGAACTGAATTGACAGAAAAACTGACAGTTCGCTCTGAGAAGGGCTTTTTGCACCTCCTCAGTATAATCTCTGGTAAAGTCTGGTGGTGTGAACGGATGTGTATGTTTTTTTATATACGTTAAGGAAGATCAAATGAGTATAAGACAAACTTTTAGGACAGTGAAGTGTAATCTTACAACGGAAGTTTTCGATGAAGGTCTGCAGTTAAGTTAGACAATTCTTAAAAAAACATCATTATCTTCAAAGTTTATATGAAGTTGTTCTCGTTTTTTTGATAATAGAAACATCGGAAGGCATAAAACACAATTCCACAAACAAGAACTTTAGTAGTATTCCACATTTATGAAGTCTATATGTAATATTGATGCCATCATTAGATTCCTCTTAACGGTCCGCCTCAGTGGTTATACCTCATAGAAAACCTGAATCGCCCGCACAAGGAACACACGACACCGCGCACGTAACAACTGGCTAAATATCAGACCTTCTTTCAACTGACGCGGCCTAAGTTTCAAACCATGCGCTTGTATTCAAACGTACGTTAATCGCATTTCAAAGCCATTTTTACACGAATAAACATGACATATTTAGAAACTAGAGGAGATCGTCTACAAGAGTATAGAGCCCGAAGTCTCACAATTGGTTAACTAGTCTCACAAGAAACCCTTGAAAACTAATTGTCCAAGTTTTAGTGATTTTCAACTCAATTTAGTACCCTTAAAACTCATAATTTTGAAAAAGATAAGCGTATAGGTAAGTTTCTCATCTTTAAATGTACGGTAAATACTAATGTTAGTACTTAATATTAACTTATACATTGTCTGCGTATTGTGAATTATTCCAGACCCAATCGCGTTGTCCGTCGCTGCGCAGCTGAAGCGGACTCTTCTTGTAAACCTCTTTATTTAGTACGACAATTTTAAATTATATTACAAAGATTCTTAGAAATGTTCTTTGGTATCAGTTTTTTCAGCTCAACTGCCAACTAACCATGCACACTTCACCAGACTTATTCAACAACAATATCCCATATCAGCTGAGCGTGGGACAGCCGACAATAGACTCTAATCTAAAGCAATATAGCTAACAGCTGGTTAGTAGCTGCAGAGTAGAAGCGGTAGTAGGTAGACACAAGTAGACAATCACAATGCCGTAGTAGAGCCTACTTAGTAGTAGAGCGCGCCGACTTACCGACGCCTAGGCATATCACGCGCTGCTGCAGTGCTTTTCATTCTCAGTGGGAATTTGAGAGATGATTTTCGCATCTTGTTGTGCGCATAGCGAATAGTTTATGTAGTATCTTCCGGTTCACACGGCGTCAAAACATCATGAGAATTAGCTTGAAATATTTCGGTATCGCTGTGGAGTACCATCTTCAGCCACCAAATCTGGCGCTATACGTTTCAGCCAATAAGTGACTGAAGATGGCACTTCACAGCGAGACCGAAATATCTCAAACTAGTTATTATGATGTTTTGACGCGTTGTGAACCGGAAGAACTAGATTATAGTTGGAACACGGGGTGCGAAAGCCTAAGAGTTATGTATGTCTTGAGTTTGTTACTATTTGTCATTGTACTCGTGGTGGGTGGTACTCGTATAACACGTGAATCTGAGTCAGAAGTCTGGGTTCGATCACTGAATTTACCATTGACAATTTCTCAAGTGACTGTGTTAAAAGTTTCGTTAAGAATAGATTGTCTTATTTTTACGAGGTTAAAATGGACTAACATAACCTGTTTACTTCCACCATTTATATATTTACTTTTTAACATTTCATTCAGGAACTAAGCGCTTTCTTGCGGACCCGTGGCGGGTTGGATTCGTGTGCGACTCCTCAGGCGCGGGTTCGATCTCTGCAGTTATACTATTGTCTTGGCATTACTGTCTTGTTAAGTGACAATGTGGTAACGCTTGAAAAAGGTCGAGATTGAGTGGCATAGAGGACTTTGTAGTCCAAACTTCACCTTGTTAAACAAGACAAACCTTCACAACTTTTCCCCCCGACCAATCAAATCCACACTAGTTTATATCTAAAATCTCAACCTCTCAATCCTAACATATTATTACTGTTATTCAGCTAGTAAACAACTCCTTCACTGGGAGAATCTGCTTCATCTCCACGTCTTCTATAACTTACAAGATACATTTCCGATAAGCACGCCAACTCCGAGACAAACTAATTATACAATTCCCTTTCGCGTTTGTTTATAGACGAGATAAAGGTGCAAGTCTAAGTTTAACACTAATTATCTGCAACGCCTTGAAGAGTAATTGCCCGGAAGATTGATCTCCAGTCATTAATCTCCTGGAAGATGTTATCCCGGTCCTGTGGGATGCTGGGTCCCTTACTCGGGTATGATGGACGGAGCAGTAGCGTAGGCAAGGGCGTCGCGATGGATATATGGCGGGTTATTTTGAGATAGAGCCTTTGTTTTGTCTCCTCGTGGCTATTTGTCTTTGCAGATGATACCGCTGTGTTTGGAGTAAGTTATGGAGTCGGATGCGTTTGCAGAATTGATGGTTCGGGTGGTGCATTATGGGTCTCTCGGGAGATGTGTGTTGCGATTTATGTGTGCAAAAGTAGTTATGCGCTTAGAGACTACTACACACGGGAAGGTCGAAAAGGTTAAACGGTGTATGAATTTTAAAGAAAGATCACAAAATACTGTTAAAATTTGTGGTTAACAAGATTCTTTAAGAAATCAGTTCTTTGATGGCTCGTTGTCAAAGGTCATTATTGCTGCAGTACGACGTTCCTGTAGGGATATCATTCTTCGGGTTTTGAAACTATTACAATTTCTCTACATTATTCTTTAGCTTGTTAGAGTTTAAGGTTGATGCGAATTTGAAAAGATTTCTCTAAGAGTTCTTCCAGCGTTACTGATGCCACAACCACACAAAAAGTCACCTTCATTTGAAACCCGTAGCGGATTGATATAGCACAGGACTCCAACACTGAACACTCCAAGATCGATTCCCACAGTAAACAGTTATTTTGCTCAAGTGA
This sequence comes from Matsumurasca onukii, assembly GCA_018831715.1. Taxonomy (NCBI): domain Eukaryota; kingdom Metazoa; phylum Arthropoda; class Insecta; order Hemiptera; family Cicadellidae; genus Matsumurasca; species Matsumurasca onukii. Next base: position 2,611,516 of record CM032062.1, read on the forward strand.
CTATAAAACTGTAACTGCTCGGTAAAATTCACGATTAGGATAAACCTGTAAGAACTTTGCTCTTTTAAATAAAACCTACTTTTCCCCTTACGTATTTTATTTTAACATCAACTAGTTGCTCAATATCCTAATTACTGTCTATCAGGAAAGAATCCGAAAGACAACCCCAGTCAGCAATAACACTGAGTCCTATAATGGCACACCGCATCACTATGATCATTATGCAGATGACATGGCTGCATTATGTAAGTACAATGACTGTCGCAAAGCGCGTTCCTCGCATTGTAGCCACTTTACAACCAGTTGGTCATTGTACTTGATCACTAGGCTGGGAGGCACCGAACACTAATCGATGATTTCATGGGCCATTGTTGCACCCGGTGAATGGGGTTCTTTGAATTGGGTTGAGGTATTGGTTTCAAATGATCGATGATCGTTAAATTCAATTTGGACTAGCTGCAATTTGCTTACCTTATCATCGTGTCTTTGCATTTCTAACTATTAAACACAGTCTCAAATACTAGCTATTATTCATTCAAGTTTCGTTGTCAAATCCCATAACAGGATAAATGTCAGTACATTATGCTGCAGAAATATGAAAACTCATTTTGAGACCAAATTATTTACTTCTAATTTCACCTCCGTCCGCTGAATCTCCCGTTCACGCTTTCAGGCTCAGTCATACTAACTCTTCCAGGCAATTATCATAACGGAAAGCAGAATGTATCTAGCGACCAGCTCGAATTGAGACACAAATGAGTCTCTAACTTGTCGCGAGTGTAGGATTCAGTGACGTCACTGCGGGTGAGGGCGGCAACTGTCGGGCGAGTGGCCCAGGTTAGTTTCCCGCCAAATCCTCGCGTGGGCGGGCCCCACTCCCGCCCACTCGCCCAGGTTCTCATGGGACACGCGGTTTCACCCGAATCCTGGTCGGCGTGTTTGTGTGAATTAATTTCGCGGATTGGGTGACTCGCCTGTGGGTGTGGCTTTGGTGAGGTTTGTGTACCTTGGCGGTCGAAGATGCGGTGTGTATAACTCAACTTGACGAATTTCTTTTCTATCTAGAAAATATGTCTGACAACTAACGATACTGTAAAAGGCAATTTTATTTAATAACATTCATCATCTTAGTAGGTATAAGCACGTAAAAATAAATTTAAATTGAAATATTTTTCGAAGTAATTTAAAATGATATTACAACCCAAGCTAGTCTTGTGTCCGCAGATCCATGTTTACGTTGCATTCCGTTGTTTTCTTATAAAACCCAACACAAATATTTATAATAATAATCAATATTTCAGGGTATTGCCAATCGGCTAATATTAATAATAATAATATATAATAATAATCATACGTTCAACATAAAATGATAAAGATTATACCATATTGAGCCCGTAAACATGTATGTAACTAAATTTAAAACCCCCTTAATTCATACACCCTTAAATACAGTACTTCTTCTTAACTCATAAAAACATGAGATGTTGTAACCTTTTATAAAAAAAAACACCACTCGTACACAAAATGCACAATTAAAATACACAAAGCACAGGTGATTATCCGGACAAGACGTATTCAAGAGGCACGAGACAAGAGCAGTCATGAGGGCTCTGCGTCAGCGCTCCAAAAAGGGCTCGGCCAGCTCGCCTGCCCGGTCAGCTGTAACGGTCATCTGTGAAAAAATGCCAAATAAAAAGACTCCGGGCTATTTTGGTCTGTATAAATAATCCGGTCTGGTTTGGTACGCGCCTTGCCTTTCTTGGCGGTCGTGCGTCTCCCCCGGTCTTCCTTTTTGTTCGTTTTATCTTCTTCGCATTAAGCAACTGTCTTGCTCTTGTTTTCACGCTTTTCTACTTTATTGCGTTGTTTACATGCTTCTGACCACTTTTTCTTTCACTGGCACTGCTTGTTTGATTCCTCTTTTGTCCGTTGTTTGGTGGGGTTCTTTTGTGGGGTTTGCGTGTTTGTGTGCTGTTTTGCTAATTTTAGACGGTCTGTTTTGGTGATGTTGGATAGAATGTGATGTAAAAAGGAACTTTGGTTCTGGCCTGTGAAAAGTAAGGTTGAATTATCACAATAATAGACTGTTGTAGCAGAGAGTAGGTTCTTTTAGAGGCGTAATCAGAAAATTGAATTTGTTACAGCTATAGTCCCAGGTAAATGGTTCACTAAATGAAATTGCTTTTTTGAACATGTGAACATCTTGCAGGATTTCTAGATACTTTCCTTAGGATGTACTTTGATAGATTTAATGTCTTGTGTTGTGCGACTACTGTAATCCAATTTTTGAGTCTATTTTTCAACTGTTTACTGTCTCATTGTTACTTTGAGGTTAAGTCCCTCTTTTACCGTCAAGTGCTCTAAAACAAGAATCAATTTTCCATCTTTGCATGTTTGATCGAAAACGGCAATGTCATCCACATATACTCCTTGCATATAAGAGATCGTTAGTCTGGCTCGGTGAGTCAGCTGTTATATGACTGTCAATAGAGTCGACGCGTGACAGGTTGGTGACAGGACGAGGTTTGTTAACTTGTTTAACCAGAGAACAACTTGTCAACTTCTGACTACCGGCCTGTAATGACAGACTCAACTACTAATGAGTATCGGCCGCAACATGTGGTGAGATGGTAGTGTTACTATTCTGGTAACTAATATACGGATGATAATAGTAAATAGCTCAGGTAGTAACGAAATTTTAAAATGTCCTAAACTATTATTGTGAAATACCATGTGTAATCATTTAGCGGACCCGTGGCGGGTTGGAATCGTGCGCGACTCGGGAGCTCATTACTCCGTCGCCGTTTTGTTTGGAGTTTTGATAATATAATTGTAACTATAGTTCGCTATGCTGACATTCTCGGTTCGGCCGTAGGCATCAGCTTGTCATGTTCTATTGCCACAGGTGTATATTTATAGACTAAGAGTGCCTTAATTTTATCCTCACATTTAGTAGTAGGTACGTAAAAAGAAAACAAATAATACTTAAAAAATACATTTCATAACTAAAGTGTAATGATTAATTTTTTACGAGACCCAAACAGGTGAACGGACGAATGTAACAGGTTACAATGTAAACCCCATTTATAGACAACACGGTGAATTGCCCTTCGCAAACCTGACAAGTCGATAGGTAATTGACATTTTAAAATAAACTAAACATAAAAAGATTACCTATCCTTTTATTTTACAAAATTTTGAGGAAAGATAATATTTATTATTTTCAATGTATTATTGATTAAATATTACACTCAAAAAATAAAACGAAACTACATTCATTTTTACCTTGAGTAGCTATATCCTTATTCATTAGCAAACTAATAAAATGAAAACAATGGCAATGCAAAATATCAAAACCTGTGTTAAATATTTGTTTTGAAAATAATCATTTTTCCCCTTACTGTTGCCCCTTTCCTTACGATTAAAGTACGAAATGTATCGAACTGTAATCATGCGCCAGCTTGAAGGCATTGATAATAGTAACTTTGATTTATCAGAAGAGTAAATACACCAGGCGTAATCTGTGGTTTGTTTCAACTCGCATCTTATTGATCTGTGAACAGCTGACTGTTCCTCAGTAGATTAAGTCGCTACATGAATGTTTACAATCAATAGCTTGCTTGTGCGTATTCAAAGTGTCGGTCATGAGTGTCTTGTGTGTTATTGTCGTTTACTAAAATTATTACATTTATTTTACAGTTTATAGTGTTATGTGATACAGGTGTACAATGTATTAACTACAGTTTTGTTGTGAGTCGAGGTTTCCAGCCTAGGCTAAATGGAATTCTACAGAAAGGTAAAACATTATACTCGTATAACTGATAGAAGTTAGACATATTCTGGTTTAAACAATTTACGCTGTTCAACTAAATAGCATCTATTGGTACGAGACGTATATTGAAGTCTATTCGTATGATACAGATTATGTGTTTCTATTTCTGTCTTAACTTAAATTCAGTAGTGATAAAATAAAAACCTTACGAGTCAAATAAAAGTGTTTGCGACCATTTTGTACCATATTTCGAACCCAATATTTTTGGAACATTAAAAAGTATTTTCGGAGTTTTAAAATTCTGAAGTTATCACTTACAACTGTTAAACATAATATTCAACCGGTCTAAATTTTTCAAAACAACCCCCTTGTAGATTGGTTACGATGATTTTAGGTTCTCAACTTGTTAGTACAGAATACAAGCGTATCCGTGGCGGATTGGTATCACTCATTGCTCTGGTGGCGCGGGTTCGATCCCGCAGTCACCACTTACCTTTTTAAAGTGACTATACGGTAACGCTAGGTAACGGTCGAGTGGTAGAGAGGACTTTGTAATCCTAATTTTGTCCCGTTAAACCTGACAAACCTTACATTTCACCCTTTTTATTGTATTTATAACCATCCAAATTCCAACAAATATTGACTTAAGTTATTGCTTGACAAAGTTATTATTGGTTAATCAACTTACAATAACAATAACTTTAATTAAATATTTACCCCTTTCAATGGGATCCATATCTATTCGAACATAAATTAAAATTGAATGCTCTGCGTTATATGATTTTACAAAATGCCTTAAGTCATTTGGAGACTGTTTCTTGAATTCATAGTTAAATGTCATTTCAAAGGTTTTTTCGGTTTACTTAAAGTTAACTCTTTCTACAAACATTCAAATTTTTAAATATAAACTGTCTTTTCCAATATTATGACGAAATTTAAGTCTTGATTTCAAAAGGCTAGAGCCATAAAACATTGACAGTTTTATGATAAAAGCAACACACTTTCATTGAACCTTCTTCCAGTAGATCGAGGCTTCCAAAAAAATGACTTATCGCTGCCATAAATTGTTTTATAGGTTTCGTTGTATTAAAAAGAAATCCAACTAAATATTTTGAAGTTTAAATTTTCGATTTTTGAAATTAAAGACAGTGGCTTTACTTTTACTCACTAAGTATGTTTGCCCCCCGCTGATGCCCGAGCACTTGCCTCACCGCAGACGTAAAGGCCTATTCCCACGAGGCTGGTTTATAAGCGCTGATCGTCAGCGCTAGTAAATCAGCCCCAAATCAGCCACGTGAGAATACAGCGCCAGCGCTGGCAGACACCAGCAAGCTGACAGTTTCCAGCATGTTTTAATATTGTCAGCGCTGAAGAGACGAAAATGGTCACGTGATCTATAAGCGCTAAGAAGTCAGCGTGAGACAAGCACCGTGGGAACGGACTACTCTAGCTTTAGTTGCTGTTGAGTTGTCGTAATAGAGTTACTAGTTCCAAAGTTCCTCAAATTTTAACTCCGACATTCTCATAAATTTGAAATATACATGAGGGTCTTCCACACACAGCTCCATCAACAGTCTCGAGGATACACCAAGCTCTTCCCTCCTACCAATCCATTTTCTTATCCAAATCGATCTTTTCTTCTTCTTCAACATTTGCTCACACAATTCCTGCACTCCCATCCTCAAAATAGCTCGCAAAGTTTGTCGACTAAGCCCCACAGATGACATTTTTCAACATTATAGGCCTGAACATTACGTAAAAACGTGAACACAACTGCAACCAACAAAGTATACAGACTGACTGTCAGCTCTAGTTAACAAGCTACGTGGGAAGGGATTTCCATGCTGGTACGTTGAGCTGGTTTATAAGCGCTGACCGTCAGCGCTTGTGAACCAGCCTCGTGTGAATAGGCCTTAAAGAGTTGGTTTCTTGGTAAAAACCGCGGTGACCGCATCGTTTCTTAGTGACCGCAGCTCGCTTACTACTCATCAGTTTCAAATCACTCTGGCTGGTTACACTACACACCAGCAGATGGTTTATCTGTTGCTTCACATCATTCACATCCTTGGGAGCTCAATGTTCGATCATGTTTTGGAAAGATTATTTGATGACTACTCCCATTATTTTGAAATTTCGCTAAGCCGTCAGCTCTTATGATCAAAAGACCGACAGCTCAAGATAATAACTGTTGGTTGTTATAGTGGCGTTTGCTATTTTGCTGTTATACTCCCTGCAATGAATATTTTACTGGGGTATCCCGCTACGAGGAGATATTATATACGAGTTGATCTGTTAACCTTTTCATAGCATTGTTAAACCAGACAAACCTGGTGATATGAACTTTATATTGAGATCAAGTGTTTGAAAAGATATCGTGGTTTACACTACTTGCATGTTTATCGAAATATCCACCAAATAGTTCTTAGATATATTAATATTTAAAACTGTTTCACCTACAGGAGATTTAAATTATTTAAACTGTTATAGTACTTCAGCGTATTGCTGTTATTTTATAGGCAGTTACAAAATTTTACTCCAAATATTGTTTACTATGTATTTGGCTTCTGTTAAACCCGTTTAGGGGTTAAATACCTTAACAAAACTAAATACTTTTTTATTGGAAATGAAAACGTCACATTGCTTTGGTTTTGTGAAGAACTATGACCCCTATTTCCGAAGATTCCAAATTTAACAGTTGTTCGTAAATTCAACATTAAAAGCACCTCGAATGTAAATCCTCGATGTGTACAACTCTCGATTTACACATCTCTCGATGTATACAACTCTGGATTTACACAGCTCAGACGAGCATGTCGGTGTAAAAGAATACTTACCTGAGCGAATGTGTTTGTCCACATTGTAAGTTCCTACGCGTTTCCGTCGTCCATCCGAGACTAAATAACGTCCGGTCGGTGACCTATGGAGAACACCTAGAGTTCAGAGAACCGCATGATTCATCGAGGGAACCTTCCTTAGTGGACTCTTGGCGGGTAGGAATCGTGCACGACTCTCGAGCTTATCAGTCCGGGTTCAATCCCCGCAGTCACCACTTACATTCGTAAACCGACTGTACGGTAACGCTAGGTAAATATCGAGGTTGAGTGGTACACATGACGTAATTCAATCAACAAAACCTTAACTTAGGAAAAGTTTTCACATGATTGGTAAGTAAAACTAGCCTACCTTAGAAATCAATCATTTCCTGAGTGAGAGATGGAAGCCATCAGACTCGGAAGGCTGGTTACTCGTGTATGAGAAATCACCGTGTAATCAAAAGGTAATCAATAAGTAGGTTGTAATTGATCTAATTTGTAGTAATCAAATGAACGTTGAGGTAGAGCTACAAGCAAGGCCTGACGGTGCTTCAGGGCATGGAGGACAGCAACTTAGACGCGATTTCTCTTATACAGGGTGTTGTACAAACGTAATTGATAGTGCTTGTCGAGCAAATATTGGTTTTAGTAAGGGGCGTGCTTGAAACTAATTGTTAATTGTTAACTAGTCTTCATGGGTCGTTCAGCCGTTTTTGTGCTAACAACGAGTTGTCTCTTGAAAACAATATGCGAGTTTTAACTTGAGAAGATTATCTTATTGCTGTTGAATTTAGATTACTTGGGAGGTGATTTTAAAATGAATTGTTTGGTTCAACGAATTATCTATGTCCTTTCAGGCAATCCTTAAAAGATCATACATACGCTATTTTGAAATAAACATGTCTTCGATTGAATGGTCTTATTTTCTATTCCATCAGATGGCCGAAGTGCAAAGGCCACTTGTTGTTTACTACTGTATCTGCAATGTTTACAATTTACACAGCGCTTAAAACCTTTAATAAACTCTCCAAGACTATTCATTTTTCTCTTTAATGGAAATTAGTAATTCTTTTCTGTAGGCTTATACACAATTTAACACTAAAGTAAAAAGTCAAAACAGACAGTGTTTCCTTTGACTATACTGTTGGTTAAATTGTAATAATCACTTAAAGCTTAATGAAAACAACTTCCCGAATATTTTCTAAATTTAAAAAATGGCCAGGTCATTTGATTTAACGATTGCATGATAAGGTAAAATATTTAGTTAGCCTTTTATTGTGTGTGCCTTAGGGTTTCAACGTAATATTTATCACAGAAACTATAGCCGTTTTCGCAGTACACATATTACCTAGTCCTCCAATTTATCAGAACTTCCAACCAAAATCTAAAAGTGGTTGGGGCGCAAAACTACAAATTAAGGTCGTCCACAGAGATGAAACGGAGATGGCGCCATCCAGTAGAAATTCCTGGAAGCCGAGCCATCAGATCTCGCGGTTGCGCAAACGAAATTGCTGCTCAGGAAGTGGGCTCTCAAGTTAAGAAATATTTCTGCCTAAAATGGTCTCGGAATCGTAATGAATAAATCGTCGAAATTACGCCGATTTGTCAGAGACGGTGGCCTTGTGAACAGCCTCGGCGTCTGATGATGATGGAAGTAGTGAAATAGCCTCGGCCAGGGGGTCTAATGTACGTCCTAGCCTCGCACAGGGCTCTATGATCGGGCAGAGTACCAAGCAAAGTAGACCATAGGTAAAGTTCATGTGGAATTCAAGTTCAAATTTGCATTAGTTTATTGTACATATTTAATAAGAGTTCTTTAATCCTAAGCGTAATACCATTCAGCAAATTTCTTGTTATGCTTCCCCAACAACTTCTAATACAAATATAAAAATTCAAAATTAAAGATGTATTGGTGAATAAAGTACGAGTATGTATTTGTGACCACTCAACAGGTCGCATTTTCGTCCATTCTCGAAAACTCGGTACATATAATATTTTGCAAGTCTTTGGGTTTTGTATCTTGAAGTTCGTTAACTAGAAACACCATCCCATTAGAACCTTATGGTGGCGTACCTACCCGAAAATGAGGTTTCCTGCTATAAAAACTGTATTTGTGATCCGATATCGATCATCTTTAAAAATTATGTTTGGCTATTTTGCTAACATTTGTACTGTATGCAGGGGGAAACGCCACCCCTTAAACTTCCGGTGTAAATTACCGCTCCCCAATACAGAAAGTCCGCTACGCCTCACGATAGCATTTGTGGCTACGCGTCAGCTAAGTTAATAATATTGGAAAAATAAATCTAATCTAGAATAGCATTATCAATATCTTTCGACTTTAATGCACACAATAAAAACAAAGAATCAGCCATCTAATCGGCATCCCGTTAAAACCTTATTTATTCCCAATTATTTCCACAATACACTATTTTCTTTTGTCGTCTATGAAGAACTGTTTTGCCGTGAGCAATGTGTTGCAGCTTGAGTAGGCCTATGTTATGGTATCAGGCTACCATGTATCTCCGACCACGTACATTGACAGTGCATAGCTCCTTATATAACCCCGGGTCCATCTGTCTACATAACTGCCGGGCTGCAGGTCGACAAACACCACTCTGTTAGTGTAGTGTGTTATAGTTTACCTATCGCCTGGGTAGTTTATGATGATAAGTATGTATGAGCAATTGGGCAAAACCTCTGATTGGAAATATTGAAAGAACAACGTGGATTCATATTTCTTAAAGAAAGCATAATATAGATACTTTATTTGAGGATTTGTTTTCTCAATTATAAACAAATAAACCAGTCGAAACGTTCTGATCTAACCCTAAGGTCACCGTTCAGGCCCATGATTACGAGAAGCTTGTTCTAAATTTTTACTTAACAGGGTTTTTATACTTAAAAAAAGCAATTAGACCTGGGGATACCCACTCTCCCTTGTCTGTACATACTTGAGACTGTCATCTACTGTCTCAATAAGTGCAGACCTACTCAGGGCATGGTTCTCCACGGTTATGAGACGAGAGCGAGGGGTACCTTCAGAGTAGCCCAACACCGAACTATCGTAGCTGAACGCTTGCCTTCCTACGCTGTAGTTAAATTCTTAAATAAAATCCTAGATACTTTTGAAATCTCAGCATCAAATTTTCAATGTTCAAAGTCCGATTAAATGGTACTTAATTATGCGCGCATTTTACTTGTTAGATGAGTTTATGGACCATCAGTGGGTTAACTATTTCAATGAATGGGTTTTCGAGAGACAGTATGAATGTGTATTGTAAGTATGAATGGGAATTGGTTCGAGTGAAAATAAATTAGTTGAAACTAGAATATAATTGACGTTTATATTCACCTATGTAATGCTGTTACAACGGAATTAACTAAATATGCCGTTGACGCGCACCGTGTGCTCGCCCGGGCCACACCGAGGCGTAAAAGGCAGGAACAATCTGCTGACTCACGGCGTTATCTGCACAGTTTGCGCCCACCACGTGATAAACCTCTTCCCCTGGGCTCCATAAGTTGCGCCACTGGTCAGAGTCTCTTGCCCTGGATTATGTTGTCCAGTCTCTCGCCGCTCAGGAACAATGGGGCCGCCAGGTGTGCCAGTTGGATGGATGGGACGAGCTGGGACAAATTGGGTTCTAAATCGTAGATTTGTCTCATTTGGCTGCTAGCTTCGTCGGAATGAGTTATTAGCGATCCCAGCAGTCACCTGTTGTTAAGTGACTGAGCGTTAACGCTAGGTAAAGATAGAGCTTGGGTGGTAGAGAGGGCTCTTAACTTCACCTCTGTAAACAATAAAAATGTGACCGGTTTACATGGTTCGTTGAAATGTCAAGTTTTGCTACTTTCAATGGTCTAGAATTTGGCTGCCTAACGAACGTTACATTCGATGTTGGTTAAACAACCATAACATAAGGTTTTATTTTGTTTTCAAGCGGTTTTATAGATTTTAAATTCAATTGTTCATTTTTACATAGCTGCATCTTGTGTAAAAACCCATCGTAATACAATTCAAAATGACAGTCGAAATTAGCTAGCGGAACATTACAAATTAAAACAGGCCGACACGGAACAAATCACTATTTGAGATGCCGACCACTCTCGTGAGGGTATTTTAAGGCAAATATGTGGTGAAGGATGAGTGTGATGAGTGGCAGTAATGAGTTATGAGGTGTAGTCTTGTTACAAACTAAGGCCGACTCTTCCTTAGAATGGGTCATTAATTAATAGCCCAATGACCAATGGAAAAACAAGGACCAACGGCTTAACGTGACTTCCGAACCACGCAGGTGATGGTCTGATATGTCTAAACGATGGTGGGAGTTGATGCGGGTATCATCAGATGATCACTGAGACTACCTGAGCCGCTTTAGACCTATAACATCCTCAAAACCTGACCTCCATGAAGCTGGATTACAGGACCACGCCACGAGTCCCAAAGCGCTAAAGCACCGCTAGCATGAGTAAAGCGAATTTCCTCTATAACTTGTTACTCTAATTTTTAAACATCGAATTACAATCAACACCAAATTGACTTCACACCCCCACGCAATCAAACACGCCTTTAATCCATCTATCAGTTTAATCCTCAGGATCAGAACGATGTACAACACTTCTACACGCTGGTAATTTGCAGCCAGGTGATACATCGTTAGTTTCATGTTGTCTGTTGACAGCTGCGCCTAAATAAGTTGTCTCAGTGGTAATTGAGCCAGTTTATTCAGTGGCTGTGTTTTTGTAACGAGATCAGAGCGAGTGTGGGCGTCTCAACTGTGAGGTAGTTGGAGCGGACTTGGATGTCGTTAGGGAGGAACATAGTGAGTCGTAGAAAACACGATGTGGTATAAGTTGCGGTGTGTTGTGAACTGTGGCTATTCGTGCGTTTTTCAAGGGGCAAATAAGAAAAATTTTGTCAATGTTTCTTTTTTTCCAAATAAAACCATCTCGCTGCTTTGGGGACTAGCTTGATAGAAAAAGGGTAGTACTGTTACAACAGTTACACCTATTGGATGAGTTAAAGTACGTGCAACATTGTATACGAATGAAGCTGAACTTCAGCACATTGGTTTGCGTACAAGGCAGTGAGTGACCTTATGGTGAGTTTTCTGAAACAAATTGAGATATGTTTTGATTGAATTTTGTTGGCTATAGGTTTTAACACCATTTTTAAACATACGGTACATCAAAACCTTTACGTTCTCCTCATAACGTTGAACTGGATCTCTTCTTAAATTAGCTAACCCGAAAGTTTTCCGAAAATTCGATCGTTTCTTTTTTGGATTTGTTTTCTGCTTTCAACTGTATGGTCCTAAACAAAAATAACGTCTAGCTTAACCTTATATATTATACATACACAACTCAGCAAATAACTACATTTTTACAACGTTTCGAGTAAACTATTAGCAAAGAAATCAATCTACAGTTCCATCATGGATTATTTTATGGTAGGTAGATTGCTCATAGATGCCACGTGGCTGGGGCAAGGAAATCAACATAGTTCGGCAGCCCAAGCACAGAGAGCGTTGCTTGGGGAATTGTTTTAAGCCTGAAGTAGAGCCACTGACGAACGCGCAAGTTAGTTCTCGAAAATCGCACGATTTGTCACATTTAAGTCATTGACATCGGACAAACTCGAGCATATCAAACCGAGGAGGGAGAAAGACGGCGAGAGATGGCAGCGCTAACCGTGCTCGGGCTGCCGAACTATGTTGAATTTTCTGCATCAATGCCCAATCTACCTACCTTAACGTTATCTTTGGTTGTGCTAGCACATTTGACTCCCTGCGGGCCCCACACTGCCTCAACACGAACAACTCGTGTCCAGCCCAATACACTGCCCACGCGGCCCAATCGTATTTTCTACTTTAGCAACACTACTTGTGGGTGGGCAGATACTTTCTGCTGTGGGAGGTATATTATATACAACCTCATTCACATCTACGCCTTGCATGTACTCCACCGTCAGGCTAATTTCATTTTCGTTCCACCCACGTTGTCAGTTACGTGCAGCGGTTCGATTTAGTGTCAGCTGGCCATGTGTGTGTGTGTGTGTGTGTGTATGTGAGATCTCTGGTGCGGTGCGAAGTAAAGGATGAGCATGATGGTGATGGATGCAATGAATTCAGAAGGTGAAGTTTGTCTTGTTTAACGAAGTTAGGACTACGACGTCCTCTCTACCACTCACCCTCGTCCTTTACCTATCGTCACCGCCTACGAATTGTAAGTGGTGACCGCGAGGATTGAACCCTCGCCTCTGGAGTGATGAGCTCCGGAGTCGCGCGCGATACAAAACCGGTACGGTTCCGGTAATATAGAAACTTATAAAGGCTCAACTGTAAGGGACTCTTATTAGCTGAGTTATACCGAACTCTGTTGGCGTCAACTCTAGAAGCTTTAGAATATTTGTTAAATAAAGAATTACGTTGATTATAACGACTAGATGTCAAAAGTAAATGGAGCAACTACGGGCATAAATAGGAAACTTTACGCGAAAAATAAAAGTTGGCTGCCACTGTGCATTAGTATTCACCTAGGCTTTATAAGTGAATTCAATGGTAGATGTCTTCGTACATCGGGCGTTGAAATGGTTTAAGTACAAGTAATTTTAATATTATCGTATTATTTTACTAGCGGTAAATATTGTGAATAAGACATATTTTATTTGTAATTTTTGTTTTGTTTTCGCAACGCATAACGTTTATGTAAAATGCGTGGAAAGTTATTTATTTTGTGGTCACGAAATATTCTTAGCAAAGATGACCAATTAAATTACTGTACATGTTCCGGAACGACTTCGATGAGAAATTTTTATAGTTATCAACTATATGTATAAAACAGAATAGTTCAATAATAAAAAACATTTCCTGTTTCTTTATCAATAATTTTAAATTGTTGTAAATTACTTTTATTACATCGAACGTATTATGTTGATACGGTTACAAGAGATGTAAGATCGAGTTTTAATCATGTTCTCTCGATCGATTAAACTTCAAAGAGGATGCAACCTAGATGAGAAACATACTCGGGCAAGCAGATACACTTAGATTAAATGTCATTTTATATCTATAACAAAAAATTTGTCTAACAATTAGCAAACCCGTCTAAATGTTTCATCACATTTTTACATTTGAATAATGAATTGCGTGTTTGATATTGTTGAATGTTTTTCTCTGTAGGTGCGCTGAGTTGTTTACTTCTAGGTAATAAACTCGCTGCGTTGTTTACATAAATACGTTTGAGCGTGAAGATTCACATAAATTATTCATCGAGATGCGTTCAGAAGGAAAATATTATAGAGGTAATGAACGACAGTAAAACTCGTATGGTTGTCTGTTGAATTGTCATATCAGGGACATCGTTTGAAAATATGAAGTGGTTAAATGAAGGAAATGGTGTTACATAAATCTGCTACACCAGGTTGATTGTTTTGCAAAATATGACGACTCTTGTGAAACTTGAGGCAGAAACAACTACCGTACTAAGAGTCACAGAAAGGTAGTTCATGAACGGTTACGTTGTTAGGCAGGGGTTCATTTCGTCAACCAAACTCTTTAAAGAAATGTCCGTAAGCTTAAGGCATTCAATGTTCTTTTCAAAAGAATTTTATGACATATACGAGTTCATGTCATTCAGTTGACTGACGTATGTTTGGCTAAATGATTGTTAAAGAAAATTAAGAATATCACCTAAAAATTTAGCGGATCCGTGGCGGATTGGTATCGCGCGCGACTACGGAGCTCATACCTCCTGTGGCGCGGGTTCGATTCCCGCAGTCACCACTTACAATTTGAAATGTGACTATACGGTGACGCTAGGTAACGGTCGAGGTTAGGTGGTAGATAGGGCTTCGCAGTCCTAACTTCACCTCGTTATAAAACTAGACAAACTTTACCTTTAGACTACCTTTTAAAAATATCATACATTTACTTTATTAACGTAAGTTGTTTAAGTGTTGACTTACACCTTGCAACCGGTTACTAGTTCCAAAGTAAAATCCCACACGAAGCAAAACCACCCAAAACCAATCAAATCCACTTAAAACCAACAAGGTGTGAAACCACCTTGTCACAAAAACACACGAGGCATTAGAGCCACTGTTTATTGTTTAGTTTCAATCTGGCCCATTATTAAAATCCTGTCTCATTTACACACAAGGGCATTATCATAATTGAATATTCAACAAATGATGGACGAACACCGGCGATAGAGTGATGGAAAGAGGAGTGGGGAGGGGAATTACCATATTCCAGAAAACTAATATAGTCATTACCGGGCGAGCTATCTTTGAAGTGATGCATACATTAGTCTGTTTGACGTGTGCCTTTGCCTTCGACGTCAAACAGATGGATATTTTGTGTCGTAAAGGTCGGGTTGGACGTTTGGTTTAAATAGGAGAAACAGTTCTAGAACTTTTCGCGTGTTTCTCATCTTTTGTTTTTCAAAAACCCATTATCATCAAACATGTAGTTCTTTCTGAACTGTATTTTAAAAAAGCATGACAGTTCTTTTTTATTTTCAAAAATAAACAATAACCACAATTTAAAATAATCATAAAAGCTCTACCAAACTTATTAAATGCAACAAGAGGTTTTGAAATCCAAATCAATAACAACACTGAAAAAGTTCAACACATATCTCAATTTTTCTTAAGAACCTCAAATATTGCTCGGAATTTCTCGAAATAAACATAATGACAAAAATCTAAACTGGTTTTAAAATTACTTTTCAAAATGACTTCATTTAATATTGTACTAAACAAATTAAAGATACACTTTAATATGCTAATATCCTAAAAGTAATAAGTGTCATAACACAAAAATATGGCTTTCAAGTAGCGGATCCGTGGTGGATTGGTATCGCGCGCGACTCCGGAGCTCATTACTCCGGTTCAAGAATATGAATAGTTTCATTTTAAAGAAAAGCATCTTAACATCCTACGAGTATTAAGAAAATCTATATCTTCCAAATTTTATGTACACCTCGAACAATAACTTATAATTATTAATTTAAACCAGGGCGTTACACAGTGTTCAGTTTTACATAACAATTTAAGAAAAAAGCATTTTCATACTTTTGGTGTATGTAGTATACTAATAAGAGGTAAAGGTAAAGTTTGTCTTGTTTAACGAGGCGAAGTTAGGACTACAAAGTCCTCTCTAGAGAGAAATTAATACATACACCAAAAGTATGAAAATGCTTTTTTCTTAAATTGTTATGTAAAACTGAACACTGTGTAACGCCCTGGTTTAAATTAATAATTATAAGTTATTGTTCGAGGTGTACATAAAATTTGGAAGATATAGATTTTCTTAATACTCGTAGGATGTTAAGATGCTTTTCTTTAAAATGAAACTCTTCATATTCTTGAACGTTTACTTTAATATTTCTAATGGTAATATCTTGAGCCCTAAAAATAAAAACATTTTGCAATTAGAAACAGTAATACATCGCCTGAAGGGCCAAAGCTATAGAATGATACAGAAGCGTAAAAACTTAGATAGGAAATAGTTAAATAAAAATTACCACTTACCCAAGCGGGGTAGCTGATCACCGAAGAACAAACAAGAAATGGACGAGCGGTCCTAAAGTTGGTTTATATAAGTGTGAAACAAGCGTTCTGATTGGTCGAGAAGTAAGACTGCACATGTACTTGTTCGACCAATCAGAGAATTTTAAAACTTGCAAGCTCAACATAGCCAAGCTGAGTGAACTACTGATTGAAATAACGGTTTCTACAAGATTTGAATATTTAAAACTTTTGAAATTAAATTATTGACTATTGTTCCATTCTCTCTCTATACACATTTTTCATTACAAAATAATCCTTTACTCAGTCTTTAATTAACAAAAAATAAGAAAAATAAATAAATTAAAACAAATACGCTACAAATTTCCTGCCCTAAAGATTTTTGTTAATTTAAAGATAACTGATTTTACAATTCATTATTTACAATCTTCTTATCAGATACAAAGTCCAGAATTCCAGCAATGACTCAGGTGATTCGGAATGTCCAACGGCCAACACTGTTATCAGCACTCCATTGTTGTTGATGCCCAGGGGTTCTGGCAGTAGAGCAAAGCCCAGTTCAGTTCGCTCATGAAACATATCACAGAATTCTACGAGTAATCAAGTTCCTTTTTTTTGTAAATTATAATAAACTTAAGGTTTTTCTTTAAATAGTTTTCTTAAATATTTGCTTTATTGCTTCTTGAGTGATGCTATCTAGTGATAAAGTCGGTAAGTAGCTCGAGCATTTGTAGTAAAGTGAAGTAAATAGTGAAGTGAATAGTGGAAGTTCTTAGTAAGAAATTATTCTTACGTGAAAGTGAAGTGAAGTGATTTAGTGCATCGATAACATCCCAAAATATGCCGCAAATAGTATCCTTTGAAAAATTAGCTTTAATTCTTCTACCTTTAAATAGTTTATACTTTTTTTTACTTGCTCGTTTCTTGATTTGCTAAAAACAATGGTTAATATTTTCACTAAAAGAATGTTCGTAATAGTTTCTTGCCATATTGAAAATATTTTCCTGCTAGATTGAAAAACACCTAACTCCATCTTACATCGCATTCCTAAAATAAACATCTTCTTTCTTTTAAATAAACATTTCACTCTTCATTTAAATTTTAAAACCTAAAAAAATTTTAACTCTTCAGTTTTAGTTGTACTCTCTTAACCACATCAGGCTCTTGAAGTTTTTGTACAACACAGCTGACATCTGAAATAAATAAGAGTATTTTATACGGTCCATCATACCTTAAGGCAGTTTTTGCTTGAAAACCAATACTTTTCTTACTCAAGTTGTAAGTTTTTACAAACACTATAGAGTTCTTTTTAAAAGGATACATACTGTTTGAATCTTTATACTTGTTCAAACGTTTATTCGCTTCATTTCTTGATTTTGAATTGAACACTGCATTTTCAAGCTTTTCAGCTAAACCTTTTGCATTAATTTCTTCACTGACTAGTTCATTTAACTCCCATACGTTACTAAGGGAACTGTTAGGTTTGAAATTAAACACAAGTTCATGAGGCGTGAATTTTGTTGACTCATTTTTAGCACTGTTCAACGCGAGTTGAATGTCACTTAGTTTTTCATCCCACTTATTTTGAGCGTCATGGAAATAGATTTGAAAAATTGCTTTTATATTTCTCAAATATCTTTCTGCTATGTTAGACCTGGGAACATAAGGTGTAATAGTTCTGTGCAAAACTCCACGATTAAACAAAAAGGTTTTAAATTCTTTGCTACTAAAGCTTGATGCATTGTCACTCACAATTTCTTTACACAGTGAAAAGTTTTTAAAAACAAACTTGTCCAAAATATTTATTATTGAATATGTTTTCGCATTTCTCATGGGATACAACCAAACAAATTTACTAAACTGATCCACGACAATGAGCAAGTTATTGTTCATAGACCTACTTCTGTTTAATGGCCCGAAAACATCAATGTACAGTTTGTCCATGGTTGATACCAAAGGCCCGTCATACTTTTTTAAAGCTGACTTACCCATATGACACAAATCACATTGTTTTATTTTATTCTTTACTTCTGCTGAAATGTTAGGCATATAAAAATACTCGGTGATTTTCTTGATAGTTTTAAACATACCTAAATGACAACCACTCAAAGAATTATGAAAATACTTGAAGACCATGTCAAACACATTTTTAGGTAAATAGACTTTTTTACCACTCTTGCGTGTTGATTGGTACATAAGTACACCTTTGTTTAATGAAAACTTTTCATTATTCACACCGTCTTTCACACTTTTTACAATGTATTTTATTTCATTGTCACACTCTTGATGACTTTTTAAATCACTAAAAGAAATTGGAAAGTCTTTAATGTTGTTCAGTTGGATCGAAGAATCCATATCTTTACTCCTAAAACTACTTACTGATTTAGATTTATTTACAATATTTACACATGTCTCATCTTCTGGTATTTTATTTTTGTCTTCAAAATGTCTTGATAGAAAATCAGCGATTGCATTATCATTACTCTTCACGTGTTTGATTTCGAAAGGAAGACTTAAAATTGTTTCCACCCATCTTCCTAGTTTTCCAAGTTTTCTGAAGTTAGTTAAAACCCATGCCAAAGCACTATTGTCCGTTATCAACTTAAAAGGTTTTAACTCAAGAAAATTTCTGAATTTATTAATAGCCATTACTATAGCTAAAGCTTCTTTATGATAAACTAGCTGACAGTCCCGTGCTACGCTACGGATTCAAAAACCGAATTTTCGTAATTAAATTTACCAATATATTTCTAAACAAATTTAATGTTGGTGTTGTTTGGTAAATTACACTGTTTGCCTATCAGTTCACCTTGTTATGGTTTTAGTACCTAAAATTGGTTATTCAGCCATAGGGGGAGGCTGAAAAATATTATGACCATGTAGTTTCATAATATTTATCCTGAAAGTAATAAGCGTTTTAGTACAAAAATATGGCTTTCAAGTTGGTCTTTGATTAGTATACCACATAAGCCAAAAGTATGAAAATGCTTTTTTTCTTAAATTGTTATGTAAAACTAAACAAACAGTTTAAAGTTTGAATGGTTTGGCTGAACACTGTTTTGGTGAGACACTTGTCGTCAGCCTTGCACCAGTAACTGTCCGGAGAGACGCCGTCTACGTTGAGCAACCGCGGACAATTAGATTCAAAGTTACAGCCGTCATCAGGACAATCGTAAATCCATAAGGATCTAGAGTTTACGGCGCCGCCACATGAGGAAACAAACATTCCTAGAGTGATGTAGCAAGAATCATCATCATCATCAAGGACGAGCATTCCTGGCAGGCGTCGATCCACCTGTGTCACAGGACGTGCAGGAATCCCAGGGGAGCAGGGTCCTTGAGGACGGTAGGGTTTATGGCGTGAGTCTTTTCAATGTGGTGAACTGGGGAGTTTTGTGGTTGGCTTGAATTTTGAGTTCGTCATCATCGTATGTAATGAGTTGCTTGAAAGGGTGTTGGGACAACAGTCAGACTTAATTTGTAACAAGACTACATCTCATCACTCACCATCAACTTAAAATACCCTCTGAGAGTGGTCGGTGTCTCAAAGCAAAGTATCAAGTGAACCTAGCGAGCAAACAACTTGACATGAACAGCAAACGTTTGCAACAAACTTACAAATAATTAAAGTTTATTCCACCGTATCGTTTACAAGTAGCTTATCAAACTGTAGTAGCCTACGTGTTCAAAAACCAGAAAAAGAAAGGTACAGGAAAGAATCAAATCTAAATACAAGAGATTTATGTGCATATTTACTAACTTTTACATATTTTTTTGTCTTTATTCAAAGTTTGTGTGGACAATTTATAATTTAAAAAATCACGTTCTGTCTATGGTAGGAGGAAAAATTTCCTAAACTCTTCCATTGTGTACAAAAATTTTTATTTAAAAATTGCTCAATGAACTTTAAAGAGCCTTTTGATTTCAACGTTTCTAAAGCCCTGCTGTAATTTGTCAAAATTGTTTCAATTACTAAAAAGATACTCTGTTAATAACTCTAGACGATGATTTTTTCGACTGTGGTGACGCTTGGATAAGAATGAACCGTTTTTATATTGCTTTAGTCAAAACTGAATACCATTGTTTCAAATTAAATCAATATTTCAGATTATCTAAATGCACCACTCAGTTTTTGACTGCCTCTAATTTATGTCGTTAAAATCCTGTACTGAGCTCGATTTTTCAAATCCTCATCAAACGACCAAAGATCAAATTTAACTATTATTTTTTACAAATAAACTTAGTTAAGAGTAATGAGATTTGAAAACAAAATTGAAAGCCAAACTATCAGCCCCTTTCCCTAAACTCAACTAACCCCTCATATACTGTAATTAATACTACCTCCTACTCGCAAAGCACGTAGTACCGCAGAGTGCTGTAAACGTCAGCAGGCAAAGCTGCCTGATTTATAACTCTATGTTCTCTAATAATCTTCTATACATTATACACAGTTTACGAGCGGCTATCAGCCACATAAATACAGCTAAACAGTCAACACAAAGGTTACCCCGGACTTACATGGCTTAGCTTTTAGTCTAGGCAAGGTTTATAGATCTACTTTTTAAATGTTTCATAGCTGTTGATTAGGGCAGCGGCCAGTTAAGATACGGCGAGTTATGAGCGGTTTAATGCGAAGTATGGATACGGTGACTTTTAGTTTGGTAGTGAAGCTGAATGCTTTTTGTGTTTTAGGAGCTGATTTTTACGTGACGGTTTTTAATTATCCTTTTAATATGCGTTCAGGAATAGTATTTGCATATTTTCTTTTTCGTGTTTATATTTTGATACTTTGACTCGAGACACTGACCGCTCCTTGGAGGGTATTTGTAGGTGAATATGACATGAATGATGAGTTTGAAGGTTGATGAGGTGTAGTCTTGTTACAAACTAGGGTCGACTGTTCTCCAGATTGGGTCAATAGTTAATAGCCCAACGACCAATGGAATGGACCTACCGCTTAACATGACTTCCGAACCACGGCAAATGGTCATCGGGAAAAGTTGTTAATGCAGTGCCGGGAGTTGAACCCAGGGGTTTCGGTGCGGAGCATGCACTCTACCACTGAGCTCTAAGCCTCAAAGGCCCAGTTTTTGAGGGGGTGGTGTTAGGGTTGAACGGTCATGTACTTTTTAACTAGGTGCGATCAATGTATGGCTAGACCATTAGAAAATTAAGGACATGTGTACTTACATCGTAAAAGATCATAAATTTGTCTCACAACCCTTCTCCCACATGCCCAACCACTCACAACAACCAACCCGGTGAAAATCCCTTTCAATCACGTCAGCCTGGACGGCCTCGCACTTCCGGAAACCATTATACGCCAGCTGATGATGACCCAGCCATCTTCTCGAGAGTAAACAAGAGCCAATGGCAGTTTATAAGACTTATGAATCACATTTATGAGCCATGAATCATATTTACGACTTTGCTAAGGTCTTGAAAGCGCGGAATCTCAATGTCTTAATCATTACTAGTGAGTTTTTGATACACAGCGCCGTTCTTCAAGCATTCAAGCACTAGTTGGCTCGTTTCTCACCGGTCCGGGTAATTGGTGCTTGGCTCACGGCGGGAGAGCGGAGTGTAACTTGAGGATTTGAATTTGAGTTGTTTGTGTGCGGGGGGAAAGTTTTGTTGGGTGTTTGATGGTCTGGGTCTCGTACTGTGTTGCAATGGGGGTTTTGTTGCAAAACTTTGAACTCTTGGACTAGAATGAGAAATACACAAAAATGTGTACATGAAACATGTTTGATATTTACTTGCGTGATGAAAATGCTCAAATAAGTTAAAAACGAAAAATGCAAACTAAAATCACTTCAAAATAATTTTCCGAATAAATAATTTTCTACGAATAATTTCCAAAAGATGAAATGTACAGTCACACCTAAATTGAACTAATTTGTGTACGTTCACTAAGGGAACCTAATGACGAACCTTTGTCGAATACAGAAGTTTAATAAGCGCGAAAAGTTTTATAGTAATCAAAACATAGAAATTTTCTTGTTTATTTAATTAAAATTGATATTTCTTCAAAATTATTTGATATGGAAGAAAATGTAAAATTGTAGATTGTTTTATTCAAACAAAAATTTGTTAAACTCAAGGTCCGAGCACGCGTTTAATATCTACAGACGAAATTAAACTGAGTTTAACTTGCGTGAATTTTGCTTTTTTGTACTCTCCCTCTCAAAGAATGGGCCCTGAAAATAAACGGTTTTGCGTCTCTGAAAGTACCCAATCATATACCCCATTCGATCAATCACTGGCTGGTCTTTCTAATAGTAATAAGAATTCACACAAACATGTTTCAATACTCAAATTATATTTCTAAATCTCATTCTGCGACCTAGCCCACTTGCCAATCAAAATGCTGAGCTCCCACCGTCACTTTCTCCCGTGATTGGGCCTGCACGCCCCTGCGCGTGTGAGAGCTCAGCCGTCACTCTGCGCTCGTTTGGCTTACCTAAACATTTCCCATGTGCGCTTGTGTGTAATTGCTGTGATTGTTTGTGGGCGGGATTAGAATTTGGCTAACTGCCTTGTGTGACTTAAGCTGTTACATTGAATTTGTATGTTGTATAATTTTTAACGGACTCGTGGCGGGATGTTATCGCTTTCGGTAGCTTATCACCAAAGACAATACATACACAGTGTATGTATTGTCTTTGTAATCACCACCTCGGTGGCAAGAGATGCATACTTGCAGTAATCACAGACAGTTTGTCAAGGGACTTTGCAGTAAGAGTCGTGGATGAGTGGTTGAGAGGGCTTTATACCTCCAACTTCACCTAGTTAGATAGTACAAACTTTACCTTCACTCTTAAGTAATTGTAACGATTTGAGTCGAGGAAGGAATTGAATTTTATATGAACAATTTAGGAAATATGAAATTGCTTCTTGGGATGTTTAGCGTTAAACAGGCGTGTTTTGTATTCTAAATATGGCATGGTTATTTAAATTCTGTTGAAACAAAGTATTTAGTAATGAGCTGATACAAGTTGGTTCAAGTTGAAATTGAACCAACTCCTTGATTCAAAAACTATTTTGAACCAACTTCCTTTTAAATAGGCGTCTAGATATCACAGAGAGAAAATGAACGGGGCTCCTACTTTTGAGCCACTTAAAGTTATAGGTCTGGTAGTGACATCGTAGTATGATATGAGGGTAAACCTTTTTTCTTTCCTTTTTGTCATTTAAATTATCTTGTTCCAAGAAAAAACGTGTTGTTTGGAAGTTGGCATTCCATAGGATAAACCTTTAAACCTTTTGACCGACCAAGTTTAACATACTTAAGAAAAAAACGAAAAAAATCGCAAATTATAAACAATATTACAAACAAAGTATTTAATTTACGAATGAGGTCTAAGAGTGCCCCTTGGCACCCCAGCACGTTACTCAGCTGTGACGGCGCTGACAGTGTGCGGTGCGGCGGTGGGCTCCCGGTTAGGCCAGCCAAGGCTGCGTTGGCAAATGGTGTTCCCTTGTACAGTAGGTACGTCGCTATTCTAGGTGCTTTTTGCCGGCCACTATTACACCTAATGATGCCATTAGAATAATAACCAGCCGCGACAATAAACGCCTTATATAGCAGCATCCTTGAGCCGGGATTAACGCGTCTGGTGTAATTATAATTGTCACTTCTTCATCATCCTGTTCCGCAGGAAGAAAGAATGCAACAATTAAACGCAGAAATCAATTTAGTGCGATTACTCTGCGGTGTGACCGTGCGGCAAAAAGTAGTCGGAGGGCCGCGCGCGGGTGTTGCGTATTTGCAATGGAGATCTCCGTGCTTTGCTAATTGTCCGTTTATATAAGCTTGGTTACTGCTTTTTTTAGAGTTTTAGATCATCGACGCGTTACATTTTACACATTTACCTGCTGAAACGAACTTTTTTCACGACCTTTAGGGGAAAAAGTTGACTAGCGAATTTTCTCCGACGGGGGGATAGCTTACACTTAAAATTGCCTTTTAGGGGCTTTCCTCCACAAATGAAATTTGGTGCTATAAAAACCATTGTCTTGAGGCTGATGTTGTTGGATAAAATTAAATAAAAAAATAATCGAACTGTTTAGAACAATGTATTTTTTTAACAAATTACCTTTCGGTTTTGCCTGTAGATACGTATTTCGTTACGCTGGTGCAACATCGTCAGTAGCGTTCTCTCTTCTGTACTATTTACACTATAATTATACAGTTACTTACTCATACACTAATAGTGTAGAAGAACTGTTACGTAAATAGTACAGAAGAGAGAACGCTACTGACGATGTTGCACCAGCGTAACGAAATACGTATCTAGCCAGAAATACATCTAGGATCTACAGGCAAAACCGAAAGGTAACTTGTTAAATAGATGACATAAGGTCCTACAGTTGGGAAATTATTATTTTAATGTATTTTTGCCTAAAGCTTTTCATGAGCAATGTTTATATCTTAAGAAACAGTTGACTGTGTTTTGTTATTCCTTCAGTTTTGAGCCTCTGAAGACATGAATATTGTTAACGAAAGCTTTAGGCAAAAATAAGTGTATTTATTGGAAATTTGAATTATTTTAAATTAAATTTAATAAAAGTTGATGTTTTAATAAGCAAATACAACTTATTCACAAGCTAATTCTTAGATTCTTAGATAATTTCACCGATTGAATCTTAAGGCTTAACGTGATTCCAATTTTTGAAATATGTCTTAAGCCACAGTGAATTGTACCTGATGGTTTCCATTGTAAAAATAGAAATCGCTACCACACTGTTAAATGTTTCCCGACAGCACCGGCAACCTTGAGGCCAGAGCTATCACCCTCTTAATTGACCTTAACTCTGGAGTTACAGCCAGTCAATACGTGTTGTATAACTCACAGTGCGGTGAATAACTCACTACTTGTCCCACGCTGCGTATAAACATGCGTATTACACTGTGTCAAGCTTGTGTTACATTATATATATACACAATATATATATATGTAATGTAGACAACCACTGCGCTGCGCCCACTTCTAATCAGAGAAACTGTGCGCTTGACGGTTTATGGTTCTTGGGTAGTGAATTAATTTGAATACTGCATCCTGCTGAATTCTTCCTATTCCAACTTAGTATGGAAATTATTTTTTTTCTTTTAATTTTGGTTATAAATTTAAGTCTTAAGTTTTCGCGGCCGGTGTCATAAGATATAATCTAGTTCTTCCGGTTCACACCCCGTCGAAATTTCATAATTAGGTTGGGATATTTCGGCCTCACTGTGGAGTATCATCTTCATTCACTGATTGCTGAAACATCATTATAATGTTGGTTGTGTTTACGCTTATTTGATTCGTGTAAGCATACAGCCTCGCTTCAGCTTTCATGCCTCGTAACGCCTATGGTTATAGATTACGAAAAGCTGAAGCTGTGAGCGAAGCGAACACCCACGGTAAAAGACGACAGAAGCTTAAGCCGAAGTAAATTAGAATTACAAATTGCAAAGAAAATTCGCTTCGCTCAATCTATCGGCGCTTAGCTGCGTGTCGGCCTGGTTTATTTTTATTTAGTTCGTGCTGCCCTTAAGCCAAACAACAGTCACCGTGAACCAACAGGCATGTACCAAGTCAGAGCTGCAAAGCCTGCAGGCCAAAACTCGCGATATATCCTAGCACCACCTGATTCTCTTCAGTCTCACCCCCAAGGGGCGCCTGCTCTGAACCATACAGCATACAGCACGAGTGAGTGAGTGAGTGGGCAAGGTGCAGGTGTGGGTGGTGTGGTGGTCATGCAGTATTTAAATGAGCTCACCTTATCATCAGCGGCGCCTAATCAAAGGGTTCACACGCGCGCACCTATACCTGACCTGCGCATGCGCAGTGCGCACACCTGTAAGCTGCCTTGACCTTTGCGCAACCGCGGCGCTAGGGGGTTTAGCAGAATATTGTAGGAGATTTGTAGACTTGGTCAGGTGTTGATTACTCTTAAATAATATCACGTCCACTTTGATTTTGGGTGGTCGGAACTAAATAAATCATTTATTACATAATTACATTATACATGCATCGCAATCGTCAGTTATTAGTAGCTAAGATTTTCCACTCACACACATCTAGATCTCTTTCAGACATACAGAACTTCCAATCACACGATTTGTTCATTCGAATTTTCCCCACTTTAGCCCTATGGTCAAACCAGTCGTTTTCTAATGTGTTCTCCCAGTCGAGTGCCATAAACTCGTCGGTGCTATACAATGCTTTTGCGATCAAAACCTTTTTCAGACGAGCTTTAGGCATTGGAGCACTTTTCATCGAACCATTTGACGAGTTGAACTCCTGCCTGAGAAGGCAAACGTTCATCAACTGCCGTTCTGTTTCTCTCAGTTCGGTGGTTCTTCCTGCTTCTAGTTTCTTATGACTGTATATCTATACCTCTTACGATATCGCATTTATTTCTGAAAAAAAGACATGTTTCCAAAATGTATAGGCAGGATAGTGTCAGCATTTTCAAGTTTTGAATGCTGGTCTGCACGACTCTCTCCACTGTAGCTTTGCAATTGCTCGAACTGCTTGTTTTTGCAGAATGAACTGCCTAGAAAGTGTATGTTTGTGCAACACCTCTCACCACGCCAGTCCGTAGGACAAGTGTGGGTAGATTAGGCCATAGTATGCCGTCATCAGTACCTGAGTTTGGCAATATTTGGCTAGTTGTCTCAACCATAAATGCCTGAGGCTAATTTTGAACAGACACTGTCTACGTGACCTCGACTTGAGTGAGAAGAAGGTGGTGTAAAGTATGCAATAAGTAAATGAATAGTTTCTTTCTTTCGTAAAAGCATATACACGTTTCTTTAAAACTGTAAAGTTTTGACAATTTTTCGTTCTAATAATGTGTCTCAAAGCAAAGAATAAAAGGAAGTGGTGACCACGTAGATCGAACCCGCGCGAACGGAGTCCAATATAGATCCGCTTTAATTGAAACTGAAGTCAATTTGCTGCAAAATACGTTATAAATTATATTTCCGACGTCTTACACAATGTACTATAACCTCCCCTCTATGTGGTGCGCGTAACTCAAGGTGCACGAGCGTACTCTGCCGGCGGCGTGCGGCAACCGCAGTTAACTCTCAGCTAATTGTCTGTATAGTTAACCTCACTTAGTTAAGTGTAACGCCGCTAGATAGCGCCTGCTGGATTTATTTTAGTGCCACGCCTGAGTTATTGCACTTTTAACTGTACGTGATCCGGGCGCCGTCCATTACTCGGGATAAATGGGACATTGAAACCCTGCCGGTGAATTGTGTGTTTAAACAGTCGTGTGTTTATTGTCATCGATTTGTTTGTGATTATGTTATATTTGCGTAATGTTTGAAATTACAATCATTGTTTAAAGTTTTTTTTAGAACCAAAATGACTCTGCATGACCAGATAAAAGATGTTTGTGGTTTGTCTCTTGAACTGTCCAATCGGTAGTCATAAATAGTTCAAGTTCAAAGAAACTTAAGGTTTTAAGAAAACACGCCCTTAAAGACGAACAAGAAATAAGTTCTGAAAGTTAATATTGAACCAATTACAATTAAGTAGCCCTTTTTTATATTTTTAATAACCACACGACCGGTTTTGGGTATCATATTTGGTGTTGGTCATTTGTTCAAATACTTACTTTATAAGTAGCCCTACGTGAACAAATCTTTTCAAGTTCTGAAAGATATTTTTCGGAAAGAAAAGCTGTGATGAATCATAAATAAGAAACTCGCCCCCAGGCCGCCGCTCGCCCTGAGGCCTCGTATTTTGGGGACATTCGCAACTGTTTTGCCGCAATTATGCAAAATATCGGCCAAGTACAAGGGCAGATTTTCAGACGCCACCTATTTTGGCCGCCAACTTGCCTTGAAAAAGAATGTTTTCAGATTTTTCCCGATGGTTTCACACCAAGAGCTTCATAAAGAGTATGTGGTTGAGTAGCATGTCGGGAGGTTCCTAAACATTTACTCGTTCAGTCACCTGTACAACCGGCTTTATAGTATTATAACTATTTCCACCCCCACCCAAAATACTCCCCTCGGAAACAATGAAGAGCCATTATTTTACTGACTCTTATAAATTAATAACAAAAGTTATAATAAAATTCTTCATATTTGTCATATCATGTGCGTCATGGAAGAGAGATGATAAGATGAGGCATTGTAGCGTCATCTTTGAAAAGAACGCTCCTCTTTTTCTCGTTCCATGAAGACAGCCAGGATGACCGATTCTTGGCTTTGCACTTTAGCAGTTCAAGAACTTGAGAAAACTTCCCTAAAACACGTAAAGACTCTTGTATAACCATTCTCTCGATTTTTTTCATTGTAAAAGGCACTTTAATTAGATGTTTTATACCAGGCAGTAAACATGACTAAATGACCATTTTCAGAAAATTGCTAACCGACCCTAATCAATTTGCAGATAAACCAGTCTCTCGACCACAAGGTCGTAACAATCACCCTTATCACTCGCGAGCTGAGCTGAGCGCGCATCAGATTGGAAAGGACGTGGAAAAAATAACAAGAGTTTAATATAACACGCTATAATAACAAGTGCCAATTTAGTGTCAGAGCGGCTACACTGCGCACTGTCATTATAGATATTGTAGTGGCAAGCCTGAGCTCATTTAAATATACTGTGGAACACCGACCACCCACACGCGCACGCCCACGCTCGCGCGCGCTCGCACGCATGCGTACTCACGGCGTTTGAATAAGTTGGTTGGATTCATTATTAAAGTTGAGGAGATATATAAGGTATATAAGGTATTGCTCAATTAACTATGTTTGGAAAGGTCTAAAGCCATATTTCAAGCGTGTTCAAGCTAAATACATCAACTGTGGTTCGGAAGTCTCGTTAAGCCTTTAGTCCATTCAACTGGTCGTTGGACTATTAGCTAATGACCTAATCTGGGGAACAGTCGGCCCTAGTTTGTAATAAGACTTCACCTCATTATCCGTTAAAACATGCATGACACTCACCATCATATTCACCTTAAAACACCCTTTAAGAGTGGTCGGTGTCTCAAACCAAAGTATTACAACTCCTTCTCAGGGTTTTTATTTTACAAAAAATTGCCATACGAATTATTTCTAAACTAAATTTTAGAGACTCGTGTCGTGACGCATTCAAACAACTTCAAACGCTTACTCTGCCTTGTTTGTACATCTATGAAACTATAATGTTCTGCATTAGTAAATGTGTACTACAACAAGGCAGAGATATATATAGCCATGATACGCGTTTAAGACAAAATTTTAGGCTGACTTCCCACAGACTTTGCTTGTATGGAAATATTCCATCTTATGCAGGAGTAAAACTGTTCCATGCACTTCCACAACAAATTAAAGAATTATCAAATCTAAAGCGTTTTAAATTAACATTGAGAAAATATTTAGTTACCAATTCCTTCTACAGCGTGGGTGAGTTTATGGATCAAAATTACTAAACAATTTCATATCAAAGTTTTACCAAATTTAAAATTACTCAAATAATTGTTCCTTAATTGTTATCAGTGACTTTAGTTTTTTTGTTATTTATTATTTTGTTTAATGATTTTGTAAATATGTTCTTGTTTTTTTTTGTTAAGTTATATGTCAACACAAAAATATTTGTATATTGACAAATAAATTGTTTAATTGTTAAATTTAAAGGAGAACCCTAAAAGCAGTGTCCAAAACCCAACATCATAGAAGAATTTTAGTAAAGTTATACTGACTTCTATAAGGTTATACTGTCACTACTACATGGATTATACATTTTTAAACTCCTTTGGAAATAAAGTATAAGTATTCAAATATTGAAGATGGCGTCTTGGTGGTCTATTGGCTACGCCATGGAAGAGAGATGATAAGATGAGGCATTGTAGCGTCATCTTTGAAAAGAACGCTCCTCTTTTTCTCGTTCCATGAAGACAGCCAGGATGACCGATTCTTGGCTTTGCACTTTAGCAGTTCAGAACTTGAGAAAACTTCCTAAAACACGTAAAACTCTTGTATAACCATTCTCTCGATTTTTTTTTGTAAAAGGCACTTTAATTAGATGTTTTATACCAGGCAGTAAACATGACTAAATGACCATTTTCAGAAAATTGCTAACCGACCCTAATCAATTTGCAGATAAACCAGTCTCTCGACCACAAGGTCGTAACAATCACCCTTATCACTCGCGAGCTGAGCTGAGCGCGCATCAGATTGAAAGGACGTGGAAAAATAACAAGAGTTTAATATAACACGCTATAATAACAAGTGCCAATTTAGTGTCAGAGCGGCTACACTGCGCACTGTCATTATAGATATTGTAGTGGCAAGCCTGAGCTCATTTAAATATACTGTGGAACACCGACCACCCACGCGCACGCCCACGCTCGCGCGCTCGCACGCATGCGTACTCACGGCGTTTGAATAAGTTGGTTGGATTCATTATTAAAGTTGAGGAGATATATAAGGTATATAAGGTATTGCTCAATTAACTATGTTTGGAAAGGTCTAAAGCCATATTTCAAGCGTGTTCAAGCTAAATACATCAACTGTGGTTCGGAAGTCTCGTTAAGCCTTTAGTCCATTCAACTGGTCGTTGGACTATTAGCTAATGACCTAATCTGGGGAACAGTCGGCCCTAGTTTGTAATAAGACTTCACCTCATTATCTATAAAACATGCATGACACTCACCATCATATTCACCTTAAAACACCCTTTAAGAGTGGTCGGTGTCTCAAACCAAAGTATTACAACTCCTTCTCAGGTTTTATTTTACAAAAATTGCCATACAATTATTTCTAAACTAAATTTTAGAGACTCGTGTCGTGACGCATTCAAACAACTTCAAACGCTTACTCTGCCTTGTTTGTACATCTATGAAACTATAATGTTCTGCATTAGTAAATGTGTACTACAACAAGGAAGATATATATAACCATGATACGCGTTTAAGACAAAATTTTAGGCTGACTTCCCACAGACTTTGCTTGTATGGAAATATTCCATCTTATGCAGGAGTAAAACTGTTCCATGCACTTCCACAACAAATTAAAGAATTATCAAATCTAAAGCGTTTTAAATTAACATTGAGAAAATATTTAGTTACCAATTCCTTCTACAGCGTGGGTTTATGGATCAAAATTACTAAACAATTTCATATCAAAGTTTTACCGAATTTAAAATTACTCAAATAATTGTTCCTTAATTGTTATCAGTGACTTTAGTTTTTTTGTTATTTATTATTTTGTTTAATGATTTTGTAAATATGTTCTTGTTTTTTTGTTAAGTTATATGTCAACACAAAAATATTTGTATATTGACAAATAAATTGTTAAAATTTAAAGGCCCTAAAAGCAGTGTCCAAACCAAACATCATAGAGAATTTAGTAAAGTTATACTGACTTCTATAAGGTTATACTGTCACTACTACATGGATTATACATTTTAAACTCCTTTGGAAATAAAGTATTCAAATATTGAAGATGGCGTCTTGGTGGTCTGTTGTACGCCACTGGATACCGGAGCTTGAGGTGTCGGTCAAATCCCTTTAAAGGTTTTTGGTTTTACTTGAAGTTTAACCTCGCAGTGCACTCAGCTGCTAAGGCAAGTGAGTAGCATTCTGGTGACCTGGAATCCAGTTCGGGAGGACAGGGACTAAACTGTACTTTACTAAAAAACATCCAGTCAGGAAAACTCGGTGCATGAGTCATCCTACCCAGGGCAGGGCAAAGTCTACAATATCATTCGCGCCGCAGTGCAACCATTATATTCCATTCGCTATACAAAGCCAACCTGGGCGCTTCACAGCTGCGGGCTTCACAGCTGCGGGCTTCACACAGCTGTTCAACTATATAATCAAACATATCGGAAACAGACCATTACCCGCCGTCAACTTTTCATTTAAGCCCACCTCGGCTGCAATTACTTGAAAATTAGGATCTTTAGTGACTTTGATCATAGACATTCCACGTGTCTTTTAATTTTATAACTCTCTCCGACCGCGTCCACTTTGATTTTGATGTATTGCGGGCAATTTATATTGCGATTAGAGTATTTTGGAGCGAGGTCTTCGAAAGGGACCGGATGGGTTGGTTTTGGTCAAGGTGTTGGTTTGATTCGGTCTAATTGGGTCCTTTTACTTTTTTATGGAGCGTTTATGGGTAGCTCTGTTCTATTAAATGGATTGAAGGTTTGAAATCATTTGGCTGTACAAGTTTTTAAAATAAGATAACCAGTGTGACATCAATAGAGAAATAGATCCTTACGATTGTAATCTGTTAGCTAGCTTATTCGGTTAGGCTATTATGCGTCTCATTAGTATAAATAAAGTCTAACCATAGTAAAATATTAAAGTTTAAAACGCAGAGAAGTGTTCTATCACGAAAAATAGGTTTCTACTACAAAATACACTTCGTTTAATAACCTTTTTTCAATTAAAGAATAATCTGTACATTTTACATCTCGTATATCAACTGGCGTTTATATCAATTTTATCTTACAGACGTTAAGGGCTTTAAAGAAAACAATTAGAATACATATTATCATCTTAATATTGAAACAGAAAAGTTACCTTGATACCTGCTAGGAAATATCTCGAAGAGACATTTTGAGGCGTACGTAAAACTATTTTGTATTAAAAGCCACTTCAATTAATCAAAAGGTTTTATTGCTATAGAATATTTATATGATTACCGATTACTAGTTTGATGCCTCTAGTATTACAGAATTAAAAAATGCTACACATTTTTAAGAGGCTCTACAAGGTTTAATACAAGCTCGAACCATGGCCGACAACATTATTAATATATCTACAAAGTTCTTAAAGTGACAAACTAATAATCAATATCCTTTCATTTAATGTCGGTAAGAACGTAGAGCCAATTTCATGATTACGTTGGAGAGTGATTACGAAGAACACCCAGCGTGAAAACTGCCAACACTTAGAGCCCAGGTGACATTTAACAGAAATCATTACCCACAATCCATTCCCTAACCTCAACCCGACAGTTGGAAGGAATTCTGGAAACCTATCGCGGCCAAGGCCGACAAACCTAGTCAATATAAATCCCGGCCAGGCAGCTAGTACTGTAGCTACTGTCTGAAATATCCCCCATCTTACTCTAGTATAGTAGCGAGAAGAACAAGGTTGCGTCTGTGACCCAGGGACTCGGCTGTGATTGGTGGGCGGGCTGGCCAATCACAGCTGTCCTAGATACATATCAGCTGATAGTATCATAGCACAGATCATGCGCAGAACACACGACCACAGATGATGCATGAACTCGTGATCATAACTCTTGATTATCCGTCGCTGCAGTTGCCTTTCTTGGAAATGTTGGTGCGAGGGGAAAGGCCACCGATAAAGAATGGATAATGTTTTCATGAAAAAGCTCTATATACTTTGTTCTTTAAGAGCGGCCAGTGAAATGCCCTTGTTTGGCGCTAGTGGTCGAGTAGTGATACGGTAGCTAAGCTTTTGTTATTCTGGTTTGACTATAGGAAAACTTTTAAAATATAAACCCAGCAATCCCATTTTTAAATAATAACGTTCTCTTTTATTGACGTAAATTGTCTTCGAATATTGAAGCCTAACTAAACCTCTTCATAAGCTATTAAAATCCTTCAGAGAATCTTTACGATTTCATTTTTAACCAGGAGAGTGATAAAATAGTACATATAGAGTAAACCATCGGAGTAGATTTCGTTTTGAAAATCTACTATCTCATCCTTCCCTCTCGTCTTAGATGTATCAAACGATTTGATTATCACCTCAGATTGTAGGCTTATGGCGATTTTAAGCATTGTCTGTTCAATAATTATTCAAAACTATCAGCGGTGCTGGAGAAATAAAGAAAGAATTTGACCAGAAAACCTGCGCTTAAACTAGACTCAACAAAGATAATATGGTATTGTCAATCATTATGATTTTCGTCGTTATCACTCTATACCTTCTATAACGGTTCATTAAAATCAAATTGCCCTTCGTCAACTCTTTCTACCCAGTTGTCAAACCTAATCTTCAATCTGCTCTTCTGCAGCTTGTCAATCGAGTCACAAAAACCATACAACTGTCAAACAATCCACTTCCTTGCTCTACAGAAACCAGAAATGCTCCAGAGGTTGTTTATGAATGATACATGTAGACTGGGCTCGGATATGTCCTTTGTTGGACGGTCGGTGTGCGTGTTCATAACCTTCCTCGCTCTGGACGTTTATGAGCTTGTTCCCACTTGTTTCAGCCAAGAGCCTCCTTGATTGTAAACTGCAGCTTATTTCATCCTCCAGACTTGACTACTGTTTGTTTGAGAGGATGTAAATCATTTGTCTGACTGAGCGTATGCAATATGCATCCTGAACCATACCTAGAACCATAGAATAAACAGTATCATTGATTCACTTACAAGTAGAATACGTACAATTAATTAATCAACATTATTTTCTTGTCGTTCTGTTTCTAGTATTCGTTTAGCGCATGTTTGCCGCTAAGTTGTATTAATTACAATATCAAAATATTACGGTCGATTACGTTTGTTGAAAGTGCTAGAGCATCGTTATTTGACGATTTCATTTTAATTATTTAATTATTACGTTCAATTAACTAATCATTCGTAGAGCACATCTAGGAGAGCTCCTTATTCGATTAACAATTTAGTTGATGGAAAACCGACAACAACCTTCAGGTGATGTTGATTTGTCGATGAGAACTTTGTTCTTGATAGGCCTAACTAGCTATTAAATTGTTTTATTGGATCGATTGTGTTTTCCATCAACTACATCCTTAGAGTATCTAATCATCCTTCCATTACGTTTTCGTTTACCTTTTCCATGCCACTACTTCAACATCTCTCACAGATTCCTCATCACCTACCTGTCTTGTTCTTCTTCTACCAACTCTTATGTTGAATGTTCTCTTGCAGAGGCATGTTCGCCAACGTGAGGAGGTGTCGCAGCAGGGAGACAGGGGAGGTTCTCGCCGCAAAGTTCTCCAGTAGAGCGCGCTACGGTGAAGACTGCACTCAGGAGATCCACCACGAGATAGCGCTGCTGTCGCTGTGCTCGCCCTCCCCCAGGATCGTGCGTCTCCACGACGTCTTCCAGACCAGCAAGGAAGTCATCATCGTCATGGAGTTGTGAGTTCCATCACGAATCTTCTCGTTCTAGCAAATTACCAAGATAAAAACCCTGACAAGTAGTTAAGACCATTGGGTTTCATATAGGTATCTTAAGTACCATGTAAATATATTAAGTACATAATAAGTATCTTAAGTACTTTATAAGTATCTTACACAGTATTTTAAGTATCTTATATAGAATCTTAAGTATCCTATAAGTACCCTAAGTAACTGGGTATCATATAAACTTGATTAAGATCAGAGTGCGAACCCCTTAGGTACAACACCATGAAGAACTCATAAAACCAATAACCAGCTAGAAGTCATTAATTCTTTGATTTGAGACACCGACCACTCCTAAAGGGTGGATATGGAATGATGGTGAGTGTGATGAGTGTTTAAGATCTGTGAGGTGTAGTCTTGTTACAAACTAGGGCCGACTGTTCCCCAGACTGGGTCATTAATTAATAGCCCAACAAATAATGGGTGGACCAACCGCTTAACGTGACTTACGAACCACGACTTCGTGAAAATAGTGTGTCTGGAGCACCGGGAGGTCCAATAACTTACTAGGAAGGTCCTCTTTCAACACTATCAACCTTCATTCAATTTTATTAGTAAATTGGAACAAACCAAATCAGATTCTAAGCCAGCTCTCTTGTTCGGTGAGTTCTTAAGAAGACTTTTAGATCAAGAACTTGAAGCTACTGTTTGGACATTGTTTGCTCCAATTAATACTCACTGATTAAGGACTCTGTTCAAGTTTGGCCCAACACAGTTACTGATTCACTACAACTACCTCCTTGACCGCAGCTCCCCCATTCCCCTCACAGTGCTTGATGACTCTATCTCTCCAAGATGGCCTCAACTACTAAAGAACCAGTAGCTTTACGATGTTGCCAGCTGGCATTTCCTTCTCTGAGGAAACTAGCGCGTATCTAGACCATGTAGGCTCATCCCCACTGCACATAAACCAGCCGGGAACCATATTGTGTAGCCTGGCCTGCCCGGTCTGACTGAATAATACATTAGTAGACGCTATCTCTCGGCGAATAATGGCAAGCTCTCTGTAGTCAGGGCTACTTGCCGCCAGAAGCGCTGGAGTGCAGTGTGCAGGCTCATTACTCTTTGTGAGATGCAAAAGCGTATCTCTATGCAAATATGACGGCTGGGCTGGATATGAGTGTTTAATTGAATTAAGGCCGGTTTCTTTACCGCCTCCCTGTAAGGCGGAGTGTGAATAGAGTGTGAGAGTTTGATTTTGATATGCACGATTTATTTTGTTGTAGTACGCTTGTGCCTATGGGAGACGTGGGGTTTTTTTGTGCATTGGGTCTACTCGTATTGTAGTCAAGAAGTGTTTAGTTAAAAGCAAGCGCCTGAAGCTTCGTGGAAAATTTACGGCTTAATAGATGCCAGAAGTTGCGGTTTAGTTGTAGTACAAACCTTGGTTTCAACGCATAGACTTGTAGGTTTCAACAAATTTCCCTGAATGCGATCGATTAATTTAACTTATAGGTAATCCAGTTTAATACTAGGTAAGTAAATTAAATATCAATATCGTTTTAGGGTAAAACTTCAAACCCCTGATTACGAGTAAAACTTTATCTAAAAAGAAAAGTATAGTTATCCATTATAAAACGCTGTCTTAATAGGAGCCTTAGCAAACTTGTTCGATGTATCTTAAACTTGTCTACTACACTCCGTAGAGCCCGATAGTTTGTATCCACCCTTTCCCATTTACTTTGCAAACTTTACCAACTCCATCCGTGTTTTTCAGCGCACCCGGAGGAGACATGCAGACCATCATTGACGACAATTTGGTCCCTTTCGAGTCAGATGTGGTAAAGTTCATCCAACACGTGGTCGAGGGACTTGCCTACCTGCATCACCGCAAGATAGCGCACTTGGACATCAAGGTAGGTCATGCGCAGTGTAGGTGGTAGTGGTACATAGTGCACTGTTACATTGTAGTAGTCAATACAAATGTACGGCGTGCTTATGGAAATGGTCGCAATTTTCGTGTGGGAGACGTCGCCATGACGAAAACAACGTTTGTTTTACCAAAGATAATGTTATGGTAATTAGATTGCGCATGGATGCCGAATGGCTGAGAAAGGAAAATCAACATAGTTGCGGCAGCCCAAATACAGAAAGCGCTGCGAAGGAATTCTTTTAATAGTCTCAAGTAGAGCCACTGCCACGCGCAAGTTTGTTCGTTCTCGATTACTCGAAGAAGACTTATTTTGACACACCACACACATTGTATTAATACTATTTTTAATAAAATGGTTGAAAAGTGTTTTGATTTATTTTTTATAATGTTAGCCTATGAGAATCTTTTAACAATGTACAAAAGCATTTTTTAATTGTTTTTCTCGGTATGTATTTGACTTCTCAATGCTAAGGATATTCTGTATAATAAAAGGATGGTATACGCCAAACTCGTCAGGCATTTAAAACAGTACGCGTATGTGTCGAAAGGTTAGTAAAGACAATTTACTAGACAGTAAGTTGTGTTGTTTATAACGTCAAGAAATGCCTATTAACTGGCAGAAAATTCTCTAGATTACTCGTTTTATCTTCGGTTAATCGCAGTTCGTACAGCCACAAACATCCGAAGGCAACCTTAGCAAGGAATTGCCACCTGTGATCTTAAAGTCACATTAAACGACTACAGCGGAATAAAACTACCGTAAACCTAAAACTGCGATAAAGTTTAACTGTCGATCGCTCCTTTTACAGCGGCCCCGGCATACCCTTGCTTCCTGAAAGAAGAGACAGAATATCGACTTTAACAGTTTCAGAAAAGGAAATCGTTTCCAGGAGCTGAACGTAATTGCGGTCTCCCAGGTCGTAAATTCACAGGATCTTTGTAGCAGCTGTGTACACCTGTAATGTTGGCTAAACTGATTCTAAACTGCCATGGCCGCTAGTTTACTGCTTACATTTCCTTCAACTGCTTCCTCACGGCTTTGGTAGACTTTCAGATCCACACCGGTAATTGGAAAGAGGTTTTAATAACCTTTTTTCTACATATGTGTAATATTATTACGGTAAATACGCGGTGCGATTGCCATACTGTTTATTCGGTTGCACTAAGACTTCTGTGTGATCGTCATTGTGTACAATATTTAGTTCAATCTAGCTTAAAAAATCGAAGGACGTTTTCGATTGGTTGTGAGACGGTTTCCAAGGAAAAACTTGATACTTTTAAAAATCTGTTTAGAAACCCGCGACTAAAGAGACGCCTTGAGGATCTGCAAAAGGCCAAAATACACCGACATATCAAATGCTAAAACTGTTGAGTTATTTTCGAAATCTTTCCCATCGAGCCTACAGTCTGACGTTCAAAACACGGAAAATTTGTCCTTTTAGAAGTTAATTTGTAGAAATAACTATAAAAAGTCGTGTTCCATGAGTGGGACACACATCTCTTCTAGTTTCAAAAAATATCAAGTTAATAGTTTAAAAGTTACTAATAAGTGAAAAACGTACCCACGTAAACCCTTGCAATTGCATGGTTTGACAGTTAGGCCGCATCAGTTGAAAGAAGACCCGTTACTTAGCCAGTTGTTACGTGCGCAGTGTCGTGTGTTCCTTGTGCGGTAAAGTTTGGGGTTTCCGTGAGCTCTCATGTTTTCGACTTATTGTATAGGGTTTCTCTGATTTAAGAAATCAAGAAATCAAACCTAGAAATCAAGATATTCTTATTTATCGCTTGAGGCAAAACAATCTAATTTGGAAAGACCGAGAAAAGCCCCTCGGTCTTAAGGGCTCAAAATCCCTTCGTTTTTGAGCTAACTATTTTCTCGACCACTGCCATGTGTGTAACCTCACTAGATGATTGCAACACTGTTCCCAGCAAGTGTCCGATGACACATGAGTTGTCGTGATTGGTCGGATTCCGCGACCAGCTGACTCTGTGGTCTATTGTAGCGATGAGTGACAACAGCTGATCACAGGAATGTCAATTGCTCCGGACAAGTTCTGGGTAATTATCTTCGTGTGATTGATTTCCTCACCATCTGTTGCAATCAGACATTTAGTTGTCAACTAGAGGAGGGGTTTGAGGCGAGTAGGAAATCTTCTTTCGCAGATTCCTAATTTTTAAGAACCCCCGAACAAAAAAACTAAATATCGGTCAGTCGAAAGTTTTAAAAGTGCGTTTTCAGCCTCTGGAATTTTGGAAATGTTCTCAAAAGAGAACTTGTAGAGAGTCGATGGGGCTTCAACTCGATGTTTTCCCAAGCCCCAATAAGGCGACATGACGGAGTCATTCCAATTTGTGAGTAGTTTCACTGCAAAGGCATAGACTATAGACCAACTTCGTCAATAAATCAACAATTCTCCTTACTATAACCACTCATAACCTTTGTATTATAGAATACTCTTATATGAAAAAAAACCTTAGGACGGGACGGGAACTTGAAGACGATGTCAGATTCCAAATACCGAACGTCGTGTGCTTTTTGTTCACTCAAAAACTATAGAAAACATACAAAACAATATTTATCCTCAGAAACTTTACCATCGTCAACAACAAACTATAATAAAAGCTACCCTTAAGAGTCAATTGAACCCCTTCTAACATTTCCTACCGGTCAATAAATCAAACTCGAACGTCAATCCCCAAGACCATCACAGGGCCGGAGAAAGATCTTAATTAGTGGAGCCATTAGAAGCAGTGGTCGACGCCTTGATCCGAATCCACGAGGTCTGCCTGCTACCGCGCGCGCGCAAGGCTCAAGGCTTCATTATCTACAGACAATGGTATCTGCGAGTCACTGCGCACCGCGTGTGCGTACTGCACAATAATGTACACTATCCGCACTGTACACTGTACACCAGAGATAAGGTCGACGTTTCTTTCAGTGTAGTCTACACTGATTGGCTGGCTAGTTCTCTTTGTGGATCTTGCTTTGAGATCTCGGAGGTTAGTTGGGGTGGTTGCGTGCTCGGGAAGGTTTATTTAACCGGATAGCTGAAGAATTGTTGAAGTCTACGGTTTAATCGGAGTTTGTAATTGTTTCTGGTTAGCCGTTGCTGCAGGTAACAATGCAGTTGACCGTCTTAAGTATTTGAAACAGCGCGCGTCACAAGTGCACAAGGCGATTTCAGATCGCTATGGCCAACGCGACGTGGTTAGTAGAACGCAAATAATGTAGTTAAAACCATTTCAGTAGCAGACGTTTGTTTCTTCCGATCTTATTTATTTGATTTCAACAACTCGTGAAGTTATTCCCTTTCCTGACAGGTCTTGGATAAAAATGTTAATACGAAACAAAAGCTAACAACGAAAACAACTGAAACATGCAAAAAACATGATGAAACAAGCCAACAAAACACATCGGCAGGTTTTGTAAAATGCATGTGCCCTAACCTCGTTTGAAGACAAGTGTCGAATTGTCGGATACCTTGATAAGAAAACATTTATACACTTGTACTTGTCCGCGTTGATTCGGAAACAAGGCGAGGTGTAAAGTTTATTGCCGGTTACAAGGTCTCTGGTTGCTTTTGGGTCTGAAAGTTGTATCGATTGCAATTCTTTGTGGGAGATAAAAACACCTCGTACTGTATGTTTTGTACCTTAATACCAGGCTCTAACCGCGTCTCTATAACACTACTAAATGCTTGTAGTTAACACCAAAGATTATGTTATGGTAGGTAGATTGCGCATAGATGGCTGAGGCAGGAAAATCAACGTAGTTTGGCAGCCCGAGCACAGATAGCGCAGCGAGGGAACTCTTTTGGAATATTAAAAAGAGCCATCAACCCACGCGCAAGTTTGTTCGTTCTCACAAATCGTACTATTTGGTCACATTTAAGTCATCGACATCGGATAAATTCGAGCATGGGGAGAAGAAATATGGCAGCGCTCGCAGCGCTATCTGTGCTCGGGCTGCCGCAACTGTATAGATTTTCCTGTCTCTGGCATGTGGCATCTATGCCCAATCTACCTACCATAACATTATCTTTGTTACCACTTAGTAGATGCTAGCTGCGGAATAGTACAAAATACATAGCTATGTATAACGATCTAATAACTATATTGTTTTGAATAATCAGTTTCTTACAGAGGTTATCAACTTCCCATCTCTTCCCCAGCGAACAATTGAAATCACTCAAACAGACAATAGAGCACTAAAGAAGACATCGCGCGCAGCGTGTGGCGATCCTGTAAATCACACACATAAATAATAGCCAACGATTGTAATCGATACTAAAGATCGCTAACTGTCATTCCCAGAGTTACGAGCTCCATTGTTTATATCAGAGCCATCTATCGGCCATTGTCGGGAACTATTTAACAGATAGCTAACGACAGAACAACGACTCTCTACTGTGCGAACCTCTCAACAACGTCTTTAAGCGGGGAGCAGCCCTCAGGGGATACGTTCTCTTCGCCGCTAACGGACTAGAATGACCTTAATGGCTACTTAATACGGTACAACTCCCGCGCGTTTTGCAGATAATGGCAATAAAGCCGCAATACCTGTTGTAACTGTCAATTAATTATATATATTTGATAGTAGGCGGACATTACCGACGCCCTGTCGCGCGTAAAGGGCTTAATGATCTGATAAGACTGTTAGTGTGGCTTAGTGATAGTAGCCGGGCTTTATGTGTTTAGACGAGTTAAACCGTTGAATCTAAGAAAGCTATTAGGATTATACGTGTAACAGGATGGAGTTAATTGAGATTTATTATGATTCATTCTCATGAATACAAATGGAATAGCGTATTATTTTATTCTTGTGTGCCTTATGCCTTCAACACAGGGCATTGAAGGAACCTAAATTAAAATTACAACTTAACTCTTAGGCTTTCGGGGCGGTGTCACAACTATAAACTTCCGGTTCACAGCGCGTCAAAACATCATTAGCTTGAAATATTTCGGTCTCGCTGTGGATTACCATCTTTAGACACTGATTTGCAAAAACTGAGATACTTGCTGGATACTATCCAATTGCTCACAGGAATGCCAACTGTCAATGTTCTCATTGGTTGTGACTATCAAAAGACTTCTTCCGGACTGGTTGCCAGCTTTTTGAAATTTGTATGTTGTTTTCTTTGTTGAAGTTATGACCATTTTTAATTATTTCAATGGTTTCTCGTATGAATCTCGGGTAATAATGTAAAATGGTTTCCAATACTTCGGCTTTGTCAAATTTTACTGCGTGTTTCGTGTTGTAACTGTGTTATAAATTAAAATTATTTCACTCAAAGAGACTTACGCTACCGATCTTTTTGTTTAGGATAAATTTAATTTAAATCAGAAACACACGTTTTCCAATCAGTGTTCACAACAAAGAACCAGAAATCGCTTGACCTCAAGCTTCAAACAGATTGGCATATTCTTCTTTCAAGTTTGACAGTTCAATTTCCATCAACTCGTCAGCTGTTGACGTCACTCATTACTCATCAGCTGATTAGAACTCAATCAGCTGTTTTTTGTTTTGATTATCACCTCGAGGTTGTGATTATCTCTGGACCGACAGCGTCATGCCCACTCAAAGTCGCCAGAGAGTATATTTTCGTCAGGTTTTGCGGTTGGCAAAGTTTGAAGGTTTGGTTCGGTAGGTTGTGATGAATAAGCGGTGTCGAACTTTGCTTTGATGGATTTTTGTATTAGCGAGGCCCACGTGTTATATCAGTGATGGATTCGGTGTCGACAGATAGATTGGTGAATCGCGGCCGATTTAGAATTGGAAATAAGAAGAGAGATAAAAGTTTAAATTTAGAATGAAGGTAATTTTTCGGTTTCGTGCATTTACAATGTTGGAACTTCTAATTAATCAAAAGTCTCTATGGGATGGCATTCTGTAAGACTCGTTACAATAACTGTTACTTTTTTAATACCTCAATCAGGTTCGTTAGTAAAAAGATTTAGGTCATCGGAGGTTCCCTTTTGGGAGGTTATTACAAAAAAGTGGTTTTAATTATCATCCGATTTTGAGTTTTAATTTTTTTTTACCTACCAAAAATTATAAAAATATATTTCGTTGTTCCTCAATGGCACCCAAAAATGTGATTTTTTGCTAAAACAGTGGAATGAGTAGTCCGATTTTAATTGCATTTGAAATGCTTTTTCTTCGTGATAGTCTGAAATAAACGAACATTCTTAGCCCATGGTACTAGAGCTCAAAAATCTAAGGCCGAAGGCCGAGAACGAGAACTGTGAGCGTAGCGAACAGTAACATAAAATAAAATCCGCCCACTCGGCATGCCAGTGGCGCTATACGTAGATTTCCTACCCTTGTGTCGAGGCACGTGCCTGTAGACAGGCAGTCTGTATGATATAACGAACTGTTGCGAGTGGCGAGTGGCGAGTCGTACATCCATTACTGTCATTAACTACACTGGCACAGGGCGAGGAATGTGCATCAGCGCCTAATACGGCCAGGGCTGAGCGCACTCGGCAGATAAAAACATTTTATTGGTCACGCACACACTCGCCTCGGCCTTGGGCAGATGTGTCGAGATATCGCCAAGGTGTTGTCATTTGTTTGTCAGATCTGGAGGAAATGTTGCAAGTTGAACACAGGATTGCGTCTGGAATAAGGGTCTGAGGTGTGGTACCAAAGGTAATGTTATGGGAGGTAGATTGTGCATAGGCGCCAAATGGCTGAGGCAGGAAAATCAACATAGTACGGCAACCCTATGCGTTTTTTTCATCCTTCAAAAACAAGCAGTTCGAACCATCGCAAAATTGCGCTGAAGAGAGTCGTGCATGCAACCATTCAAAGACCTCAAGCTGTTGACACTCCCTTGCC
Organism: Matsumurasca onukii; assembly: GCA_018831715.1. NCBI lineage: Eukaryota > Metazoa > Arthropoda > Insecta > Hemiptera > Cicadellidae > Matsumurasca > Matsumurasca onukii. The sequence continues at coordinate 2,655,482 of CM032062.1, forward strand.
TCTACATTCTAGAGACATGTTTTTTTTTAATGAAATGTAATACCATAAGAGGTTGCGACACACACTCTTATGCAACCAGAGGCAGGGACAACTACTGAACTGGGAGACACAGGACGGTAGTTCATGAGCGCCTACCTTCTCAGGCAGGGGTTCATCTCATCAACAGATTACCAAATTCGTTTAAAAACACACAAGTGCCCAAGGCATTCAAAGCTCGTCTAAAAAATGTGTTGTCCACTCAAGCTTTTTTTAACATAGACGAGTTTATGGCGTTTAACTGGAAGACCTGGTAATTCCTGGCTGACCGACTAGGGACTAGATTGGGATAATTCGAAGAATGAGAGAGAGAGAGAGGTTGGACAAATTGTATGTATAAAAGGGACAGATGTGAGAGTCAATGGAAAATTTTAGTTCAATCAAATTTTCTGACGATTGCCACACATTGTGAGATGTTGTGCAATATTTTTTTTAAACCAGCACAGATAGCGCTACGAGGGAATTTTTTAAGAGTCTCAAGTAGAGTCACTGACGCACGCGCAAGCACGAACTTCAATTTGATATCGTCTTCAGGTGAAGCAGCAAACGACCAATCGCAGCTGTGCATCATACTTCAAAGATTTTTGTCGATATGCTAATCATGGGTTTTTGCACATTTTGTAGGCCTCACAGGCCAGTGTCGAAACTCATTACCTGACCCAGGGAGGTCTCGTGATCGAAATTAGCACCGTGTAACCCTACCCACCGTCTGCGCAGTAACCCGATCTTGCTGGCGTGATGGATGCGCACTCGTCGCGGCTTAGCAGTTGATAGTTTGCAAATGTCGGCGGCACCTTTCACGTGCAAAGCCGGCTCACACGGGGCGTCGTGTTGGGCGAGTGATTTGTCAAACCTACACTTGCCTCAAATCTGTCAACTTACGTTGTTGCTGTTTTCTGTAATCGGGTTGATTCGTACTTCACTTAGTTTTTAGAATTGAACGTGGGAAGATTGTGATCAGATCCCATGTGAATAACTTCACAACAAATAGTTTTGGCTATCATTAAAATAGTAGTTATGCGTACATTATCAGATTATGATGAAATCTGTAGTTGATTATTATTTATATCTCTAATTTCATCACATTAATGTCGTCACATTTTTAGCCAAACTTAGTAGCAAATTAAGTCAAGTTATGTTTCCACAATTAAACTTCAGCAGATCTTATTTAATTCACACGGTGTAACATTATAAAGCGTTACGTAGCACCACTAAGTATAATTAAATAGACAAATAAAAATATTTTATGGTTTATTTTAACAAAACCAATAAAATAAATCGTTCCTCTGAGAAATACGTGTTCCATTCTTCCAACACAAAACCATGTGTGTATGCCTAACTTCCCAAGGTTGTGTAAAAGTTCCTGTTTGAAATATAATGACATTGTTGAAGAACCATTGTCTTACAGTTGTGACAACTACCGACGAATAATTTTTAAATCGCACTTTTTTAATAAATTAAAACTTGTCCATAGAGTACGCTGAACGCTTAGGAATGAAGTGATTGGACTTTTGGGAGTGGCCTCTCAACAATGTACATAATTCCAACCAAAATTCGCACAATTGACAAGCATACAGCCAAAGACATGTGTATGTATTGTCTTTGATACAACATTCAGGCTTGAGGGTCTGCCTCAGTGGTCACCTCAGAGGAAGCCTAAGTTCGTCCATTCGTCCGCCCAAGGAGTACACGCAACAATAATTGGCTGAACAACGGGCCTTCTTTCAACTGATGCGGCCAAACTGTCAAACCAAGCGCTTGCCAAGGTTTACGGTGGTCCGTTTTTAACTTTTACATTAATAAACATGGTATATTTGGAAACAAGAGGAGTTTTCCGACACGTATATAGAGCTCTCTTTCTCGTAAGTTGTTTAATAGTTCCACAAATAAACTTTGAAGTTGTCCAAGCTTTAGTGCTTTCCAACTCCATTTTGTACACTAGAACCGCGTAATTAAAAAAAACGTTCTTTAAGCGGGTCGAAAAACTTTTCTATTTCCCAAATATATCATGTTTATTCGTGTGAATTCGAATCAATCACGAATTTCAATTTTGAAAGGTCAAAACGGGCCGTCTTCTTCGTCTACCAGCTGACCGCGCCGTGTAGCCCCGGCTCACTCTACGCTGACGACACTCCACTCGTTATTCACAAGTCTCAGTTTTTCACCTTGTCCAATCTGACACTTCCCTCTTGCTCGCCGACTACTCACCAATCATTACTCTTACCACGTTATCGCGGATACACTAGTTTGACAAATAACTATTTCCCTTGCACTGCGCACCGTTTGAGCGGGTCGTTTATCACGCCTGTCATCGGCTTGGTCACCTGGTCGGTAGTGCTGCTTGCGGTGGGTGTTTGCTGCAGATGGAAATCACTCTAGTTGTGTCTGATTAATAGTCTTTGCTGGCTTTTAGGTCTTAGAGTTTGTTTAGAGTTATATAAAAATATGTTTTCCCCAAACAAAGTGTTTAATTTGTTAATGTGTGCTGACAAAGACTCTGCTTGAGCAATCAGACAAGTTTGTTTTGGATCGAGGTTTAGGACTTGTTTTTCTACATCTTCATGGTCATTAGTGCTTCAAAATTATGTCCATTATTTTAAATACCGTTCTTAACATAGTGTGTTGTTGTTTGTAGGCTATATTGATCCCACCAATCCCAGCAAATTTACGAAATGCTTTTAAAATTATGAAACAATATGAGCCCATTCTTTATTTTAAACTATTTAGGTATATTTGCCTTACTTTGATTAAACAAAACTTTAGTTATCCTAAGTTTAAGCTAGGAGTTTCCTTGTCATTTCAGTTTATAAGTAAGCCCAGTGCGTGAACTTCACCGAAATTGTCTGATATACGCTGGGTACTCGTCCTTATTTTCAAACGCCCTCATGTCTTTTTATGGTTAGGTATATGATCTAACATCTTGGGAGGCTTTGAGTATAAAGCATTTTTAACATTCGTATGATTATTCTCTCAAGGATTTCACGGTTTCACAAGTATGATCCAGTTTTCCGGTTTTGACGCGGTATGTACCGGAAGAATTAGATTTAATCGTATACTTGTTTTCTATCATCAAAATTCAAAACAAAAAACCACAAAGACCAAGAGAACAAAAATTTGATTTAATAAATTGTTAATGTCAGCTTACATGCGATTATCTGAAGGTTCGCGAATATTAATGGACCAATCTCAAAATCCTCTGTACGTGAATCTTCTAAATCTCGAGAAGTTACTTAGCCAACCTGTCTCTCAACGAAACACCCGCACCTTTGAAACTCCCTTTCCTACATCTGAAACTCTACTCCAACCTTGTACTTTGAGAAACCACACGTACAGCTTCCATCTAGCAGTAAATGTAATTAACACATAAGCTACCGCACACAAACCAGTCTCACCGCCTGACATGTGGACATAACTCTGTCAGTTGTGTGTGTGTGTGTGTGTGTCGGGTTTCACACACTGGCTGCTTGCTGGCTCTTGCATCTTGATGAGTTTCACTCCCCGGTAAGCCATTCCGTTCCTGATTGAATGTGTGGGAATCGGAATAACGGTCCAGCAATGATGAGAGTGACGGCTTGATTTGGGTTTGATCACTGGTAGCGGCTTGGCTGAAACCAAAGATTAGGTTGTGGTAGGTAGATTGCGCGTAAACGCCATATGGCTGTCGGGGGGAGATCAACATAGTTGGGCAGCCCAAGCGTAGATAGCGCTGCGAGCGCTGCCATCTCTTGTCGTCTTTCTCCTCCCCCCTCGGCTTGATTGCTATTTGTCGGTACTTCAAAACGACTGGTGATTCAAAACGTACTCATTGAAACATTTAAAGTCGCTGCACATAAAGATATAAATATCATATTTTCTCCTTAGGTGATAATCACTTTTAGTTATCTACTGCTGTAGCAATTTCTTTCATTATAACTAGATTTTCAGAGTCAATTTTCATGTATATAAGCTAAACCGCACTGACATCTCCATTAGCAATCAAATGTCAACCTTTTGTTTGAAATTGAACTTTACACAGCACAGCTAAACTCACAGAGTCAACCCCCACTTCCCCATCCAACTCATGGAACGTAGAAAATTCCTACGTCATGATGTCTGGATCTGGATCACCCTCTAAAGTACTGAATCTTCTCGGGAGAGGGTCTGCGAATACCCAAACCATCAGTCGAACACCCCAAAACATCATCCGCTCCCAGCCTTCACACTTCAACAGAAATTCCTCTCAAAGCTTGCAACTTCCCCTGACTTCTCTTGCCCGACACGTATGTTAATCACACTGCAGAGCGAGAAACAATTAATTGCTCGGCCACAGTGGAACGATTAGCAGGCAACCAGCGAGCCATGAAAGTGTCGAGTGTCACCACATCACATCTCTACCGACTCTTTCCCACGCCACTGTACCAACACTTACATATCCAACACCAACCTTGTCCCGTGAACGAGTCAATCCTGATAGCCATCCTCGTGTTCTTTTTATGGGCCAGTAATGAACATTAGCGCTCGACCGAGTCTGCACGCGGCCTGCAAATAAATTAGTTGCTTTAGCGACTGCCGAGAGCGGTGCGGTAAATGTGAATAAGGTAGGGAGGGTTTATTGTGATGTTTGGTACTTTGTTTTTGGAGGAGTTTGGTTTCGCGTCGGTGGAAAATTAAGGGTCCTATAACGAGTCCTTGTGGGACGCTCGATTGCGTACTGGATTAATCTCTTTCGGAGTGCTAAGATGATCAAAATCTCACTAAAATACCCCAGATGGTCATTACAATCTCAAATTTTCTGAATATTGTTTTTCAAGATTAAAGGGTCCGAAAATAGTATCCGACAACGAAAGATCTTTATAGATTAAGGTCAGAGTAAAGCTACTTTCGCAGCTTGAAACCTACACCAAATGATTCTTTGCATCGAACATGTTGTGTTTGAATCAAGTAAGATAAAATTGAAATATGTTCAAAGATTTCTTTTTTTCTTAGTAAACTCCAAGCCATACGACACAGGAAGAAAGAACTTGTATAGACTTGAGGAAAACCGCAGCCACATTCATAATGTCATTTCCTGACCTGCTCAAAACAAACCTCTATGTATTCAAAGTAGGTGTCCATTGATATGATCAAGACAGCAAGGATGCAGAGTACTGTGGGATGTTGGAACCCAGCTTAACAAGTGGCAAGGTCGGTGTATCTGTATGTTGTCAACTCCGGCGACCCAGCAGACAATGCGCTTCCGTCAGCTGGTCGAGGTACAAACAATAACATAACCTACATTCACGATCCAACAGCTGATTGTGAATAGATCACGGACTAATCTGTGTTCTGTGTGGTCGGCTTCCACCTTGTCTTCACGGCTGGCGTTGTGGGAAATGTCGGATTGTTTTGAGACAGTAGGAAGTCTAGACAAAGTAGCTGATATTTTGAATGGCCATTGAAGAAAGAGAACTCAGTTGGTTATGATTCTACAGCAGAAGGTTCTCTGCTGGTTCATGGTCGGCTTGAAGAGGTCGGATGATTTCAGAAGCTCTTCGAACAGTAAAGATTTCTCAGCGCAACCTCTGTATTCTCCAAACTGCAAGCTACGAGGAATACATAAATTTTAAAGAGAACACAACAGATATACATATGTTTTCTATGGTTCGGAAGGGAGTGCAGTAGGAACAATTCCACTGTCAAAAGATAATAAAATTGTCCAAAATCATAAGAATGAAGACCATTACGATTTCCTAAAAAAGGCGAGACCGATTGTTGGTAGATCTGGCGTAGATAATGCGTCTTTACTCCAACGTCAAAATATCATCCCTTCACTGATTTTTCGTAAACTGATATGGACTCATATCAAGCATATGATTTCGTATTGATCGCCACAGCAAATGTATGTGAACCAATTGCTCATGGAATATCGGCGTAAAGACCTTGCCGCAGAAGACAGTTCCTCCTCTTGACGGGTGTGTTAGGAAAAGACCAATTTAAATTCTGATCTTGACAAAGCCCTCGGACTCTGACACTGACCCGGCGAGGAGTGACATGATAAGTAGATGACTTGAGGCAACCTTTCTCGAGACCTCGACCTTTGAATCAGCTGATAAATATTTGAGCACAACATCTGTTCATGAAAGTACAAGTATCGCGAGTAATTTGCTGAATGACGCAATGGGATTTGGTGTTTTCGTGCTGACATTTGTGTTTTCGGTTCGACTCGAATTCATTAGTGTGCCTCAGAGAAAGCCACTCTGGGAAAGGAAGTATTGACGTTGTTACTTCACTAATGTTGATCTAGGAGATCAACCAAATGTCAACACAACCTTCCAATCTGGTCTGAGCATTGGTATTTGTAAAACAGACTAGTTGCGTCATGTCAGTAGCCTACTGCTGAGAAATGTCATCAGGACATTTTGCATTAAGGTACACTAAAGTGCGCAGGGAAAAAGGTTTCTGTCCACGAAAATATTTATGTCTAATTGATCCGAAGAAATAACTGGCTGACGAGAATCCGAGGAATTGCAGCAGGTGGCGAGTGCAGCGAAGCGTAGCGGAAACTCGAGTAATTAATCCACAGCTGATAAATCGGCGCCTCTGAAGGATAAATTAGCGCCAGTGCCACCTTGATATCGTTCCTCACCGCGACAGTGCATACTATAAAAAGTGTCAAATCTCAACCGCCAAATCACAAATACGTTGCAAAAAACCTACAAGTGATGGATCGGTGGTCATAACGAAACTAATCAACATCTTTTGAATGTTGCTGTACAGACGAAAAATCGTACTCGTCGTTTTATTTTGAAACAATTTAAAAATAATCCTGATACAAATTCCGGCAATAAAATACAGTACCCCTAAATCTGATTAGGTCGTATAAAAAACCCCCAACCATTAAACCCAACCAGAGTATCATCAACATACAGAAAACTGACCTCGACCTAACCTCAAAGTTCACGTCGCTGGTGAAACTCGCGGATGGAATCGTAAATTAATAAGCGAGAGTTATTATAGTACACATTGTGAGTGCACCGAGCTAGCAGTTAGGTTAGGAAAAGCCCTTGGCAGGACTTGTATGGTCACAGGTTTGCCTTTCCGCCTGGAGGCCGCCATCTTGGATCTTGCCTTGATGCTGCCTCGCCATTGGCTCATTTAGTTACCATACGTTCTCTCCTACTGATTATCATGGGTCCAATTATCTTGACAAACAAGCTGGGCATCTGTCAGCGTTAACGACGACTTTAGTATGCCGGATTGGTCGTCAGTTTGGAAGCAGTCATTTGTTTATTCCAAATTGTATGGGTAGGCTATCTCATTTTAATTGGTTTTTATTGATGTAAGTGACGTAATTTGTATTTTTCTTCGTGGCCTTGTGGGTTGATATCTTCAATTTGTCGGTTTAGTTAGGACATCTGGGAGTTTGACTGTTTGGTGACATGGATATCTGTTTACTTTAAAAGAACAAAACTTAAGGACTCTAAGACGTAAAGAATTTTTACTCTTTAAGACTGTTTTCTCAAAAAAGGACAACTCTCTTCCAGAGTCTCTCTAACTCGATATTGACTTCCAAAAATTGGTCTTCATTCTCCAGGAAAACTACCACATCGAAGAACCAACCCAAGCTCTAGAGTTCTTCTCCTGACGCGTGACGAGTGGTGTCGGCCCACTTACCTAAGATTAATACGCGGAAACGACAAATAAAATCATTAAACCGGTAATGAAAATAATTAACCCCCCAGAGGATGGTTATTAGGATCTGATACGCTTATAATGGAGGCGGTGAGCGACCGCAGCGCCAGCGTAATCACAGCGGCCGTTGCCGCAACTACTCAAGTGTATTAATAGTGGGTTTATCATTTGACATAATCTTCCTCTTTGCTAGTGCGTGTCGGCTTCTGCTCACGTTATGATATCGTGTAAATATAACAGGTTATATTAGACTTATTATTTAATTCAATATCTCGTACTAGGTTTGTCTAACATATATGTTTTACAAACGTTAAATAAGATCTACCGACGCATCAATGTGGGGTTCCACTACCTCAGGATAATACAATCTCAGGCAAAGTAACAAAACTTCAGATAATTTTTTTAAGAAAATGTGTTTCTTAATATCATTTGTCTTCCAAAAGTATTTGAAATGTTTTTCCTGTAGATCTAAATTGTTCCTATTTGATTTCGATTCAGTTTCTATGTATCAATCGATAGTCTAAACATTTATTTATTTGGATTAAAACTTGTTAACAAGGAAACTAGTTTTGGAACTGAGATATTTATTGACAAACTGATAGCTGATTTATGTAAGAACCATATTTTCTTTCTAGTATAACGCCCAGTGTTTCTTATCTCTACAGCTTTTGCTCGATTTAAATTTAAATTGTCTAGTACTTATTGTGAAATTTATTTTAAAAAATGAACTCGTCAGGGAAACCCAACAGATGATAAGTTCTAAAAGTTCTTAAAAGAGCTCCAATGGATGAAGTTCAGTACCATTGACTTTAGTACTTACTCGACTGAGCTTGGTTACAATGTAAACTAGTATTTTGGAAGTGAGGGACAGTTATTTATATTTTCTTTATAACTTTCTCGATCTTTGTACTGGACCATAAAGCAGTTTTTAAATAGTTTCGTCGAAGGTCAACTCATTTCGAGCGCACTGTAGTGTTTTATAGAGTGACGCCTCTATGTGTGTTTCTATATCGGCTATAAAGTATGAAATCACTATAACACGGCCGTCCATGGATGTGCTCTATATAAACTCGGCTATAAACTCGATGCTCGAAGGTCGATGCTCGAATCAAAACATAAAATGATAGTTTATGGTGTTTGCTCCATGTCGTCGTAAATTCAACATTGAGTGTGCAATTAATTTGCGTATATGGCCAGACTCTGCATAATACCACCGTGTTAACCATAAACAAGGAAGATGTAGTAGTTTTAAGAGATTACAAAGAAATTAAACTATTTTTTTGAAGGTTGACAGAATTTGTAAACTGTTATGGGAAATTTGTTAGAAGGAGGCCTACAAATGATATGAGAAAAATTGTATCATAATCGACATCAAATTTAAAAAATTATTCGGCACTTGTAGTTATAAAATATGTTGGAAAATATCTTAGCTTCATCAAGAAACAACAAAATGATTGAAAGATTTCGTGAGCATAAAATTGCATAAAGCACTCGTCAAATTAAAACTGAGGAATTCAAAGAGTTTTCAAACTTTCTATACATTTAAAGTTGAATATCATGTTCCTCTTACATTATTCATTACCAAATCAGGTAATTGTGTTCTTCCAATGAACTCTTAACGAAAGGGAATTCAATATAATCAATTCACTGCTCAGTTCAAAGTCAAGTCAACAAGCATATTAATAAGTTTGAAGGTGAAGTTAAGGATTCTTTACGTAGGTCAGTTTTTCAGCCAAACGTCTTCCAAAAATGGTAAAAACACAAACCTCCAAGTTCAAGTCAGATTGGAACCTGTCTTAGGTCCGGCCTTCAGGAGATATAGGAAGTTGTCTTGTCACAAGATCTGAGGCCACGAAGAACATGGACCACGGAGGAGATTTTGTTACCCAAGATGACTCATGAAGCCTCCTTTGCTTAATTCAGTGCCGTGTAGATATTTATATACTGTATACTAACAGCTCACGGATTTAGGATTTCCTGTAATCTATCGGGAGATTTCATCCGTTTCAAAAGTGGAAACAAGAGTTTAATTTATAATTGTCCTGATTTTACAAATTTCGTGTTGGTTTGGGAAGTTTTATTCAACACAACATTGAAGAATGGTCGTAAGTTTCCAAACAAGATTTTGGAACGTTTAAATATTTTACTAATGATAACAATGTTAGTAGTTTTTAACCGCGTTGTCTGAAAAGCCCTACTTTTCTAAATTTCCACCCCAGAATACCATGTGGTTTTTAAAGTTATCCTCTTCTATCTTGGACAATTGATGATGTCATCGACATCGGACAAACTCGAGCATGTGGAGCCGATGGGTGAGTAGATGGCGAGAGATGACAGCGCTATCTGTGCTTGGGCTACCGAACCATGATGATTTTGCTGCCTCAGCTATGTGGAATATATGCACAAGTTCATGTTTTCACTAGGTCACGGAGCTCACAGGTCCTGTAGTCCGGAAGCCGGGTCGTGGCTGCGATGCTGTCTCCAGTTAGGATAATCCAGTGGGTTGTGCAGGATGTCACCTGTCCTGTCCTCAAGGTCACTCACTGCCTTATCTCTCCACCTTGATTGTGACGTCATCATGTGGTTCACTGGATTTGGTGCTGGCGGTTCTGTTTACGTAACGTGTTTTTACGAGAACCTTGTGTTTTCCTCGAGCGTCAATCTTTATTCTCTGTTTGGTTTAGTTGGACTTGTGTTATATATTCCGGTCGGTTCTTATTCTTCTTCTTCTTCTTGCTCTTAATTTGTCTTCCTTTTCTCCTTTTCTTCGTCTCATCCTTCTTCTTCAACTCCTTCTTTTTATCTTGACTTCACCTAATAATCTAGTTTATCTGCTTCACACCTCGTCAACACCATTATAATTAGCTTGAAATATTTCGGTCTCGCTGTGGAGTACCATTTTCAGTCACCATGCTTCCGTCAGAATGTCTACTTTTCTGCGCTATATGTGCTTGGGCTGCCGAACTATGTTCATTTTCCTGCCTCAGCCATGCGGCATCTATGCGCAGGATTATCTACCTACCATAACATAATCTGTGCTCGCACTAACAAGCCAGGGGGCGGGGGCGGGGGAGGTCAGCGCGTGCCGGGTGCAAAGGTCACTCAGATACAAGTCTGAGGTAAACTGTAGCAGGTCCTAAACAGGCCGAGCGCGGGCGAGCTGGCTCGTGATTCACAAGTGCGGCCCACGGCGCTGCCGCATATGCGGTACTTGTACTTGCGGCCGCAGGAAGTACTACTTCTTCTAAATCCTGGGGTTGAAATGTGTGACCTACTTGATGGCGAAAAGAAGCACTCCTTACGTTAAATTGTGTTGTTCTTTAAATTAGATTCTTCAACGTGTCAAAGTGTGCGTCCACAGAAAAATAAATAACTGTTTAGAGACAATTTTAGACATTTGTTCCACAGGGCTTTTAAAGCAAGCCTTACTTCCTTTTGTTTTAGACGTTAACGTTCTTGCACCGTTTTAATTTCACTACCAAACGGTAATGAGTATAAAAACACAATAATATTTATACAGGTGACTTAAACGCGCGGTGCGTAGAAAGACGTCATGTAAAGAATTAATTTAAATAAAATATTCCGTTCACCACAATTAACGTAAACTCTACCAGGATGCGATGAAAACCTATAAGTCATGTTTAAACACCGCGGCACAATTACCCAAGAGCCACACACCACACAGGAGATGAAAGTTCCGCGGCTGTTTGCCGCCAAATCACAACCGACAATTGAACAATCAGCTGACTGAGTCGATGTGACGTCATGATAACAACTGTCAGCTGATTGTTGTGTTGTAGGTGTACCAGCTGAGTCATCTATCCATCCATCTGCATAAACAGCTGGTGTCGACACCGCAGATCGCAGATAAACCTAAACTGCGCGCAGTACTATAGCGCGTGCGCGCTTCCAACGCCGGCGCCGTGTGGTTACGCACTTTTATATGGACAACTTATTAAACAATAAGTTTCTAAACGGTTATCTTCAAAAAAGTACAACGATTATATCTTGTTGTCAAAAATTAAACTGAATTCAGCATGGCATCTGAAACTATCGCCTTTGAAAGTGCGTTGGGCACAATAAATAAATGTTGTATTTCATCAAGCTATGGTTTTCCTAGAAAGCGGTAAACGTTATATTTTGGATGAACCTTTCAATGAAATCACATGGGACTGTTTTCCTAGAGAGCGGTGGCCGCTTCCATACAATCGCATTAAAAACAAAATAATTAACCGTCATATTACGGCCGTAAAAAAGCAATCACCACTTACCTAAGAAGTCCTAGCTTTGCAGTTTTAAACTGTCTGAGATTGGCAGCTGTATAGCGTCTAAGAAGATTTTGAAATTTGCCTATCGGAAATGATTTGCTCCTAGCGCTTCATATCCTTACAGAAGTAGCTGTTTACCAAACAGCCCATCCCGTTTTCTTTTTACTATTACTGAAATGATAAATACAAAATCCATGACGCGCAGATTGTCGCGCAGCTGTTGTATTGACGATGTTCACAAACCGGTTGACGAGCAATGTTGTACAAGGGTACTAAATTTGATAGGTCAACTTGTCCGTTGCTGGGATCGCCCACAATTGTCTATTTTTAAACTTCGTGGGAGTTTTAGAGTAGGTTTGAATTAACGATTGTTGGCCAATAGTTTGATTGTGACGAAATCTAAATTATAGACCTATAGGCTTGCTTTTTATAAGCACACAATATAAAATGCGTTGAAGCGTTGCTCATTTACTATATCGTGATTATTTCAGGTCGTTTTTTTGAATTCGTGTCTATAAATTTATTGTATTTAGAATTATGTTTTGTTAGTATGGTACTGTCTTTAGATTATAGTAGATACTGGACATTACCAAAGCCACCTTTATGTGAACATCACAGTTCAAAACTAAAATGTACATTGCACCTAAAAAACAGATAAACATCATTGGAAGATGTTTGAAAACTTGGATGTTGAATTTTAAAACTCTAAATCTAAATAGATTATATTTGTTCATTTAACTTATTAGTTTCCATTCGCTTAATTTTCTTGTGCTCTCACTAAAGGAAAGTGCCAACCCTCTCATAAGTAGAAGAGTTACGTTAAGTTAGGTTATGTTAATATTATGTTTTAGAGCCTTCATCTGTTGAGGAAAAGTTTAAACTGAACAACTTTGTGAACGGAGAGAGCTGTATATACAATTTATTTGTTTTGTCAAATTTGAAGAAAATCGTCCCTTTGTATTTGTGTTACCTTTTAACAGTGTAACACTTTACGAATTAATAATACCTAATGTCAGACCTTGGCAAGAAACCGAAATAGCAATGTCAGTCGAAAATCTTTAAATGGTTCGAAAAAATGTTTGGTTGAGTTTAGAGTTGGATAATTTCTCATCGTATCTCTCCTCCCCGCGAGTGTCCCTTAAAACCTTAAAAGTGTAGTAAAAATGTTCGTTTTTATTGTATTTTCTTTTAAGGTCTCAAGCATCACTGTAGCATCTCCTACACATAAAATGCACCCTGATTTTGTTACTATCCTCTATTTCAACGTCACTGTAGATTTGAAATGCTTCCAATCCTCCATGTGAAAGCAACTATCCATGTTGCACTGTTCACTAGAACACTGACAGGCCAAGGCCCAGCTGGTGACATGGCTCAGTATTTTCTCACACTGTCTACAAACCTGTCTATTTACCCACTATCAGCTGATCAGCTGATCGCTCTGAGGACAACTTGTCCGAGTATCTGTGCGCAATCGCGGCTCTCAGCTGTTTTTCTAGATAATGCCATCACATCAGCTGTTTTCCAGCTCTACTCTGCGGTGTTCGGATGCCTCTCGTTGCGACGAGTCTATTGCTGTACCGCGTGTTTTTTATTTGTAAACATTTGACATTGCACTTAGCTGAACGGTGATGAGTTCATCGGGGATTTCTTCGATGGCTCGAAAGGAACGTTGAGCTGTAAATCGTTTAACTGTTAAATTACTAAAGATGTCATTTATGTTTTCATGATTTTCTTTCAACTTATAGTTTTAAATTCTTACGTTAAATTGAGTCCAAGACCGATTTTTCAACATGGTAAACTCGGTAATGTAATTAAAATGAAAAACTATTTGACAGTTAATATTCGACGAGTTTGAAGTTCTGCTGAAATTTAATTGTCTTTACAGTTAACATTGCTTCTACATAAAAGTGTGTATAATATAATATTTTATTCGTTACATAAAAACGAAAGAAGTACCTCGTAAATACATTTGACAACATTTTACTGCTAAGAAGTTAAACAAAACTCAGAAATTATACCAAATAAACTGGAATTATATTGGAATGTAAGTCAGCTATTAAATTCAAACGAACTAGAATTTAAATTAAATTAGGTGTTTGACTGAAGGACATGATTCTAATGTTTATCATTAAAGAACAAAATTAACCAAAATCCTTTCATTATTTTTAATATAAAGTTTTGCGTTCCCTAACAATGTAGTAATGAAGATATGTTGTAAAAAGAAGAATTCAAGGCCCCTGCAAATCTTAGATGCAAGCAAGCCAGCACACGTTTCTGTAACAAAACATCCATTTTCTACAGGCGTTCTTACAGGGTTTTCTTTATACATGACAACTAACAGTTTAAGTTGTAAATCGTTCAAAATTATGAGTTTCTGTGAACACAAAAAGGAAATTAAATTTAAGTCGGAACCATTTGCATAAAATATTGTTGAAATCGAAACCCCCTTTTCAACTAAACTGACAATATTATTTCTTCCATATTATATATTTATTACAGAAATAAGATGTGACATTTATTTGTGGTAAACACTTGACAGCTAAAATATTTATTTTTTTATTGACGAATGAAATTGTTTTATTTCAGCCGCAAAACCTGGTGATGATGGGCGACTTTCCCGACTGTGACATCAAAGTTTGCGACTTCGAAATCTCCAGAGTTATCGTCGAAGGCACAGAAATCCGGGAAATTCTAGGAACACCAGAGTATGTCGGTAAGTGCAAGGATTTCATGAAAATAATAAATACAGTAATAAAAATGTGAATTATAATTTTTTAATATTAAATAAGTTTCCCCACCTTTACCAAAGTAACAATAGGAGTGTGTCAATGAGAACATCGACAGTTGGCATCCCTGCTCCAATGGACGGTTGGCAGCCCTGTGACCAATAGAATAGCAGACAGCAAGTAGCTCAGTTTCAGCCAATCAGTGACTGAAGATGGTATTCCACAGCGAGACAGAAATATGTCAAGCAAATTATGACGTGATGTGAACCGAAAGAACTAGATTATAGTTGTGACACCAGTCGCGAAAGCCTAAGAGTTAAATGGGAGTGTTGTCTTGAAAGGACTTTAATTGTAGTCATCTTTCAAATTATGTACCTACATAAATATTCTATCCTGGTTTTCTACAATGCAAACATAAGACTTAGGGGAAGAGCATTTCTGTAAGGTCCTACCCATGATTGCGGGAGTTTCCTAAGCATGGTTATAAACATTGGGAGGAGTTTAAATTCAAAACTGCGATACAAGGATCGTACAGTTGCATATTTTATCAATGTACGTATAATAGTTATTGTAATGCAAGGAACAATAACAATGATGTGTTAGCCAAGTAAATGAATGTTTGACTCATGGGGAAATTATGTTTCAGCTCCTGAGATTCTGCACTACGAGCCAATCACTCTGGCTGCGGACATGTGGTAGGTAACTTGTGTTAAATCTCTTCTTCAAAGGTCAACAAGATTATTATATATCAATATAATTATATATTTTAATGTGAATGCAAGATATGAACACGTTAATTCTCCTTTCTACGGCGGCGTAGCTTGGACGAAAAAAGTATAGTAAGAAGCGTGACAGGAAGTTTTGAAGTGTTTAATGTCAGATCGATATATTCTTTCCGGTTGGAAGTCAATTTTCCACATTTAATTTCAAGAGCACGCGTGAAATACAGTAATTTTTAGATCTGATACCTCAATTCGAAAGTGGACTTTCAAAACGTGGCTCCTATCCGTTCTAAATAGTCTGTTCGACATCATATAAAATTGTACAATTGTAAAACGGTACATACAATAACTCATTATTGTTTGTGAGCAGCGTTTGTTGTACTGCAATCTGCAAAGTCACTAAAGTGCGCTAGTTCAAAGTTGACGCGAGGCTTCGTAGTTCTAGCCACTAGCAAGCATGTCATTATCCTTAGACTACAGTCATCGGTTAATCATTGTTGACTGCGCAGTCTTAAAGGGAATATTATTCGGAGCCATCCCTAAACCTAGGATTTATAAAACCCAAAACTGTTCCAGGTCCCTCGGAGTGACGACCTACGTGTTGCTGACGGGTTTCTCCCCTTTCGGAGGTGAGACAGACCAAGAGACGTTCCTGAACATTTCCCAGGCCAACCTCGACTTCCCGGACGAACTCTTCGAGGACATCTCCGACGACGCGAAGGACTTCATCCGCCGACTCCTCGTCCGAGACCCGAAGTGAGTCAAGTTGTGGACAAACAATTGTCTTGTCTTTTTAGAATTGTATACTAATAGCCTAATTAAAATTTAAGAACAAAATACAATATTAAAATACCAACTTACAACTCCAATTTTTATACTAAAAATACAATTTATGCGTCGTCTAAATTGTATAATAAACTTCCAGATAACTTGAAGCAAGAAGTGTCGTCCATTATCCGGATCAAAATTAAAAAGTATCTCTTGAAAAGGCCTTCTACTCCGTACATGACTACATGATGGAAGAAATATGTGAAGATTAGCCTTGTTTTCCTGGGTCTTTTGGTTGTTCTTTGTTATATGTTTTTGTTTGTATTCCTATGCATCTTGTATGCCATGGATTAAATCTGTCTTTCTTTATAAAAACCACCAATAATGCTAACATTGAGAAAATGAAAATACAAACATTAATAATGTGGAAGTCATCTTCATTTTTTCTCATCGTTTAAACTTAAGCTGCAACTACTTTATGTAATATCAACTGTTGTCGTCGATTTTAAGCCCAATTTTTAATTAATCGACTAGTGTTCATAGCGTCGTGAAACTAACAGCTTCAATTGTTTCAGAGCAAGAATGAGTGCAAGGGAGTGTCTGAGGCATCGATGGCTAACATCCAACCGGAAAACAAATGGAGCATCCAAGCCTGTCTCAAAACCAGAGGTGATATCAACCCCAGACCCGGTCAGAAGAGTCGGCTGCTCCTCCTGTCCACCCTCCACCAACCAGAAGAATCTCCGCAAGTACTTGTCCAAGTCTCGAGAAGCGTTGTTCGAAAAAGTAATCTCGCGATCCAAGGATCTACCTCAAGAAAACCTGAGGAAGTCCACGCTCATGTCTCGCTATAACAAAACCCGCAGAATGTGCGAGAGTCAGATGTCTCTGGTGTCAAAGTCACGTGAACGGCTTCTTATGAACGACCAAAAGTCAATGATGTTGTCTCCAAACCTCCATCGGTCGAGGGAGAAGTTGTACGGCTTGAGGAGTCTCTCAAAGTCTCACGAAGTTCTTAACCTCTGCAAAACTGTCGGAGGGTTGAATTCAGAAGTAAAGGTGCCGGAGTCATCTCCTCTCCGAGGAATCCTGAAGACTTTGACAAGAGCGACCACGACGGACATCTCGAGCTTGGTAGGAGTTGAAGTCAAAGAGGAAGGTTCAAAGTCGTCTTCCACGTCTAGTTTGCATGAAAATGGCAACAATGACTCTATCATGGAACCGGTAGGAAAAGGATTGAAGGATTCAGAAAATATTGAGAAAGAAAACCTGTG
This sequence comes from Matsumurasca onukii, assembly GCA_018831715.1. NCBI lineage: Eukaryota > Metazoa > Arthropoda > Insecta > Hemiptera > Cicadellidae > Matsumurasca > Matsumurasca onukii. The sequence continues at coordinate 2,672,926 of CM032062.1, forward strand.
CGAAAAATTGGCCGACACCAAAGAAATGACAGTACCACTAGAGGTCCAACCATTACAGTCAGTTTTGACATTCATTTGCAAAAACTCTACTTCTACGGAACCAAAAGACGAGAGTGACGATAAAGAAAATGTAGCAGTAGACAACCAAAAAGATGAAATTTCGACAGAAACTGGAAATAAGATCAACATCTCATGTGAGGATGATCTGAAGGAAAATAAAAAGCACAGACCTCCTCCTTTGTTTACCAAACAATTATCTATCACACAGTCAGATGAAGAGCCAATGTCTCCTGAAACCAATTTAGATTCTCTTTCCTTGACCGAAGGCACAAGCACTTCAAGCTCTGAAATTTCAGAGGAGGATGCTGGAAGTCTAGAAAGGATAACGTATGACTTTTCTACCGAAGACGATGAACCAAGATACACAGTGGCTCAGCTGATATCAGCCTACAACCTCCATCAAGAAATTGTGACAAAATGTTCCCTCGAAGTCACCATGAGCGCTGAAGATTTGGAAACTAAGATACCTCCTCTTCTTGAAAAGGCTCCGAACCAAAAATTTCCAACTGGCCCAAACGCTCTTAGGCTTTTTATCCCAAACATCGATATTGCTTCAAGAACAGTAAAAAGGACAGCTAGAAAGAAACCAACGATGAGGCCAGCACCTAAAAAAATTGATGAGGACACCGAAGAAAATAAAGACACTGCAGTAAACGATGCAGAAGTAACAACCCTTGAACCAGCTTCTGAAGACCTCACAGAAACAAACCCCTCTCCAGAAACCAAACCACCAAAAACAACCAAATCAACAGTAATCACGGAAAAGCCATCTATTTCAACCGAAAACAAGTACAAACTAGAAAAAAGCAATTCCAAAGAAAAATGCCGTTTGACGGAGGATGTTCCATCGAGAAGTTTTGTCAGATCTAGCTCTATATCGAGTGAAGCGAGTTTCAAATCCAGTGGTGCTTCAAGCAACATCACAACATCCACAGAAGAACTAACGGGTGAGAAGAAGTCCCGCAGCAACAGATCATCAGGAATCGCATCCAGTGACGGAGATCACCAAGGGGAGACGTGGAAGTCAGGAAGTTCGAGCGCTGGAGTCAAAGCGTCCGACAGGTTGTCGCAAACCACACCGAGGCCTAACCGCAAGTCCTTCTGTAGTCCGAGAGTACCAGCAGTTCAACCGGACTCAAAAACAAGGAGGAAATCAAGCCCCATCATGAAACCTTTCTACTGAGAGTACAGTATAGAAAATTTAATATATTCTTGAAAAAAGGTCAACTGTATTTATTTCTTTAAGAGATCTTTTTATGTATAAATGTACAATTTGCTCAATTCTTTGGATGTATAAAAGTAGTTTATTCTTTGTTGAAATTCACCCTCCAAAGAAAAGTTCTGGCAGTTTTAGTGGTGATTTAAGAATTGTTTATATGTAATGCAATGAAGGAAACTAGAATATGATTGATGAACAGAGATAGGACTTGTTTGTTGTACATTTGGTTTTTTCTTTGTTTTTAGCTTTTCCTAGTGCCTAAGTGTCATTGAATCATGTGATGTTTGCACTGTGTGGTTTCTAGTCAACTCTGAATGGCCCACGCGATACCTTGCACACAGTCACTCACAGTATATTTGAGAGCAAAAGTAAAATATGAGCTCTCCCTACCAACGTATTTTCTATTTGAGTTTTTCTCTCAAGCTAGGCTCTTAATGTTATTGAAAGGAATGTTTCAGTTTTAATAACAACAGTATATTTGTAGAGTTGTTAGCTTAGGTTTTCACCTCAACAGAACTTTCCTTCAAAAAAAAGGGTTTGTATTTTCAAATTAACTTTTTAAACGCTAAACTCAAAAATTAACCTGCAAACCTAATCAGAAGCATTTAATGTTAAATTAATATTTATTATATTTATTTATTTATTATTTAATATTTTGTGTTGAAGCAAAATTGTCTTCTTCGTTGTGATTATTTACTTTGTATAAAGTGTAAAAGAGTTCTGATTGTAAAGAAAACTATTTAGACAGATAAGTTTTAATGACTAAAAACATTGTTTTATTCGGAATACCTTACGTTTAACTTAATTGCGTCTGTCTTGAAAGCTCATCACACAATTCAGCATAAAGTATTCAAGAAGTGGAAATAATCAAGCAACTTTTGTGGTTTTGCTGCTTAAACGTGCCAAAAATCACTTCTGATTAAAAATGTTCAGCCTTAAGAGTTAAAATTTGTGAGGGGGGAATTTTCTTATGATCAGTATGTATCAAAAACGTCTGTAAATGGTCATTCTTAAGGTGCATTGTCACTGGTGCGGCTGGAACGTCTAACGTTCAACGTCAGTTGTTGATCGTCAGGCGTGAAGCCTGCTTTGTATGGTTTCTTATGGCCAGCGACTCTAGCGGTGGCGTGTGAGTGACAATGGTGCCATATGAAACAATACAAAGCAGGCGCTTTACGTCTGACCTCCAACGACTGATGTTGAACGTTAGAAGTTCCAGCCGCATCAGTGACAATGCACCTTTACAGATCTCCTAATCTTCTATTGAACTTTACAGAAATATTTCATTGGGAGGAAGGGTTTCACCTAATTTTTCCTCACAATGAAATACGGCGGTAAGTTACAACATTCTATAGAAATGCCTAAATATTACAATGTTTTGCTGTATATTTTGTTATAAGCAAAACCAAAGATAATGGTAGATAGTTTAGCATGGATGCCACATGGCTGAGTCAGGAAAATCAACATAGCTGCGGCAGCCCAAGCACTGATAGGGCTGCGATCGCTACCATCTCTTGCTGTCTTTCTCCACCCTCGGCTCAACATGGACAAGTTTGTCCGATCTCGGTGACTTAAATGTGACCAAATTGTGCGATTTTCAAACACAATCAAACTTGCGCCTCTGTCAGTGGCTCCCTCGCAGAGCTATCTGTGCTTGGGCTGCCGCAACTATGTTGATTTTCCGGCCTCAGCCATTTACGTGCACCAACCATAACATAATCTTTGGCAAAACTTAGTTATATAACTAGCTGAGATAAATATTGAAAAGGATCATGATTTTAGCTGTCCAATGAAACACAATTTGCTTGTTACAAATTTATTTAACATATTTTACAAAAAGAAACTTCTCACAAAACCTTACATTCAGTAATACTGTAGGAGGTATTTTGTTACCTGATGACGGATTTCTTCTCTGTACACAAATATTTATATTTTAGACATTTCACATATCGCACACATTCATCAATAATAACTTATATTTACAAATATTTAAACTAAATTAACCTTTAACTTTTACCATCTTATTGCTGTACTCTTCAAAATAAATTATACACATGTGATACATGCTCATTTTTAAACTATACAAACAGTTTGTATAAAAGATTTGCTAAATATTTCAAAATTAATGTACTTTATGTTATTTTTGTCATTAATCACATACAGTAGTATGATGCTATCAGTAGGACACTTCATTTAAATTTTAATATAATAAAAACCTTTCCAATTTATTTCAATTGCAAAAAGTGGACCTTAAATATCTTAAGAAAGTTGTTACATGTAACTTGGTTGTCTAAGAAGGCGGCGTTTCGTTGAAGTGTTCGTTTCTAAATTAATTCCTAAAGTTTTCTTAAGTACAAAATTGGTACGGTTTATTGAATATAATGCATGCAAAATTACTTAAATTTAACCTGATATGCTTATGGTTGGTAGAAAGAAGATATTTACGAATAGGTCAACGCACAGCGTACATAAAAGAATAAAGTTGCTCTTCAATTATATAGTTTTGCCTAAATTAATAAACTTATATCTTTGTAACCCTTTGGATCCTGCCATTGGGTTATTTAAAAAAGTATTAACCTTTGTTTTACAAAACATTTAAAACTAATCGCTCCAGGCGTTTTCATATTATTGAATTTAAATGATAGAACAACGTTTGATTGTGTTCAAGCTAGTTGTATTTAAGCTAGTTACAATATTAAACATCTTTTGTTCTTTGTTTAGGACTAGAAAAAAGTAAAAGATATTTGCTTCAGAGACATCATAAAAATAACCACTGATTATTATTCTGTTGAATAACAAAAAATCATTAAAAAACACCCTGTACTTGACCTTAATTGCTATGTTCGAGGTATTTCAATATCTCTTAGTTTTCTGTGCACTCTCTTCTTAACCTTTTGGTAACTTAGCAAATTCTAATCCTTATAAAAAAATCAGTTATATACACAAAAAATAATCTTAACAGAGCAACATTTTACAACAAGGTTACTATTTACAAACAAAGTACAAACTAACATAAAATGGTAATACGTAGGTTCTTTAAATATTAAATACATATTAGTGGTGATGAGATTAAGAATAGAGCGTATTGCTTTATTTTATTTACAATAATACACGTGTTTTAAGTACTAAAATGTGTTTAAAAGCAAAGCAAAAAAGAGGTGAAATAATTTTAATGATTTCATAGGATGTGGAGGGGAATGATTCTGTAAATTTTGTACTCCACAAGCAAAACCAACTCTAGGAACTTTCCTGCGCTATATCTGTGTCAAACTAAAACACCTTTCCAATTTCCTTTACTACAAATTTTGTCATCCAATTCGAACCCTTAAAAAACTAAACCTGAATCAGTTTTCAAACTGTGAAAATCATATTTCAAAACATAAAACATCTTGAACAAGAAAAATTGTCAATTCAATAAAATAAACACAGATATAGATCAGGTATTTGCATTAAAAGCTCAAATACAAAACCTAACCTAAGGCGTGAAAATTCACAACTCGATTCTCCCGGAATTTACGTTTCCACCAATGCAACAAACACACGGCTGTAAAATATACAAATAACTTAGTTGATAAGTGTTAACAATATAATATCCATCAGTCTTATGTGTTCTAAAACTAAGTTTAAGACGTTATCTGCTAATGTTATCGTACACGAAGATGGAACGGTAACGGCGCGGCCAGGCGCAGCGCAGCGCAGCACGGCGCAAACAATCACAAGACTCGGGAGTCGGGAGAGGCCTCAGTGGTGTCTTCTTCGCTCGCACTTCACTGTGCTATCCTGCAAAACAATTAATTTAATACTTTGCTGGTTTGGTAATTTTTAAAATTTATATTTGGAGTTTTATACGAGGTAATTATATGAAAGGGGCAGTTCATGTCTGAAAAGTTCTTGGCTTGATAGCCAGAACCACTATGTTTTGGTGTTAAAGCAATGTTATGCAACATTCTCATAGAGAAAATCTATCATACTCTAGTGTCTTTCAGCATCCTTTATATTTGAAGAAATCTCCTGAGGGCAGAAAACTGAGGAAAAACTGTAATGAATTCTTAATTTATGACCTGTGTCTGTTTAGAAAATAACTTATTGATCCGTCTTGTATTTAGTCAAAGTGCTGAATAGTTACATGGAATGAGATAATGACTACCAGTAGCAGTTTCAACTTAGAAACAATGTGCTTTTCATGAAAGGCAGAAAAAGACACAGAGTCGGAATTTACATAATTTTGGTTTCCTCAGAGTTGAACTTGAAAACATCATCAAGTAGCACTTACAACATTTGGTTTAAAAATAATAAATACAACTTACTTTACAATGACACGTGACAGACTTGACCTCCCCGTGGGAGAAGACTCTGGGATGCCAGTCCTCGCCGTTCTCGAATATCCTGCCGACCGGGTAGGTGCAGCCTCCGGCCGCAAGGATCTCAGCCTTGGTGCGTACCACGGACACCTGCTGGTCCCCAGGTACGCGGGGTCACCCGGCGCGGGCGCTGGGGCTCCGGGCGGGGCCGGGCACACCTTGCAGCATCCGGAGCGACGCACCGCCAACCCCTCGTCACACTCCAGGGGCGGACATACCACTCGCGAGCACTTGACTGCCAGCGTCGAGCTCTGGAACAGAAGATAATGTTTGGTTTTGTGTTGTCGACTTGTGTGGTGCACTATATAGAACGTCACAGATTTAATTCTGGGGAATTTATCATTAAAAAAAAACAAAATATATAATGTAATAACAAAATAAGTAGAACAAACCAATCATCAAAATACTGTTCACCTGTAGAATTACGGTAGAGACTAATAATAATAATTTATTAAGTCAGTGTACAATGTGAATTGTGTTGACTTTGATGAAATGGAGATGATACAATATTGGTGAAATGAGAGGTGTATAACAATTTACAATGCCAGAATGGGCTTAAGCCACTGGTAAATGCGGTGAAATAATGTCCATATACATCTTATAATTTTGTCTTTCTTATTTTAATTTAGATATTGTAGTTTGAGTGGCTAACTTGATTTTGAAAATATTATATATTTTACTATGTTAAATATTCCATACTATGGGAAGTTATCAGGTTCTGCAATAAACTCTGCTACAGAGTAAGGAGCATTAATCAACAAATATTCTTTTAGTTTCCTTTTGAATAAAGCCAGTTCTGGCAGTAAACGTTTGATCTCGTCGAGGAGCTTATTTAATGAGTGATATATGAGTAACTTACCAGCAAGGTAAGTCCTGATACTTTTGGGCAGGGGAACTACACCCTGGCTTTTACACCTTACTAAAAGCGCTAGGTAAGAACTCTTTACTTTATCTTAAATATTTCGTCTGTTTTTCAGAAGTGCTGCACACAGCTACTCACGTTGCAATGACAGGTGGCGCAAGTGTCGAAGCCGGCCGGAGGAAGGTAAGGATGCCAGGAGCTACCGGGAGCGTACATCTGTCCTGCCAAGTAGCAGCCTTGCGAGATGTTACTCGAGTCAAACGTCGTTGAGTCTGCAAAAGTACAGGCTCTTTAGTTCTAGTAGAAGGTGAAATTAAAGATGTTATGACAAAATGTATCTTTAGTTCACATACTATAGTCACCAGGCTTGAATAGTTTTGATTTTCAGGTTGTCATTTGGGTTGGTGCCAATGGAAGAAATTACTGATCAAGATTTAGTTTGGTAAAAGAAGTTTCAAAAGTGGAAGTTTTAAATGAACCGATGTTGAACATCTCAAGGTGCAAAAACAATGTTGTTTCCTTAACAGAATTACCACTTCACACGTCAATGATGAATACATAGAAAAATAAGTGTAGGTACTCTATACATAGCAGGTAAGTATACATTTAAACAAATCAAATTGTAAGAGATGTTCTTTATAGTGACTTGAGGTTCACTAACTAGTATTGTAGCCGTTTAAGTGAAGATCTTTTACCAAAAGAGTGTGATTTAGATTTAAGCTTGGTTTTCAAGACAGAAATAGCTGTACCGCTACAGCAATTTTTAAGGCACATAAGAAGAACTTACAATTTAAGGGACTTTTCCTAGTTGCCTGGGACCTAGACTGCACCAAGATGACTTCTAGCTTAACAAATAAAGTTTCCAAGTTTAACTAAAAATAACTTGAACTTTAAAAACTACTTAGACAAGAACGAACACTCACTATCACAGGTGGGACAGCACTGGCCGGGCTTGAGGCTGGGGTTAGTGCAGGACTGCGCCGGGCACACGACCGGGTCGCACTTGACCCGGCCCAGATGACAGTTGCAGACCGTGCATGGCTCGCCTCTACTCGCCCACTGAGACCCCTCCTCGTGGAACGCCTCGCTGTGGAAACATGAGGTCTGCTCCGGTGTGTTGGTGTCACTGTTGATGTTGTTCACTGGCGGCACGTTGTTGTCGTTGTAGTGCGGCAGGCACGAGGGCGGGATCGACACCTGGGAAAAGTTTAACGTTGAGTAATTTCGGTCACTTCATTTGTGTCAACTTACTCAGAAATGTATTGAGTTTTGTTCACTATTGTATTCATACCAGGAGATAATATGCTGGCAAACCTTGTCTTAGAAAATTTTAGAAAAAGTTCAATGAGAAATATCTCCCAACAAAACAGATTTTCGTAAAAGAAACCATCTTTATTACTTCATTTAAAAAAGGGTAAAATTTATCATCCAATCAATCAACTCGTGAGTAAAAGTCACATAAATTTTGTAATCTAATGACTTATAAGATTTATCTAAACCCAACTTTACGTTTTCACCAACCTGTCTCCAGTGAGCCCTCAGGAGAGACTTAGCCGTGTGTAAATCCTTGATGTCAAAGTGAACCACTCCGGTGTCCAACCTCGTGAGTTCTGCAGGAGTCAGTCCTAGGACGAACCCTTCGATAGCGTTGGTGTTGAACTCCTCTAGGAGTCTGCGAGTGACAGGAGCTCCGGGAGCGATCAATGGGACATCTTCCAGGTAGAGACCCAGAGTGCGGTCCTCGGACCATCCGGACAGTACGACCTGGGAACATCACGTTATGTTATAAAGGGAGTGTTACAAGAGCGTTCGCAAAATATTCATTGTATTGCAAAGGCGTTCTGTTTCCTCTTTCTTTAAGGACCATCCTAATTTTAAGCTCTGAAGCCTGAAATGAAATGTGGCTTGTCATTGTATTTTAGAATAGGTTTTAACCATGAAATCAAAAACAATGTAAAACCTTCTTTGACTTTTTAATTATTCTTTGGATTTTTTTTTTTTCACCAAGCAGTTCTGAAGTTTAGCAAGCAAGAACGTCAGTTTGCATAAGGAATAAATGTTCAGTAAATTTTTCAATGCTACAAGTAATTACTTCTAAACAAAAACTTTAAAAATTGAAGACGTGTGAAAAGGTTCTAGTGGTGAGCACCAACCTCGTAATGAAGATTACACTCGTTATCGACGGCCGCCCAGATCATACCACTCATGTCCCCAGCCAGCTTGTCCGTCTGCAGGAGCAGAGAGGGAGCGGCCGCGTCGCGTGCGTCGGCTACAGGTCGTGGGGTCAGCTTGCCGCGCACTAAGCTACGAGTCACAGTGGTCGCCACGTTGACTGCGAGCTCGCCCGCATAGAGCTGTTCTAGGTGCCGGCTGTTGATCTGGTCAATGGTGCCGTTGGCCCAACCGTTGTGAAACGACGGGGTCAGGTCTTCTAGCTCGACGAGTCGACGATCGACAACTGTAAGAGGAGAAAAGAAATTTGAGCTATGGAAAAGCACTGTAGCATTTACTTTGTCATTTTTGTGAGTATAGCATTCCCGTATTACCTGAGTTCTGAAACAAAATTTCTTCATAATGTTGCCCTTATATAAAAACAAGCATAATTCTTACTTTTATACAGCCCGCGTGGTTGGAATCACGCCTGGCTCCAGAGTTCATCACTCCGCTGCCACCCGCAGTCACCACAGATTTGTAAAGTGACTATACAGTAATGCTAGGTACAGGTCGAGGTTGAGTGGTAGAGAGGACTTTGTAGTCCTAACTTCGCCTCATTAAAAACTCAAATCTACCTTTTACCTTTCCCGGAATTCCCTTTTGCTAGACATTAAGATATACCAGAGCACCTCTTTATCAAAATTAAAATTTCTTCAAAACAAAGCTGCAACATGTTTTGACTCCCAAGTTTGAGCTACGTATCGCTACTCACCTAGACCGAGCATGTCAGGTTGTGAGATCCCGTCGAGGCGCACGTGGTACTTGAGGGCCCCAACTTTGTCTACATACATCCAGGCCATGCCCGAGATCTTGCTGTTGGCATCCTGGTTCTCGCCAGGGTTGGAGAGCGGTGCGTGGAACAGCTCGCAGGTAGACCGTGTGCGCACCAGCCCCGAGACACTCAGTCCGTTCCTAGAGCTGATGGTGACGGACAGACGCTGCTTCGACATCTGGTTCAGGTCCAGGTTGCTCACCGCAGAGCGCACTTCAATCACGTTGATGTCTGTCGACGGCTTTTCCACCCTTACAACCTGCGAAAGAATTATTTGGAAATTAGTTTAATGCTGAAACATTAATTTCAGGAGGTTCTATAAGTGAAAAGGTACTTGTAGACAAATTATGTGGATGGTCAGAGTTGGTCGCTTCCTTCTATGCAACTGAAAAATGATCAAACATCGACTTATGATCATATGTTCATAATTATCAAATGAAAAGTAGTTTATATTTCTTCAGATGAAGATTATTATTTGATGGATTTTCTGAGGTTAACATTTTTATCCTCTTCTCTTACCCTTTTTTATTTTAAAAGCAGATGGAATTTGTCAAGGCTAAACCACAGACTTGTGTAGCTTGTATTAATATGACTGTTTATTTAAATGAAAACTTGTTTTGTTTAAACTCAAAATTGCCACAACAAAAGACGATCTAAATCTATCAACTTGCAGTAATTAATTGTCAGAAATGATTTGTCTTAAACATGTTTTTAGAGTTGAAACGTGAAAGAATCCATTACTCTTACCATCCATTACAATTTTAAGATCATAACCGAATCTTCCTAAACATCCGGATTGTTTTTACCTCTTCCAGAGCTATCCTCTCCTTGCCTCCGATGTTCTTGAGGGTGACGGTGACTGGGTGTCCTTGGGGTCATCTGGGCTGAAGATGCCGGTGAAGATGAGAGTTAGATGGATGGACGGAGCTTGGGTCGAGACGGACACAATGGCTGTCCCGGCAGAATTCGGCTTGGAACCTTCCAGCAGAGCACTGTACAGTTCTGTCGCGAGAGTGCGATACCTGGAGATCATAAAGTTAGGAATAATATACTTTCAAATGACGGTACATACATACAGAAATGGAGAATCAGAGTTCAGATGTAATTGAGCATTTGATATTATTGTAGATACCATTCTAGTGATGCCCATTTTAGAAATTGAATTATCATCATCTAGTTGAATAGTAGCGGGGGAAATCCAAAACCTTTTTGTAACAGGAAATCTAATAAAAGTTATAAATCCATTCCCGTTCTTTGCTTAAATATTTATGCTGAATCTTGTAAAGTTCCTTAAGAGAAACTGACCAGGTTCTTATTACTCACTACTTTATTGGGTTGTTTAGGATGGATTCCAAAAAATTGTGGCATAAATGGATCAAAATGATTTATTAGATCGATTAGAGAAGCCAAACTCTCTCATCAAGGTCTGTTTAAAACTTTCCATGAATATCCATGAAATTTTATCGTCCATGCAATTCTTATTATTAAAATAAACAAAATTATACCAATATTTCATGTTTGAGCGTACGCCTTAAATGTTCATGAGGAATTTTTCCAACTTTAATGTCGACAGTCATCAAAAGAACAAAATAGTCGAACAGCTGCTGTTGTCGCAGTGTGACTGACCTGTAGAGCTGACCAGTGATGGCTAACTCAGCACGTTCCCACAGTAGTGTCACCTGCAGTCTCTCTTCCCGGATAAGTCTGCGGTACTCGCGCGGGATACGCCGCCACACGCCGCACACTTTCTCCGTGTCGTTCTGGTAGTTACTGAACGGCATCAACACCTGTAAAATCATTAGGAATTAACTTTAATAAAGTGCTGTGATTGACTAAAAATCTACCCTGTTGTCAAATATCTGGTTATCATTGGAAAATTCTTCAAAACTATAATTTTATTCTCAAAAATCCACAAGTTTTCCAAAAATAGTTATCCTGGCCTCTCTAGGATAGGTAGCTTAATTCCACTGAAATGATTATCAATGTGGGCTTATTTCTAAAACTTTTCATCCCAGTACAAAGTTTTGTAAATTTCTTGTATATGTATTAAATAGAACCTTTCTTTTAGATATGTGAAACAATGAAACTTGTTGGAATATTTCAGCTACTCATAAATCATAGTTAAAAAATTAAATATACCGATAACAATATTGAAAAGCCACGACGATTGTCACCATGTATAACCAGAACTCTTACTGTCTGTTTTGATTCGGAACAAAATTCTCAACAATGATTAAATTATGATACAAGTTTTAGCTCATCTTGAAAGATTGTAAAATAAGTATTGATATTTTGATTTTGCAACAGATATTACAGTAATCATCTTCTAAGCACAGAATCGAGACCCCTACGACAAAAACTTGTCTACAAATTGTTTCCCCAGTGGTATACGACTTGCTGTCTTTAAAATCTTAATTTATGTGTAATTATTATTCTTAAACTTGTCTGATGTAAACAATTCCATCAGGTTTTCATATTATTAATAAATCTTAACTTTGTTTTCTTTTGTAGTTTCATTTGGACAATCATGACAGTAAAAGCTGTTGAATTTGAAGAAGGAGAATATGTGCTGTACAGAAAACATGCGAGGAATTGGAGCCATGCAAAAGAAAGGACCAGAACCTAGGTCCTACATTATAGAAACGCCTGATGGAGCCCAGTACAGGTGAAACTCAGGGTTTGTGAAAACGCTAAAGAAAGGAATATGTCAATGATGTACTATTTACTGTTCCCAAATCATATGTTTTATTATTCTTGTACTTGTCTTATGTAAACAATTAAGAAGATGTTCAAGAAGATGTTAACAATCATTTCTGAGTTAATTTATATTGAATGTTTGGCCTGCAATACCTGTTCCTCGAGAATGTTGCCCCTCATGTCGACAAACTGCACTCCCCGCGGTCGTGCCGTCGTGTAGAAACTGTAGTACAGGTTGCGCTTCTGGAACGTGAACCTCCCTGTGGCTTTGTAGTCCGGATTGCCATCCGTCAGTGGGGCGGACATGTCCTCCACTCCCGGTATAGTCTTTGGCACTAGAACTGCTGCGAAATCTGCAACCGAGCTTATACTTGTAAACTTTGTAAGATTAAATTCTAGTTGTGTTATTTTAATTTGCTGCTAAGAGAACTAGCAAGTCAACAGTTTTACATTAATAACATCTGTTTAACTCCTGATTTGGTATTAAGACAAGAAAACAATGAATGTTCATGCATTGAACTTGCTTTAAATTTTCAGAACGATCGAATTGAATTTTAAAATTGTTAATTTAACTTACGTTTTAGATTTTTTTCCTCCTCGACTCCCGATGTTGGTACTTGTTCTTCCACTATGTTATCCGGACCTGCAAATTAAACAATCATGTTTAAAAGGTGGTTTTAAAACTATTTAAATTGTTGCAACTACAAACTAGGTTTCTAGATCCTACATCACCTTATTACCTCCCGCTGAATTGGTGACCAGCTCTGCTGGATGGATAGCGTCAATTTAATTTAAAAATCTATATACATTTTCTAAGTATAGGAGATGCTTCCTAAACCTTTTTCAAATGAGCCTTTCGATTCTTATATAAGATTGCTGGAGGTTGTGAGGTTCTTCCCTAATAAATTTTGGAATTTAGTTTCTTAACTAGAGGTACATAAGACACCGATCACTATTTGAGGGTCTTTCTAGGAGATCAAGGGAAAAATGGTGTGTGATGAGTGTTTTGTAAGATGTAGGAAGTCTTTTTACAAACTAAGGCCGACTGTTCCCCAGATTTTAGTCATTGACTTGAGCCCAACAACTAATAGAAATGGACCAACGGCTTGACGTGACTTCCGAACCACGAGTGCTAGTGTAAAAAGTTGTACTGCATCAACGAGAGTTGACCCGTACCATTTTAGTTCTACGGCCAATTACGGATTCCCAACTTCCAGCAATAAACATTTTGGTCAGTTTAAGAATATTTTGTGACCACGTTAACAGCTTCCATATGAAGAGTTGAGAAAAAACATGTCCCGACTGCAGACAATGTGCTGAATGTCGCACTCTTCGGTATTCAGCCAAATTAAACGCCCGGAAGACTTAACAGCACCTCATGTTCGACAAGACCGTAACAAAACGCACCTCCACAAAAACGCAGGCGTTACGAATTCCGCGTCCAAAAGCGGCTCTGTCCCTTGTCGGCAGGTTATATTTATTGCTGTCGCGCCTGTTTGTTGTCTGCGAGTATTTACACCATGATTGTCTCACTTGTGTTATTCTCAGATGAGGGGAGAAGTATCTGTGTGGGGGGGGGGAGTTGGCAGCCGGCCAATCGTGTCACAAAACAATGTGACTATCAGCTGTTAACTCCCGCCGTCGCGCTACAATCTGGCGGGTAAACAGACCTGCCAACCGCGGTGTGATAATTAATTATCGTATTGACTTTCGTTATGTAATAAAGTGGTTTTTGTTGCCGGTTAGCGGTTTGTTTTTTAGCGGATTTTATGGGAAAATGTATAGAGGTTTTAATTACTTTATCCATATACAGTGAAACGAAACGTCGCAGAACAAACCGGAAAGCAGTGTGCTTCTCACCCCTTCACTACCCGAAATTTACATAATGATAGTGCGAAGTTGAATAAAATCAGACAGTTGGTACAGTTTCCATACTATAAACCCCCTTTCTTGAGGGAGAAACGCCTCCCCATAATGGTCACTTCCAATTTTTTTGGATGAGTATTACTCATTAGGAAACTTCAGACTACGATTACTGGAATTTGTTAAACACTTGAGGCTGCACGCTGGCCGTTTCCCTTCATTTTACCGCACTATTTAATCATGGGCTTGCGTCAATTCAACAAAGAAATACATAAAATAACCGCTTCAAATTTTATTTTGTAAATAAATAATAATGAACGCCATTAAGATGAATATGTTCTGATACACACAACACTTTGAGGGGAAAGGTACCGCGACTTGCGCATGTGTCTAGCAGATCTAGAGCGTGCATCTCTACGCACGCTTGCGTTGTGGGGTCACAGCACAACAGTCTGGCCAACATATTTGTGCGAATTCGATTAGTTATTTGCACAACAGTGTACGCCCTTCTCCCATTAGTAATTGTGTAGGGCTCTTTTGAATGGATTGTATGTGTTCGTAGTGGTAGGATCTTCGCCTGATTTCGTTTCTGTACAGCTTTGGTACGTACTTCCGTCTTCATGTCGGATAGAGCTGGGAGGATTTATTGTCTGTTCAGTCTGCGCAGTAAAGGCAGAAAAGTGACTTTATATTCTTTAGAACCGATTGGAAGCCGATTTCCCAAAATTTATTTCGAGAAAGATCTATTTAAAACACGTAATAATACAGTGCGTTTAGAGCTCTGAAAACGACCCTAGATTATCTATGTAAAAGTACGATACATACAGAAACTCAACACGGGAGAACTGTAGGTACTTCTAGAATTGAAACCCCTCGCAAAGCCACTAAAAATTCTTGTTCAAAGTTAACGCAAGGTCTCGTATTATCTAGCCTCTTGAAAAAATATAATTCTTTTACACCAGTTGACTAAAGTCATCGGCAAGACCACATGACACCAGTTTGTTTTTGAAGAATAACATAAAGGATACAAGAGCACACCGCCAAGGTCCTCAAGGCCACCGATCCGTTCAAAATACTCAAACCGATTGATTAAACTCCAGCATTCACACGGTCGACTGAGCCGGACAAGGCAAGGATGTATAGAGATATCAGTCTGTTGGAAGGTCATCTTAGAGTCTGATCACAGATTATAGCGACTTGAAAGAGAGCCGGACAGCTGACCAGCTGGAGCCGACAACGCGAAGGTCTCTACGCCGCCTCTAAACAATCAGGAACCTCCGCCACCGGAGTCGTTCACACTTGAGCCAGACTCGGGAGCAACCAACCACTGCTACTTTGCTAAGAATTTCATTGCCAATAAATCTGCAACTTGGGTTTTTCAATGATGCAGAAATTTTCGAAGCGTTGCTTTTCGAGCTAAAAGTCCTTATTTATAACAAGACTACGAGTACACCTCTCCATCCATCAAAAACACCCATCACACTCACCATCATCATATTCACCTTACAATACCCTCTAAGAGTTATCGGTGTCCCAAAGTAAAGTATCGAAGTAAAGGTCTTCAGAACATTATAATGACATTACTGTAGTGTCATTATCATTTTTCCCTAAAACCCTTATCTCGGGGGGCACCATCAAAAGGATACCTTCGGTATAAATTGTTCCCCCACTTACTCAAAATTCGGCAGCATTCACGGTAGCGCTTGTGGCTACGGCCAGTAGGCTACGTTTAATGTTCACCTTTTGTTAAATTACAATTGTTATGAAAACTTAATCAATCAATATCTTTTCAAACCTTACAAAATGTTCCTTATCAATTAATCTTGAATGTTCTAAGTTTGTAAGTTGGTACTCACTGTCAAGATCTCCCGGGCAGACTTTACAGCAGCGGCCGGGCGCTAGAACCGGCTCGTCACAGGATGGCTTGGGACACTCGTGCTTGATGTTGCGACAATGGACTTTCCCCACCACTCTCCTCTTGCGATGGTACTGCAACAAAACACACCGTCATTGATAACAAGTCATAGTCCTTACCAGGCCGAAGAAGAAATTCAGTCGAAGACAGTTAGTTTTGAAGAATCACTTTTATTTTAAGTCAAAATATCTTTAATACAGCGTCACGAGTATAAGTGTCTTAACAGTTGAAAAAGAACAAAAATACATCGTCATGTCCAGTTAAAAGGAGTAGAAAAGTCGATCTTGTATCTAGATTTTCAGGTGTTTTCGTTTTTCTGTTGTCTTCAGTTCCTCAGCAGTGCATTCCATGTAGTCCCCATGTAGCTTGTCTTCTTCTCTACCTAAGTCGGTGTATGGGTACACAGTAGTTTGTGGCATAGCTGGTGTTGTATCGGCGATTTTGCAAGCCATTGGTGTAACAAGACTACATCTCATCATCCTGTTTACAACTTAAACATTCTCTAAGAGAGGCCGGTTTCACAAAGCAAAGTATCAAAGTATATAGCACCTTGAAGTAGACCTGGGTTGTTGCTTCCATGGTGTAAGAATACCAAAAGTCCAATAACAACGTTAAAGTCAAACGACTAATGAATTTTATTTCCTCACTCTATTTACAAACTTATGCAATTGTTTAGTAATACTAACTATTTATTTCCCCTTTTTCCTGTACAACAGATACATAAAATATTAATTTTTACAAGCGAAATTCCGAAATACCAGTTTGAACTCTACAATATAAATAAAAAAGAAACGTGTTTGAATAAAACCATTGAAAATATTATAATTATTTAAAGCACAGTTTATAATTTACATACATTACATTTACAATTAGAACTTAATTAAACTGTAATTTCTTATAACTGCCTATATATTTTTAAATTACAGTATATATACATTTTACTCTTCTTTTTTCATAACTGATTATGTGTAAGAAAGAGTAGACGAAACGTTTTGTTTTGTATTTTAAATAACCGAAATATTTCCAGTGGTTTAATCCAAAAAGGTTTTTTCATTACGAATTACTTAAGTTTGAAATTGAAAATTTACTATAAAAAGCTAAACTGTACCGAAATACCTAGATACATACACCATTTGTCTTATAAATATTTACATATCCAAAAGATAAAACCCTCCCAGACACAGCCTGATTGGAGGAATCAATTCTCAAAACGCATAAGGGCTGGGAAATTATATATAGGCTAAATTTAAAAATACACTAGGACCAACGCTACAAAATCCATAAACAACACGTGAAATAAATTAAACGCAGTTAATAAAAGTTGTACAATTTGAGAGAATTGAAAGCACTGTGTATTTTGTATGATATTATCTATAGTCAAGTAAATGCTGCCGGTCTCCGCATAAAAAACAAGATAACAGCTGATAGATTATTGTCGGTGAGGGGGGCGGAGGGGGGACGAGACAGCCAGCTTATCTACCTGACTCAGACAGTCCGGTTTCAAATTGTGACGTGTTCAATATTTATGTTATTAAACTCGTGAATCGGTGAACAAGTGCGATGTATCGTGTGTGTAGAGTGAATATAATCAGTGTTGTGTATTTGTGAGTGATATCAAAACTATTGGAAGTTGGAACAAGTTGATATAATGATCAGGTAAGTTCAGGTATTCGTTTAAAACTTTAACCTAGAAACTAAGCCTAGCTAAAAGCAATTGCACAACTTATACAATATACATTATAGAGTAATGTGGTCATTTCTAATGTGTAATATACTAAAAGTACTTGCTCATTTACATATTTACACCATTAGTATTCCTTAAATTGACAACTATTGTATAAAATACGTTGGGTCCTAAGTCAAGGTTTTCGTGAACTATGTTAAATTAGGCTTTGGTACGTCATTGTACTTTCTACCTAGGCTATAGATTGTATTACTGTTCCTACATTTATTATAACATAATCTCAATACTTCGAACATGAATACATTTCTATATATTCGAGAATGTACGTAAGCTAACACCAGTGAGAATTTTTAGATCCCGGAAGGCTTCCCTGTATCTTTCTCTGGGTTGTAGGTTAGTGGTTACAGCAGCTCGCTTGTGATGGACACGTTTTAAGCTCTCGTTGCTGCACAAAGCTATATTTATTGCCATGAATTTTCCACAAGTAATGTAAGGCCTTATTAGAGGTTCAGTCCTATCATAGGCTTATGTACATGTTGAATCGTATTTGAATAAGGTTATACCTAGTCCTAACATTTAGCTGAAAAGACCGGGACGTCTTTGCGTTTAAGTAGGCAAACCAAGAAGACAGTTTCAGTGTATCAAATCCGTACTTCAGTGAACTTTTTTGAAAATAACCTAATTCGCCCAATATTTTTCCGAGGAAATGCCCCTGGGCTCCAGGGTTGTAGCAAGTGTCCATATAAATTGTGGACAGGCTAAACCTGAGAACACTGAATCCGGGAATCAATTTAATGTTTTTTCTGATATCTTATATTTTTATTATTTACCTCAATCCAAAAGAAACATGCAAGTGTTTCTCTTTGAAGAACGTTTAAACAACTCTACCAAACTCAGCTACAGAAATAATAATTAAAGTTAAAGCATAAAGTCCTAAGTATGCATTTTCGAAGCTAATCATCTCAATTCTTATACATTCTTAGAAGTACAGATGAGAGGGTTTAATCAGATACTAGTACCAAGTAACTAACAAGCCTATCTTTGTCTAAAATAAAACTTCCCTAGTGTTTAGAATTTCCTCTTATACGTTTTTAACCCAGTTTACGTATTGCCATAAATACTGTGCTGCCTTAAATCTTCAAAATGTTACCATAATTTTGTTTGAAAAT
Organism: Matsumurasca onukii; assembly: GCA_018831715.1. NCBI lineage: Eukaryota > Metazoa > Arthropoda > Insecta > Hemiptera > Cicadellidae > Matsumurasca > Matsumurasca onukii. The sequence continues at coordinate 2,691,742 of CM032062.1, forward strand.
TATCTTAAATTCTTAAATCCGGCCCTGGCTAAATAACGGGCTTTCTTTTAACTGATGCGGCTTAACTGTCAAACCAAGCGGTCGCAAGGGTTTACAACGGCCCGTTTTTCACCTTTCAAAATATTTCTTTATCATAACGTTTAAACATGATATATTTAGAAATTAGAGAAGATTTCCGACACGTATATAGAGTCCGATTTTTTATAAGTGGTTCATTACTTTCACAAATAAACTTGTAAAGGTCCTAGTGCTATTTAACTCCATATGTACACTTAAAACGCATAATTTCGAAGTTAATCTATAAGCTCCATATAAGTGCTTTTCAACTCTAATTTTGTACACTTATGACGCATTATTAGGAAAAACCGTTCTACACGCGTGCCAGAAAACTCCACTTGGTCCCTAATATATTATGATTAATAATGTAAAAATTATTTTGAAAGGTGAAACAAGGGCCGCCGTAAACCCTTGCGTCGCCGCGCAGCTGAGGCGGACCCGCTCTCTCTGCCGTATGACGGGTGATTGCTGCCCGCTGATTGGCTGAGAGAGTGGATCGGATAATCAGAAAGATGTACGTGTCATTCAACAGGCCCGATATAAGCTGGCGGAAATAGACGCGCAGAGCTATAAGCGGCGGCGGTGCGCGACCCATTGGCGAGCCCTGCGTCTGTACACGCTCCCACTATCCGCGATATCACACGCTCACCCTCACACCTCACATCTCACGCTCAGGTCCTCTAGAATCCAGGAGTAGGCGTTCAAAATATTGAAGCAAATTCCTAAGAAACCTAGAAACGTTAATTTAAGCTTACTCGTAATAACTGAAAGCCATTAGGCTTTACAGTTTTTTTCTAAAAGTCCTGGTGAAAATCTTTTATTTTTTCGGGCCAAGAAAAAAGTATGCCTGCGAGCTCAGCTCTCCATTAACGTTGAACCTTTGCTACTAAACACCAAACATTACATCTTCTTGCTCGTTCCTCGGTACTCAATGAATCCATTTTACAAACTTCATTAATCAAAACAAACACACCATTGTCCATTAATAATGGTATTAAATACCCTTTTATCTGCTGTTTTTCTTTTTTTATACATCAAATAGCTACAGTAGAAGAAACAAAATAGGGATTGACTTTTCTATCACGCATTATTTTTTTCTATAAATGAAAAATGTGTTTAGCACGAATCACGTTGTCAGGTCACATGGTCCTTACGATGTCGAGACGTGGAACAATCGAGTGTCCACTACAAGGAGTTATGGGCCATGTCGACGTGTCGACTGCATTCATTAGTGGTTTGGCAACCTTCTCACTTTTTGTTCACAAGGTAATTACTCTTTTAAAGAATTTTAATTTGCCCGACGCCATCGCACGGTCGGGCTAAGAAACACCTCCGAGATATGCGAGTCTTGCCGTTGTCAGATGTGACCCGTGGTCCGGAAGTCACGTTAAGCCGTTCCACTGGTCGTCGGGCTATTATTGATCCAGTCTAGGGAACAGTCGGTCCTAGTTTTTAACAAGCATACACCTCATCATCCATATAGATCACACTCACCATCATTCCATATTCACCTGACAATACGCCTTAAGAGTGGTCGGTGTCTCAAATCATAGTGCCGTGTTTTGCAATTTCTTTTGGTTGAAATTTGAATGTTCGAAAATGAAAATATTTCTTAATCAATAGTGAATTACCCCAAAACTCGCCTAAATTCGAACGACTCCTAAAATACCCGAAGTTCGTCTTCACCCGTAAATACCGTTTGTGGAAACAAGGGTAAATAAAATCTAGCTCTTTTTAACGAGAGGTACTTCGAACCACCGTTTAACATTTTAAGTGTTTCAATAGATTTATTTGAATTGTATTATTAATTTATGTAAAAGATAATTTAATAATCCGGTAGAAATTAGTCGTACAAGTTCATTTTTAGCATCCTTCTACCACAATGATTGTAGTTTAGATGTCGTTTGTTGCTACAGAATACCGATAAGGTTTTTCCTCCTTCTAGTTTGGTTTCTCTTGATTTTCCCATATTTACAAAACTACTGCCGGAACACGCCCCACTTCCATGTCTAGCAGTCATGTCGTATATCGCAATGAACTCCACACTGCGCCGTGAGCAAGTGGGATTCACTCATTACTGAGTCCGTCTCGTCTGACTAACATTTAATTGCGTCTCCCGCAATTAATTTCCAGACCGTCATTTGCATCCTAAAATTAAGATCCTGCCATGAGATATGATGTAACCATCCCAATTAATTAGTAGACATACTATTCTGAAGCGATTTCTGAAGTCAACGTGCTTTTTGGAGTTCTTACTTAACTTTAAAACGTGTTTTTGCAGGCTACACTTTTTATATATTTTTCGCGGAGAGCCCCGAATCCCCTTCGAAGGCTCCCAGGTATGTTTACCCCCTCCAGATACTCTGTGCGCCCTGGGGGAGGGGGATATGCTGGGGAAGTGCTCTGGGGAAATATGGATGCATAAATTCGAAAAGTCGGTCAGCCGTGGCGCTGCCAACAGCGAAGTCCCTGCAGCGATTTATATGTTTATTTGGCAACTGTCTCGGGGTCGACAGATTTTTATTGATATTTTCTCTCAAGATATTTTGGTCCAAGGAGACTATTTCAAGTGAAAATGTGTTCATTCCCCGAGGAAAATAACGTACATTGAGAAGTATGATTCTACAGTCCTGTTGATGCTCAAGACATTAATGTTTAATGTTAATTGTTTTTCGTGTGTGTATACTGATATAAGTTATTATCAGTGGTATAATTTTTAAATTTTTAAAATATTTAAATTTATTGTTATGTAGAATGGAAACAAACTTGTTTGTAATAATGTTGACAATATATGTTGTGTTCTAAAATGTTACAAATCTGCCATACCACTCAATAGATAATTACAGGGAAGCTAACGTCAGAGCATAGGTCAGAATTTCCGCACAAGTGTCCTTTACCACTTTCCGCAAAACATGTGACCCCACCATCGTAGTGAGTTGACGGTATGTTTATACGAACCAGCGAACACAAAGAATGCGGTTAGATCGGCTCATTATGTTGTTAAGCTCGGGTTACATAAACTCTGTTGGCTTGAGCGGTGAGCAAAAACCCGACACTGCTCTAGTCAAACTGTTGATCATTAGTCAAACTTTGCGCGAGTCAAACTTTGCGCTTGTCGCTCGACACGGAATTGATAGTCGCCTCAGACGCTAGAGTTGTTCCGCTCGAAATGAGAGTATGAGAATAGACCGGTGATGATTTTGCTGAGTGGTCTCTTTTTTAAATAGAAAACTGTTTTGTTGAGTGGCGCCTTTTTTTGGGTGGATGACCTAAACCAAAGAGTATGTTATGGTAGGTAGATTGCGCATAGATGCTGAATGGCAGAGACGGGAAAATCAACATAGTTCGGTAGCCCAAGCACTGATAGCGCTGCGAGGGAATTCCTTTAAGAGTTTTAAGTACAGTCAATGACGCACGCGCAAATTTGTTCGCTCACGAAAATCACGATTTGTTCACATTTCAGCCATCGACTTGGGACAAACTCGAGTATGTCGGGCCGAGGGGGAAGAAAGGCGGCAAGAGATGGCAGCGCTATCTGTGCGTTGGCTGCGGCAACTATGTTGATTTCCCTGCCTCAGCCATGTGGCCATGCCCATTCTACCTATCATAACATTGTCTTTGCTAGAACCCAAGACACTCCAGAGTACCGTTCCCCAGCGCGAAGGTGTGACAGATTCCTCCACGGGTGCGTCACCGTCTCACAGGGAAGGACATCAATTCAAATTGTCCACAGTGAGTCTGGTTCTGATTGCCGAGCAGACAATGAACACTGGGATAATGTAGGAGTAAATGCGGATTAGTGACTAACCACTTTGCATTGTCTGGCGAGTGCTTAGTGCGTGGCTTTGGCGTTGTTGATCATCGGGTATCGTGGAGTGTCGTGTTTCTTCGCGAAGGTTGATGTACTAGGAGGTCTGAAATTTATTTTTTTAGACCTCTAGGATCAGTTGCAGTAAGGATAGATGATGCTGCACTTTCTAAGTTACACACAAATTTGTCTAAACTTTGCTAACCAATGCTGTGAAGGTTATGCCGAAAACTATGTTGAAGGGTTTCTGCAACCTATAGCTCTTCTTTCCCATAAATAAATGAAAGGTTTATTGCATGAATATTATAAACATGTATCGCAATCATCGTAGTTTGTTGTTCAGTACTAAAATTCATACTCCCATCTAGATATCATTCGGACAGAGTTTTTTACACTCACTCTCTCCCATTTTATTCGAATGTCCATTTATTCATACTCATCACCATCAAACTTAGCCACCGTTCAAAACAATACAAAGGACTTCGATTACTGAAAACAACCATTAGTAGCGGATCCGTGGCGGTTTGGTATCGCGCGCGACTCCGGAACCTATCACTCCGGTGGCGTGGGTTCGATCCCCGCAGTCACCACGTGCAAATTGTAAAATGACTATACGTTGACGCTAGGCAAAGGTCGAGGTTAGACAAGACAAACTTTACCTCTAACTCATCAACCCAACTCTGCGGATCAGAAATCTGCACATTTCATATAATGTTGAGTTCGAGTGCTCAACGCGAACGACAGTTGGCAGCTCGCGACGGCCGGGTGCCAAGGGGCAACACTGCCACTGTGGACACTTTTCCAAAATGTGCTCATCCGCGAGAATAGCGACACGGCGCTGCTTGTCTGCGGGTTTAGCGCTGACAGCACGCGTTATTTCGGGCCGTCTGGAGCAAGTCAGGGGACACCGCCGCCACCGCGCTTCCGTCCGGTCCACGTGGTCCACACTTCACACTTCCAGGTGTCTGTATCGAGAGGTGAAGCTTTCGGGAGAGGTCAATACCGAAGGGGCAGAGCGGGGGGTTGCGAATTGGAGGAAAGGTGAAGCAACGAATTTTTCAACAGGAAAAATGTGTCTTCACTGATGCTAAGATTTGTCCAACTTGCAAACCTTTCAATCCACGAACATCCCTCATCTTAAACCTCCTTTTTACAAGGCCTCAAGACGAGCCTCTTTAGTTTTTATAACAGCCCTCTCTGTGGCCAAATGTTTGGCACCGAGCGTTGAAAAGGTGTACACGCCAAAGAATACAGTGTTTGTAGGCGTTCCAACAATTTCAAACATGGATCAACGATTAGTGTATAGCCTCCTGTTTGCGTCGTTCTAATCATCTGACTGACTTTTTAATTTAGAGGTCATCCATCTGAATAGAACTCAACAAGTAATTTCAGCCTTCTTGAAATTGACTTAGATTGGTCTAGTTTGAACGCCAAATAAAAATAGCAATTAGACACCTAATGTGACAAATTTGGTTTTGCGTGCCTGGAAAAAATTTCTGATGGGTGAGGAAAACGTGATGGGACAAATAAAAGATATGTGGCTGGATAGATTGAAAAAAAAATTGTAATTGAACGGGTAAAGAAAACGTTATTGGATGGAAAAGGTGATTGGTTGGATAAGCAAAACGTGATTGGATAGACATGGATGGCTTTCAAATCTGACAATAAAAAATGTCTGATGGGCGAGGAAAACGTGATTGGACAAAGAAAGGAAATGTGGCTGGATAGATGAAGAAAAAGTAATTGAAGGGATAAAGAAAACGTTATTGGATGGAAAAGGTGATTGGTTGGATAATTAAAACCTGATTGGATGGACATGGATGGCTTTCAAATCTGATAATAAATAGCGAGTTTTGTTGGCCTAGTTTTTGAAATCCATCCCTTATCGCCCTCCTTAGTTCAATCAACTTACCACAAATAAATTACAAAACTTAAAATTTAGAAAACCCCACAGTTTAAAAACAAGTCTGTCTTGAATTCTCAGCATTGTTCTCCCTCATGAAGAATATACTATCAGAAACAAGTCTATATTCAGTCGACAAGATGTGAAGTGTTGTTTTGAAATATGACGCGTGGAAAGTGTTAAGACTGCACAGTTATGCAAGAGGGTGTAATGGATGCATGAATGCACTCGTTGCAACAGAGCTGTTGTTCTTGGTCAGCAGGCACAGCCAGACTGTTTGGCTCTGTAGCTGTTCACTCTATAGCCTGTTTAGAAATGGACCTCGTCGTCCTAAAGGTCAGGGATGTTTTGCGGTACAACGGTATCAAGAGAGGTTTTTAGTTGGTAGGCTAAGAGAGGAATCTGTGATAAGGTGCAATAATGGAGGGTTTTTAAGGAATTTGGATTCTCTTTGGGCTTTTAGAAGATTTAGCTTCTTAAGATGTACTCTAAATAAACCATTAAAATTTTATTATTTTTAAACTTCAAATTTATATTGCGCCAATATTTTATTACAAAACCCTGTCAGGGTTCAAACACCTTTTAACATTTTTTCTAAAGGTACAAACCGTCATAAATTTCAATTTAAATTATCTTTTAAGCTGGGATTTTTTTAAGTTTAGGACGGTGTATACATGTAGAATTCACTTCTAAAAAATTGTCTATACCGTATTAGGTAAAACAAAACTACGTTTGAATTCAGATATGACATTTATATGTACATAGCTTAACAAGGTTGAGCATATTTCAAAACATATTTTTTTGAAAATCCAAATTACATTATTTTGCGCAGTACTAGTCAATAACTTATTTTACTCCCGCCTTTAAAAATTTAAATCAAAACTCAACAGTATTAAAAAAAACAACTTAAGGTCTAAAAACAGTAAAATTTCACCTGTTCAATGCTTACATGTACAGTACTCCACACAAGATGGTTTTGGTTTCCGGGTACTCCAAAGCGAAGCGGAGTGTAGATGTAGTGGTGTGACTTCTAAATCTGTACCTGCTTGAGTCAAGGCCTGAGCGGAAAATAGCAAAGCCCAAACCTCACATGACACCGGTCACCGAGAGTGTCTCACACTATCAAGTCATCATCACACGCAAATTGATGAAGATTAATCGACGAAATTTACCTTGATCGAGGGTCGTCTTGGTATTGTCATGTAGACAGTGGCTGGCTTGAAGTTTAAGCATTTGTGTTTTAAGGTAGTTGTCCAAATATACCGTCCAAAATTTTGGTGTTTTCAATTTAACAAATCAAAGTTACCTGCGCGCCTTGACTTAAAGTAGCATTTTCACTATTATTATAGCATGTCCAACAACCAAACCATTTGACCTAACCATGTATTCTATTTTATTCCCTCCTTACATTAAAACAAACTCAAAACTTGTTTTACAATTGTTGTATTCACTCAACAATTAAACTAACTTGTTAACATCTACTTCAAACTATAATCTAGACGCACTCACACAGACGAGGGTTTACTGTCACCCGTACGCACACTGGTCAGTATAATGGTAGGCAGACTTACTAGGCAGGTACTTAGGGTGGTACAAAAATAGGGAAGGTGGGTAGACAAAAGGGGTGTAGACAATAAATTAGGGATGAGTTTCCTTTGAACTAAATCAACCATAAAATCAATAATGTAAAATTATTGCCGTAAAATAACTCTTGATGGATTTATGTCGAGATACTCAAAGATTAAAAAGAAAGGAAGTACATAAACTTACCGGAACACACTCGCAGCGGATACAGTACATGACTCCGAAAGGTGGACCAAGATCAGCAAACCACGTCGAGCCCAGTTCCTTCAGTGTCTTGCCGAACTGACATTCTGAAAATGAATACAACAGTCAATCACCAACTTATAAAGAAAACAATATAATTGTCAGTAATCTGGAACGCCTAAGATCGATCATATTCTCTTTGTCGGCCGGTGGAGATTATTTCTTGATTCATCATATTCAACCAATTCCTCAGGCCTCCCTGACTCTTGAAAACATTTTTTAAACACTTTTGAAGGTATTTTCAATACCCTTAATATTTAAAAACTACTCAGCCAACTTACGCTACTAAAAGAAACCAACTTGATAAGTATTTATGTTTCCGAGAATAGTGTTAGTTCGCATTTCCCAAGAGATCGCTTGAAAAACACAGTTGCTCATCATATTCCTATCACACGCGTCTTTGCTTCAAGCATTGCCAACTGATGGGCATTAAGTTAATTTATCCCTGGAGATAAGCATCTACAAGCACAGGCGGCCTTACACATGGTGATTCCACCATTCCTTCGCGACATAAGGAAAGGAGTGTCATCAGATATGTGGATACGGAAAAGTAGAGGGTTTTTTCTGATCGTAGGAAAATTTGCCTCGAACCTTTGCTAATTCTAAAAGTTATAGGAGAGCATTGGATGGAGTATTACAAGAATGGGTTGAAATCTCCGCACAGAATTTTTTATTTTAGGATACACAACGTCAAAATAAATATGCGTTGTAAAATTGATCTTGCATATGAAATCTCAAAATGTAATTGCACCAGTGGGACTACTGAGAATTCAGCAAAATATTCGAGAACCCAAATCCATCCAAAAACAATAATTTTTCCCAATCCATCCAAATTAGAAAAAATTTCCCCATCGCCTACAAGTCAGGACTTTGTAGTCCCAAATTCACCTCGGTAAACAAGACACACCTTTTGTACTCTTTAGCCACAGAGACAACTCTACCGACAGGTGAGAAAGCCCAGCCGATAAAACAGACCAACCAAATAAAAATCCCTACGAATAATAGAAAATAAAGAAACCCAATTTATCGAGTGAAAAGCCCAACCGTGAAGTTGTAAATCCATACCAAAAATCGGTGAGCTTATCAAAACACCTCAAGAAAGACATCCAAAAAATGTTCAGTAACCAAACCAAAAGGCCCAAAAACCAAAAATAATTAAAATAAGGATCCGACGAATCTCCCTCAGAATTGAATCCTAAACTGACAGTGGATTCACCGTATGCTAGTCATATGTGAGATGATGGAGATGGATATGCAGATAGAGACGTACAAGAGAAGACTGAAGAGAGTTGATCCGAAGGTCGTGTCGGCGCCGTACAGTACAGTGGCGCCATCTGCTAGACACGCACTACACTATCAGCTATCTGATTGCTAATTAACTGATTGAAGGATAAAACAGTGTCAAGTGTTACATGCGCTTGCGCAGTTGCGTCATACGTCTGGAACCCGACGAGTCGTCACGTGGTTCAAAGTAAAGAGGTAAAGTTTGCCTTAGGCCTACAAAGTCCTCTCTACCACTCAACGTCGACATTTATTTAGCGTCCCGTATAGAACCTGACCGATTGTAAGCGGCGACTGTCCGGAGTCCGGAGTCGCGCGCGATAGCAACCCGCCACGGATACGCAAAGGTGTGTCGTGAGATATGATTGGGGAAATAGGCGAATTTTGGATTTTTAGTCCTGGGAGAAATTTGTATGGAGTTTATCTGAAAAACCGTCGAAATGAGTTTGTTTTTGGTGCTCTTTTATATCTCGAAAATTAAATCGTCGACAGCCATTTATTTTTCCAAGTGCTAAAAACATACATTTGAAGCTCCCTTACTTTTAGGCTTCGATAGGAACACAGAAGTTATCAAGTTCTCGGTAATATGATCGTTTTGGGTTTTTAATACCCTATAAACCATGTTCTCACAGACGTACCCCGACTCACTTGTCCAAAATCATAAAAATGTTGCACCTTTTTATCCTGGCTACAATTATACGAAGCTGAAGCTCGATATTATAAAATACGAGTAACAAAGCAGTTTAGAGCACTCCAACATCCACTTAGTCGAATGGCAAAACATTACAAGTATAAAGTAGTATACGAGTACACATTCTGATACATATGATTGTTTTATTATTTGTTCTTTCTGTAGACGTTCCAATTCTTGTTCAATACCTTCTTTCAGAGCATAAGGGACCTGTCTTGGTTTTATGTATATGGGTTAAATCAATGATGATAACAGGTCACATGAAATTAACTTTGTATTAGGCAACAAAAAGAATGATAAATTTAATGTCAACGTTGAAGTAGAGAACAAATCAATAACATTCGAACTTGACACTGCAGCTTCATTAAGCTCAGTATCTTCCAAACTGTTTCAAAGTATGTTTCCAAACAAAAAATTGTTTCAAACCCCAGTAGAAATGCGTACGTATACAGGGGAAATCATCAAACCTAAAGGGGTTGCTTTTGTCAACTGCAATTACAATGATCAAATGTTTGTTGAGAGATTATTTGTGATACATCAAGACGTCGATCCCATATTTGGACGCGAATGGATGAGGGATGTTAGACTTGACTGGGCGAACATTAAAACATGTCAACAAACTCAGGGCTCTAAGCTTTCTACTTTACTGGAAGAATTTGACGACATTTTTCAACCCTTAATAGGAAAAATTCCAGATTTTCAAGGGAAATTTAGTTTAAAGGAAGGGACAGAACCCATATACATAAAACCAAGACAGGTCCCTTATGCTCTGAAAGAAGGTATTGAACAAGAATTGGAACGTCTACAGAAAGAACAAATAATAAAACAATCATATGTATCACATACGTGTTATCATCTCTTCACCACTTTGCTCTGCGATGTTTCGTTCTGTATTGCGATAGAAATGGATAGTTCTGTTTCCCATGGAAATTCGCTAATTACTACGACACTTTTATTCAAGTCAAACAATTCTTTAAAAGAAGGTACTGTAAACACGGAGACATCAAACAATTTGAAATGTCATTTCCAATCCAATTTAAATAAGTGTGTTGTACAGAGGAAATATCCATCTTTAGTCATCTACAACCAATAAAATTGAATGAATGAACCAACCATAACCACTAGACTAAAAAGGCAATGCAAGTATAGGTCAAGCTAGGCAGTATAATCGGTGTACGGTATTCCAACTTTTATGGCAAACAAATTGCAGTATACAAATCAGTTTGATTATGGATTTATACGAGCGGGGCAATAAACTATGCCATTATCAGAACACATTGCGACATCTTGACCTTCCAAGTTGTACAATAAAATACTACAATGAAATATATCATCATGAGTGATAGGTGACAATTACACTTCCCGGTTTGGTAATACAGCTTAAACGATTTCCGGGAAAACCAAAGATCATGTTTTGATTTTAAGTGAACTTCGACTTTTAGTACACTTTAGATGAAATCATCAATACATTAATCATAAACATGTCAACACTGTATGACATGATTTGTCTAAATCTTTGGTCGACCTTTATTTGAAATAGAGAGTCGTGCCACTATTTATTTAGCCTACTGGACGAGTCGTCTGATATTACCGATGGTCCAACGTCGTTGATGTGGATTAAAAAGGGAGGAGGACTCAGTACGGAGCCCTGAGGAACCCCGTGGCTTAGCGGCCTCTCCCGATCCGGCGTCTGAAATACCTAAAAATTGTGTTCTAAATCAAAACTAACATCAGAACTTGCATGCAAACTATAACGTAACAACGGACTAATAAAAGAATTTTAATTACATTCAACCAAACAGATAAATGAAATAATCAAAAGAAGTCCTTTAAAAAGCATGGACGACAATCAGACGAAAGCGAAAATACGCATCACAAAACACATTAAGAGAAATAAATGGAACAAAAAATGGATAAATGGATGGATGAGATAATCAAAATGCTCGTACTTAAAAGAAACCTTTTTTTAATCACGGATGACGGCGAAGAGTCCAAAGAAGACAGAGAAGCAAAAACAGCCATCAGAAGAAAAAACACAACCAGAGAGATAAATAAAGACGTCTGTTCTGTCCAACAGTACAAGCCATTGTTGAGGATATTTATCGAGATCACAATGTGCGATTGAAGCAAGAAGAGGAGAGGCGCCTGAGGAAGATGATTAGCATACAATGTCGCTGCAGACACCACATAGGTTACATTGTAGTTGGGATTTGCGACCTTTCCAACCACGACCTCGCCCTGTGCTCTGCGCATGCGCGTGTCTTTGTCATTGCTTCCTTGACGACGGCGCCAGCGGACATTTCTCTCGTCACACGGAGCCAAGGCTGAAGACTCTTTCCGGAGTTGAAAGAGTCTGTCGGGTGGTTTCTTTTGGGAGTCAATTGGTTTAAATCGTAATTTACAGCAAGGCGTTCATCAAACTGAAGAAATCAATATGAAAGCTGAAAATGTTTAAAATACTCGTAACATTTAAAACTGCGTTAACATTGAATTAACGTTTCAAATGTAAACATTTTGCACTTCATATGGCTTGAATTCTCATTGAAATTCGTATTTGAATGACGGTTGAAATATTATTTAACGACTTTTCCATAGTTTTCAGTAAAAATACACGAAGTTTGTGATCTAGAATCCCCGGGGTTCTTTATTTATTATCTTGTGGCTGGTGACTGGTCAGCCCGCGTACTTTTTCCTACTGCTTTGTGTTATATTTCAAGTTACTTTTCACCTGAAGACGGGGTCAGATCCTAGATCCCGAAACTAGCACGTTTTGCTCACTCAAGAAACGACGGAAAATTCCAAAATAATATGTCACCATGCATCTGAAGATAACTGGAAAGGGGTAGATCAAAAATTAATAACTTAGTAGTTACCAAACTTTTGAAAACTGTCGTTAACCGGAAATAAATAAAGTTCAAACATTTAAAACGTAATAGTTTAAAATGCCATATAATAGTCTACATAAAAAATATCAGTGACTGTGAAATGGGGTTTTTGACCACGGTTAAGATGGAATCCGTAGATTCCACCAGGGGCCACTCTTGGCACCCGGCGAGGAAAATTAGCGTCGTCTGCCAGAGTTATTAAACAAGTGAGCGCGAGTGCCAAATGTAAAAAAAGTCTCAATTTGACGGATTTGTGCGGCGTAGAAGCGCTAAATACTGTGGCGAGAGATAAAGTGAATTAATAAAATGTTGTTGGGGAAGGGGAGTACATTGTTGTTGACAGCGTCCGAGTGAATTCTGAAATATTATTTACCTTTAAAACCCGTTATTTGAAGCAGGTGGCGTTTTTACCCAGCCTGACACTGTGTTAAGTATGCGGCGTTACATCTGCCAGCAACTTTGTATGCGTGTTGCACTCGGTGTAATCTCATCATCTGGATGAGCTTCTGTTGCCAACTGCGAGACACAAACAGGTCCGAACATGATCAGTCTAAACGCAACACGCTTCTTGAATGGAAGTCGTTCGCTGATCAACGTAAAGTGTGGATAAAATACGAGTTTTTTCTGATACGATTCAATCTGGATCCATGGCGGATCAATAGCGGTGTCGCTAGGAAAAGGTCGAGGTATTCGGAGATAGACCACATCGTAGTACTAACTAAACTATCCGACGTTTTGGATGCAATACAGCATCCATCACCAGGGTGGGGAAGCGTGTTACTCGGCCGATCACTGCCCGCCCTGATGAAGCTGTTGATCCGTTCCATTGGTCGTTGACCGATTCATTAATGTCCCAAACTGGGGAACAGTCGGCCCTAGTTTGTAACAAAACTACATCACTATATCACTATTTGAGATGCCGACCACTCTCATGAGGGTATTTTAAGGCAAATATGTGGTGAAGGATGAGTGTGATGAGTGGTAGTAATGAGTTATGAGGTGTAGTCTTGTTACAAACTAAGGCCGACTCTTCCTTAGAATGGGTCATTAATTAATTGCCCAATGACCAATGGAAATACAAGGACCAACGGCTTAACGTGACTTCCGAACCACGCAGGTGATGGTCTGATATGTCTAAACGATGGTGGGAGTTGATGCGGGTATCATCAGATGATCACTGAGACTATCTGAGCCGCTTTAGACCTATATCATCCTCAAAACCTGACCTCCATGAAGCTGGATTACAGGACCACGCCACGAGACCCAGTATACATCTCATCATCCATCATCACACTCACCATGATCACATATTCACCTTAAAGTACCGTCTAAGAGTCGCTGAAGCAAGTGTAAAAAAAGCAAAAACGCACACTTCTCATGTACTTGTAGGCGAGGAATCTCTCTCTCATCTAAATACTGCTTCTGCCGCATACGCTACTTGTAGCCAGTGACCGCTGCGTGTTGCCTTATACAGGGTGCCCCGATATGGAGCTACTGCATATCTGGCAGTGGCACCCTGTGCGAGGCTAGCGGTGTACACGAGCGAGGCTACCAGCCTGTCGCCAAATGGTCGGCTCAAGAAATGTCACTTTTTGTACCATGTGGGTTAATTGGTATTAGCAGAGTGTGGAAAATTATTCGGAAAAGTGAAAAATATAATGTAAGGGAAAACCTAAATAAATAAAAAAAATTGGATTGAAACCTAGTTATTTTCATTAATGCTCGTACATTTTATATAATATAAGACCTTTTAATGTGAAAACCCATCACTTTTCGTATTAAAATTCAATTCTTAAAATACCTTGCAACAAGCGAGTCGTTTTGTCGCGCATTTCCTTTCGTTCATTTATTTATTCCTTCAATTACAATATCATAAATACAAACATACTGAATACACATAAAAGGTTTGAAGAGTATACTTAAGTCCCCAGAGCGTGCAAATTAAACGCACAACAGTACTAAACAAATAATGGTACAGTATATACAAATGTTGTTTTGTCCATATGAAGACGCTTTCTGCATTCTGTCATAAGTTCGGCCACTAAATTTAAATTTAACCTGAATAACTAATATTTTGGAATTTACGCTGCTTTAAATCATTCAGATGCTTAAATTTTCTTGCAAACAAGTGAAAGTGACCGGTCACAGTTACATTCCAAGAAACCCTAAACCAAATCAACCCAAAGTGTGCTAAAGCAGAATTAGAAGCTAACCACTGACAACAAATTCCAATTGAACTACACCATTAAGCACTACAGTTGCACATAAAAATACTTATGTTTATTCTACTTACAACTGCCAAAGATTATGTTTTAATAGGTAGATGGTGCATATATGCCAATTGGCTGAGGAGGAAAATGAACATAGTTGCGGCAGCCCGAGCACAGATAGCGCTGCGAGGGAATTCTTTAGAGAGTCTCTAGTAGAGCCACTGACAAACTCGAGCATGTGGAACCGAGGGGGAGAAAGACGGCGAGAGATGGCAGCGCTATCTGTGCTTGGGCTGCCGCAACTATGTTGATTTTCCTGCCTCATTCATTCGACATCTATGCGCTATTTACCTACCATAACATTATCTTTGCTACTGCGTTAGGCCTTCTCGCGGCGTTCTCATTACGGAAATTATACGCATTCCACATCAAGGTCGGCGTTAAAATAAAATCACATTGCGTCAGAGGCGCCTAGAAATCGATGCTTCCGATTAATCAATTAACATTTCTATCGATTATCGAGATTTATTGCTTTGTTTTCAGTCGTGGAAGCTTTTGAATTACGGGGAAGCGTTTACCGCTTTCCTTCTACGCTGCGGGCAATTCACTTGCTACGCTTAACTGGTTTCTACGCATTGACAATTCATTATTGGATGATTCTTAAATCAAGTATAGCTGTATAAATGAAGAAACGGAATATTCGGAGATATTTACAACCCTATGAAAGGAGCTTCATGATCAATCACAGTCAAAGTTTTACGCAACAAAATTCTTTTTAAATCTCCAGGCCATTTGATTATTATTAAATATTAACTATTACCAAGCCACAATTTGTCCGAATAGCCATAAACATTGCTTTCAAACCGTATGAACTGGACTCTATGCGTTTTTAGCTGTTGTAAACATGAAGTACGAACTTAAAAGTACGAAATACAGATAATAAATTAAAAACTAGGCGTGTGCAAAATAGTTACGTTATTTTTAGCTTTATTTTCAACGCTGGATTTTTTTGACGCCTAATGGACAGTAACTTTTGTGCTAAAACTAAACTCTAGTGGGAGGAATTATTCTAGCAACCTTGCATAATAATTTGGCACACAAAACAGAGCATTCAGTCTGCAAATAAATATACTATATACTAAATGTAAATATTAACTCTAAAGAAAGCCACGATCAAACTACGCATAGCCGCTCAAATCAACTCAATTCAAACCACGGAGAAAATACAATGTTTGTGGTGGAGTTATTTAATAACGCTTGTGAAAATGTGGATCGCACGGCGCTAGAACGCAACCCGGTGTACAGGTGCGTAGCTGGATTGCTGGAGAGAAAAATGAAGGCGTTCTCCACCCCAAGCTACGCACAACGCGGTGTTGTCCCTGCTAGGTGACTTTGTACCGAACTCTGACCCCGTAGGGTTTTAATTTGTTCCTACCAGCTGATTGATGTGTACCAAACGTGATCTAAACTTAGGTTTAGTTTAAGAATTTCCTGAAACTAAGGGTCAAATCTGCTAGGATAATACGACGGGATCAATTATCTACTTACAGTAGTGTAAAGGTTTAATTATGAAATTGAAAGCTTATTAAGTTTAAGACAAATCAAAATTCAAAATCAAACCAAAAGGAGTTGACCTAGAGAGCCACATCCTAACAGAAGCAAAAATATCGAACTCTTCAGCAACCCTTCAAGAGACTAAAGACCAGTCTACTGGGAAAGTTCAATTTGATTTGTTCGTCTGCTACCACGTGGTTTTAGAAGTGTTTTGATGTAAGCAGTGCTTTTGTAACATCGTAAGCCTTCACAGCTTTGATGACATTTTGGTGAATCCTTTTGTAGTATCGATAAAAGCTGAATAACTCTAAATTTACGATTTGAAGTCGGTAATCCGTTTGCCTTGTTCATTTTGTTTTAATGCATATTTACTGTGCTAATGGGAAACTTGAGGTTAAATAAATGCTGAAAGTACATTTAACTAATTAGCAAGATCAGCGGAATCCAGAAGACTCCAATACGCAAAAGCAGTAGGTAGTGTCGGTGTCCGAGGTGAGAGAGTCTATTAACCCCGATTGGCCAGGAAGTGTGTCGGGGGAGTTGTTTACCTCTGTGTCTCTAGTCTCTACACTAAAGATAGGCTCGGCTTACAAGCCTAGGCCAGGAATAGCGCGGCGCGTCGTACATAGTGCGTATAGCGTCGCGACGCGGCCTTCGACCAAATATACTCACCACCCCACCGAGGGTGACATTAAGGGCCCGCCTCAGTCATCAGTGGTCACCTCGGAGAAAGCCTGAGTTCGTCCACACAAGGAACACACGACACCGCGCTCGTGACTGGTTGAACAACGGGCCTTCTTTCAACTGATGCGGCCTAACTGTCAAACCAAGCGCTTGCAATGGACTTCACAAATGGACTTTGAAATTTACCAAGTTATAATGCTTGTGTACCCCATGTTGTACACTTAAAACGCATAATGTTGAAAACCCGCTCTTCTTGACCTTGCATTTGAGCTTTTTCTCATAGTGCCTGAACTGTGTAAAACCTAAACTGAGGTCGGAAAATTCCTCTAGTTTCCAATTAGGTCATGTTTATAAATGTAAAAATTATTTTGAAAGTTGAAAACTTGCCGCCGTACACCCTTGCATTTAAACATCGCCGCGTAGCTGAGGCGTACCCTTAAAATTTAATTTCTTCATCGCAAAAACATTTTTACACAAACTACAACCTAACCACCAGCTGATTCCCACAGACGCATGTCACATGAAGCTGGTTGCCGGTTACTCTATGCAGATGACACCACTCTGTGTGTCGCTGTCATGCAGTCAGCTGTTGTCTGTCCGTCTGTCTGTTAACCCCGCGACCCCCGTCACTTGGCATATTGCAATAATTGTCTTGTACATCACTCAACTGTCTTCTACATTCTTTATTTGCACTGCAGAACAGTCATCTCAATTGGATGCAATGTGACTGACCCACTTTGAACCGCAGCGGGATTTCTTGCCTGTCTCACAGTTGGGAGAGATCTGCGCTGATGGCTTTCTTCAGGATGGTGCCTAGGAAACCGTCGTTAAGTCACAAGTTGGGAATTTATTTTACAAAGTTATGGGATTTGAGAAAGAAGCAACTCACTGGACCGCTGTGAAAATATTTTTATTATTACTATTCGCAAAATAATCACATATACAACTTTCCACCTTATTATCTTGATGTTTGCCACAGTTTCCACTATAACTTTGTTGATTCTTAATAGATTTCTTTGACCTTGGTGTCAATAGATAGGTAATAAGATTTGCTACAAAACAGTATTCGTTACATTTTATCGTAAAACTCACCGTTTATTCGCTATTTAAGGTGTAACGCCAAAAATGCCCTAAAATACCATAAAATAGCCACCGTTTTAAAACGATAAGTTAGATCATGCTGGTAATTTTCCCCAAATGGTCTTACTAAGATACAAATGTATCCTAAGTTTGAGTAAAGTCCGATAAGTAGTGTGGGAGATAATAAATAATGGGTGAAAAATATAAAATGAACCCCCTCATTTTGACCCATATAACCTTTTCCCAGAGTTTGGCACTTTACTTATGGGACACCCTGTATACATCAGGACATTTATGTCATTTTAAACTGTGTAGTGCACACTTGACGACCTTAGATAAACCTAACACACAGTTTGTTTTTGCAATACACAATGCGTTTGATTATAAAAGACGATAATCTAAAGCTAAGGCCGAAGCGAGCAAAGCGATTTCTGCTTCTTGACTCAATCAAGCATAGTATCAACTCCTGGTTTATACAGAAGTTTTAAATTTGTAGTCAGCTCAAAATACTCAGAAAAAATTATATATCTCGTGTTATTTGGAACCGAGCTGTTCTAACTGGGTATATAAGGAACTCAATTTTTTAGGTTGGAATAAATTGTTCGATAGAATTTAAATTTTATATTCACATCATATTATGTAAAATTACATTTCGATGCAAGTCAGGCATAATAGCTCAATAAAATGTAAATCCTTGTTTAATCGTTATAGATAAGACTAAGATAATTTAAAACAATTTATTAAGTGCTAAGAACATGCCATGAGATATGAAAAACTTACTTGCTGATTTGAAGGGAGGATATGAATTTCAACTTCAAATGTTTTAAATCGATAGTCAAAATTTTTCAGGGTTAGTGATTAGGAGTATACAGATAACAATCTATGAATTTAGCTAAATCATGGAATGGAAAACGTCTTTGTTGGTGGAGAAGTTAGAGTTCCACTTATTCATCAATAACAAAAGAAACAAAAATTCTTAATTTCTCACACATCCGCGAAGTTTACCAAACAATTATCTGGAGAACTGGGCAAAGTGTAAATGTTTGACGGCGAAGGCACCCAAAATTGGGCCCCAATGGGCGCACAGACTGCTTCCGGCCGCCCCGGCCCGCCGGGACCTGCCCTACAATTACCACTGAGGCCACAGCGTTCACGTGAACAGTGGCTCTCGTTGCTCTCTGTCCACTGTCCAGCTGACCACTGTCAATGTCAAAGTCAGCTGTTTTGTATAATAATAACCAAATTGCAATGCATAGTTTTTCTTAGTTTTTATTTAATGTTTTGTAAATATGTTCTTTTTTGCTGTGGACGCAAACATATTTTTATATTGACAAATAAATTGCTTAATTACGCGCGTACAACCGTGATAAATAAAAGAATGAATCCAGTTTTTGTTGAAAATGGCATAACTCGAGAACGGTTTCACGGATGTTATTCGTGTTTTTGACGTTTCCTAAATTTTTGTAGAATGCTCTTACAAAAAGAAACACGAGTAAAATCACATGAAACATTTGGAAATAACCAAAAACGTTGGTGATTTAGTTTTGCACATTTTACCATAATCAAGGCTTACTAGGAAACAAAGCATACAACTGATAAATATTAAACCGCTTTGGTAAACATACGTTTTGTGAACAGGACAAAGTCTGTTGGGTTAGCTAACTATAAAGAATAATGCAGGAAAACTTAACTCGGGATATTTTTTATGCACATAGAACTATTAGGGTTAAAAATACCAACAGTCACGCAGAACTAAAAAAATAATTTTTGATAAATTTTAATTCAATATAATGGCTTTAGGTAGCTGGCCAGGCCCAGACCTCAAATAATTTGCCTTACTGATTTGTACTGTACTTTTCTTTATTTATTACGCATATATACTTTTGGGATAGTCAAGCTCGAAAAGCCTAACAATGTTTTTGGGCCACAACTTTTTTTATATTCCCATAAAAATAAATTATTGTTTTAGATCTAATCTTCATCTAGATGTGCAACTCAAAGGGTGCAGCGCTACCTAAAGGCTTGTCACTATGCAATACAATGGCGCAGGCTTAGAACACTCTTAACGGCACAGAGAAAACTGGCCTAATGACCACATAGTATAGTTAAACCCCGGATCACAATACTCTATGTAATGTTTACGCTACGGGTAGTAAACTGAGATACTACCCGCGGTGATAAAGTTGTCAGCTGGGTGGTCAGGAAGCTACGGGTGTTTTATAGTACGTTATTATTGTGAACAGTTGACCTCCATTCTTACCCTCAGGGTGATGCAATGTCGGCGAATTTGTAAACAATAGGCTGTTCGCTGAGTTTTAATTAGTGTTGTATTTTAAAACAAGGTTTGTATTTTTTAGAAACAGTGCAAATTGTGCCTTTTGGAAAGCCGACTGTTGTTTAACGAAACATACGATGCTCTTTCCTCCTTAGGTAAACGTGGAAACCATATTAACTCTAGTGGAACGCACCTCTTTATAAGGTCGATACAGTTTTTGACAGAAAATAAAAGATGGGGGCCTGAAAGTAGATTCAGGGTAGGAACGGCCTTTGTCCCTTGTGGTACTTATGGTAATGTTAAGAGGCCTTACTTTATTTTTTAAGAGAAAACACTGATATCAGTCGAGGCCTTTCTCTGAGTTCACCCCTAAGGCGGGGCCTTAAAGTTGGACAAATAAGATATATTCTCGTTTCATTTTAACCTCGTTAGATTCCGCAAATCAAGTGAAAAATTGAAGATGTAGCACGTTAAATTTGATGAATTTTCAACGATACAACCACTAAAATACAACCTCTTTTCCCTTTAAAAGCGTCGAAAAGTCCCTTTTAAATAGTTTTTTTAATCTGTGAGAAGAGCGCAGAAACGTCAACAGCTTCACAGCCGGATTCAGGTACAAGAGATTAACTCTTCTAATCACGTGCTAGAGACGGTGACTTTCTTGACGTCTAGTGATGCGGTGTCGCCGGTCGCTGAACAGGAGGTGCAGATTGGCACAACTTTCTCCTGACGCCGCTCAGCTGTTGCGCTTAGGAGCCACTGCGCCGGGCGTAGCTCTACCGAGAGACCTGGAGAATTTCTTGTCACGGGGGATAGTACATTAGTAAAGCTTTTGGATGGACGTTTTCCATCAAAATGGAGTTGAGTACTATTTTTTGAACCTTGGTGGAAACTGTTACGGTACGATTAAAACCCGATTCCCCACCGCATACTTTTTCTGGTAGAACAGACCGTTAGACCATGCACACCCCATTATGGGGATAAACGCCCCCTTTCAAAAGTTAGTGACCCACTTTTCCGGTGAACAAACTTGACTTCGATATTTACGAAAGGGAAATTCACACCACATTTCGTGTAAATTGTATAAGAAGCTGCCTACAGGGTGGCCACACACATTTATAAAAAAAGGTTGCCATTAGACTCAAAGTGTTAAAGAATCTATTTTGTTTTTAGACGTTTCGCCGTTGAAAAATAAGCTCTATTACTTATACGGTAATGATTAAGATACGGTAATCAAGTTTTGCCAGGATCTTCATTCTACAAAAAAAGCAGTCCGAACAATTGCAAAATTGCAATGGAGAGAGTCGTGTAGGCCAGCATTCAAAATTTGAAATTGTTGACACTACCTTGCCTCTATATTTTAGAAACATGTCTTTTTCAAGTCAAAATACGGTCTCGTAAGAGGAAGTGACATTCACTCTTATGAAACTAGAGGCAGGGAAAACTACCGAACTGGGAGACACAGAACGGCAGTTCATGAACGTTTACCTTCTCAGGTAGGAGTTCAGCTCGTCAACAGGTTACCAAATTCGATCAAAAGTGCCCATGAGCTTAAGGTGTTTAAAACTCGCCTGAAAAGGTTTGGCCGCAGAAGCATTTTACAATACAGACTAGTTTATGGCACACGACTGGGAAAACGCGGAACACACAAACTGACTTCAGGACTAGAGTGGTACAATTCGAATGAATGAGAGAGAGTGAATGTCAAAATGTATGTCTGACTGGAATTTCAATGTTAGAATGCGTGAAAAATTTTAGCTCTTCAAAATTAAGTGACGTTTGCATAACATGTTAACCGCAATAAACCATTTATTTATTTATAGAAATCCGCTAAAATTAACATAATGCATGGAAATTCCTTATTAACGCACAGCAAACGTCAGGGAAGTATAATAACTTTAGTCACGTGTTTCCTTTTACTTTTGACTAATTGGTTAAGGAGAAAAGTATTAATTAGTACAAAAATAGCCCTGAGCAATGGGGAGACCCTAGATTGGCTGACTGACTAAGGACTGAAATGGCAACATTCAAATTTTTAGGAGATTGTAAAAAATTTGTTTTTAAATGGGGTTTTATGGACAAGGAGAAATGACGATTGCGTTACATTTACAGTAAGTGTCCATCCAAAGGTATATTTATTTATTAAACACTTGGCGTTTATTTATTAAACAGTCCCTTTTCCCTAACGACACCGGACGTCATCCTTGGCGCCTGAACAGCTGTTTTGAACATCACCGGGCTCTAAGCCGACACCTCCACGCTTTGTTGATGGATGAATCTACAGCCACTGGAAATCCAACAATGGGAGTCTGAGCGACGGTGAAAGAAGGTGTTAGGGAGCGCGCGAAAATCCTGCATCATTTGTCTGGTTTGGTCTCCTGGGCGGAATGCTCTTTGTGCAAGATAAATCCATTTAGCGAGAACCAAAACAGGAAGAGAAACGTCGAAATTTTCTCAAACCTGATAAATAATAGAGATTAGATTGAAGGATGTATCGCGTTAATTTACAGATATGAGATTGAGCTAAGGACAAGCATAAGCACGTTTGCCTTCACAGGCAGGCGTTCAGTAAGTCAACAAATAGATTACAAAAGCGCGAGCACGTAGGCTTCGAAAAAGCAATTTGTCTTTGTCGGAAGATTAAGATATAAAAATTAAAGGTACATTCACGAACCTCCTTACTTTTGTAGATAATGGTTCATCAAGAATTTATTTGTACTATTTTGGACCATTCCTTTTAGTTAATCTCAAGTCTATACTAAAATTAAAGGTACATTCACGAACCTCCTTACTTTTGTAGATACTCGTAATGGTTCATCAAGAATTTATTTTGTGTTTTTTAGGCTAGAACGTCTCAAGTCTATACTAAACAGGGTCTGATAACAAAGCTCAGACTTTGTGTCATGATCTGATATCTTCACAGTGATATCCCTCTTTACCCCCGGGTCAGACCGCGAGAACGGTTGCTGGCGCAAGCGTGGAGTATAGAGTATGAACCGGTTGCGGTGGGTCGGGGCGCCAGGCGCCTGATAACCCTTGACTTGACGACGAGCGCAGCAACCGCAGTATCGCGAAACGTCATCCCGGCGCGCCTCCTGAACGCGCCAAGGCGCCGGCCCCTCCCAGCCCATCTGGACCACTTGGCCCCGTCACCGTCACCATCACCGTCCCTGTCTAGTCGCGGTCTCGCCTCTCCGTGCTGATGATCCTATCAATGACGGTTTCTTCGTCAAAATATGGTTTACCAATGAAGATTTATCAATTTCCGTTTCCGGAATACGAATCTTCACATCCTGGTGTTATCTTTGTTGTTAATGTCGCAAGATTCGTGTGTCGATATCGGCTGGTACAAGTTTCTCGTTTGCGCTATGGAAAACTCAAAAGTATTACTGCACATTACTATTGTCAACTAGTAAGTGTTAGCAAGGGTACAACAAAAATTAAACAAAACCAAGCCAGTCAAGGGCTTACTACTTGACCAAAAGTTATTTTATTGAAAAGTCCCGAGTTGTGAAATCAAATTGCAATATTAATCAATTGGGAATTAGCCTCGAACATTTTTTGAAAGTTCATTTTCAAACCCATAACAGGGAGGGTGGGTGTCAACCATTAATATACCCTCCAGCGCATGCAAGGGTTTCATGGAACGTAGATAGCGCTCTTATGTGAAGGTTAAATTAGGATACGTTCATTTTTATGGAATGAGAAAAGGTTTGTCCGTGTTTGCCCTTTTTAGATTTTTGATAAACCTGTCTTTAGCTTCTTAATCAAGGTCTTAAAACGCTCTATTTTTTCTTCTTCAACCACTGATTGCATGCCATTTAAAATACATATGAAAAAGTTAAAAACAGGTAAACATATTTAAAATGTTTATCACTCAATTAAGAGTTGTTTTGTCAAAATAGCATCAATAATAACGCCTCAACTTTATTTCGCGTAAACCTCTGCAGCGACGATCTCCCAAACTACAACGTACCATTGAAATTTCAAAATAAATAGTCCTACTACCTAAGAAACCCGTGACACTTTAGCTCTTCCTACAAGATGCTCACACACACCACACACAGATACAATGAGAGATTCAATGATAATGCCTAGGCATGCAGCGGACACGGGCCGCACTTTCTAAACATTCAGAGACACATGTGCACGCTTTTAGTACCATCTGTACTCGGTCGCTTTATTGCACGACCCTCGGCAGTCAGAGGCAAGAAGTGCGTCGAAAGTAAATGGTTGACATTTTATTTTAGCGTGTGTTGAGGGTATTTTAATGTGGGGTCGGTGAAATTATATACATAGTTTAAATTAATTCTGTAATTTTGTGTACAAAAAAATTTGATTGGAGAGTCGATAACTTATTTCATGTCGATGGGAAAGCGGGGGAAATGTTCCAACTGGAGAAAAGTTGGTGAATTTTGCTCAATATAATCCCGCTCTTATGCCGGTTGTTTTCAAGTTCATGCATATTCAAGATGTCCATCAATTGATTTAAGGGCACTTAAAATGACTTTAAAACTAAAACTTGTCTTAAAATTTAAAGAGACGTTCCAATAATATGTAAAATCTAATGTTTGATTAATATCATTCAATTTTTCTTCATATTGACTTTTAAATATCAATGTTTCCGTGATTAGACTAAATAAATAAATAATACATTTACCACGTTGAACATTTGGACATGTTACGCAATCGACAATGGACATGTTGGGGAATTGCTAATACTTTCCACACATTCTAACATTGACTGGGACTCGTGGCGTGGTCCTGTAATCCAGCTTCATGGAGGTCAGGTTTTGAGGATGATATAGGTCTAAAGCGGCTCAGATAGTCTCAGTGATCATCTGATGATACCCGCATCAACTCTCTCCATCGTTTAGACATATCAGACCATCACCTGCGTGGTTCGGAAGTCACGTTAAGCCGTTGGTCCTTGTATTACCATTGGTCATTGGGCTATTAATTAATGATCCATTCTAAGGAAGAGTCGGCCTTAGTTTGTAACAAGACTACACCTCATAACTCATTACTACCACTCGTCACACTCATCCTTCACCACATATTTGCCTTAAAATACCCTCATGAGAGTGGTCGGCATCTCAAATAGTGGTTTAGTGATTTTTCCCATTTTACAAATGTCTGGCAGTCTCCTCGAACTGCCGGCATTCGTTTAGTGTAAATTATACTTGGTTACAGACATGTGGCTAGGAGTCACGGTCGCGTTTGTTGCTTCACGCCGGCTTACATTTACCGCCCCTACCAACCACAATATAAATAAATGTTTAGGCACTTCCCGTAGAGCTACCCCCCTCAACCTTATATTCGTTTTAAAGGTCTTGCTGTGAAGCCGCCAGGAAAATCTGAAAACTCGTCTTTTTTTAAACCCCGGTGCGGTAGCGGCCGTTAATGGCGTCGGCCGAAAATGGGGTTGTGCAGTGGTTTACTATTTTGACTGTAGCGGCTGAACTAGTGATCGGATCTTTGATTTGACGATAAATCGTCAGGGTGGAATGAAGTTTTCTACAACTTTTGTATTTGACATTTTATCCTATCTCCAATAGGTAATTTTCGCTTTAAAGATAAACTGGTCAAAATTTACTTTTTTCGTGTGTTTGGACTAATTTAACGGGTACTTATATACCTCTTAGGAACACTAAAACCAACTTAAGTTAGACCGACTAAAAACACTATGCAGAAAAAAATTAAATTCTTGCCATTAAATATACTTGTATTTTATACGTGCCTTTTTCAGTAAGCTACCGTGAGCGAAGCGAACGGTTGCCAGTGAGGCCGAGAAAAGCCTGAGCGCAGCGAATGGCCTTATTTCATCAAGCGAGGCCGCAGGTCGAAGCGGGGTCGGGTGGGGAGCCCGAAGGGCGAGTGCTTCTTAAACCCAGATACAATGCAACTTACCGCTCTACTGCAAGGCGTCCCAGGAGCGTGGGCAGCGGCGGCGGGGCTCGTTAGGCAGATTTATTCCGCAAAAGTGGAAAATGACGGGGAGCCGGGTGCGCCAATTTGTCGGCCTGAGCATAATTGCTCGCTAATTGCGTTAACACAACACAGGAGGCAGCACCGGGCTGCGCAGCGCAGGCTGACCACTTTCTCGCGACGCGCACCTCGGCTCTGTCTGATCTGTTTAATCATAACTCTAGGCTTGAGTGACCGTTGTTACAGCTGTAACTTAGTTCTTCTGCGTCAAAGCATAGTTATTCAGATACACAAAACACGAAGATATTGTAAAGTCGGTTATAACAGAACACAGCTTCAACACTAACATTCAAAGCCTATGTATTGGCAAACATTTCTCATTATTATTATTGAAATAATTTAGAATTACAATAACTTGGACAAAACGGCATTAAACTTTCAAGAACCATGGAGAAGTCTTTTCGATGTGTCACAGCCAGTGAGAACATCGACAGTTGGCATCCCTGCTCCAATTGACAATTGGGAGCCCAATATGATAGTTTAATATAAACTAGATATAATTTTAAAGAAAAACTATTTTCAACATGTTTTCTTAATAGGAGTTTTTTAAAGACTTTCTTGCTGGTGTACTCATGCGTGTTCTTTTTTTCAGGTAAACGATTCACCATGATTGATTGCCGTTCCTCAACTGGTCGAGAAACGCACCATAGGAGAAGTAACGCAAGGTAGGCGCCTGGTTAACACGAGGAAAGTTGTTCCTGGAAAAGCGTCTCACGGACCGCGTGACGCGAAGAACCTGCGTTTAATTAATCGCCAGCAGATTCTTATTACTGGCCCCAGGCTGGTGTGGCCGTGATACGCGCATTCCACGGCGTCATACGCGTGCTAACCAGCGACATACGCGTGCTAACTTGCGTCATACGCGTGCTAACCAGCGACATACGCGTGCGGTCACACGTTATACGTAAGCGTCATACGCGTGCGATCAGGCGTCATTGTAGGCGTTAGGCGTCATACGCGGATTCCTCCCAAACGTTTAGTAAGATGTTAAAAGAATAAAGCAGAACTATACTTTGAGAAGTTATTTATTTTAATTTTTAGTGTCTGAAAATTGGTAATACACCTATTTTTACATAGTTCTAAGCATTAATTACCACAAAACCCGTTAGTAAAGTTGTATAAAAAGTTCAGCTTGATGCATCATAACTGAATTTAACCTGGTGATAACCATATGCACTGCCTGACAAGTATTGTTAAATTCAATGAAATATGCAGATATATTAGATGAATTTACTTTGATTCGGATGAAATCAAATGTACGCAAAATACAATAATCGACCATTTCTTAGTAGTGTAAATATGTCACAGACCAAAAATTGTGCCAGTACAGCAAAGAACATTCCACCTGACAGTTATATCTAAAGCAAAGCCATCATTTTATAATATATTTTTTCCGAATGAATCCAAACTTTTATTTTACAATACTAACCATTATTAAATATAATATAAGAGCTAAATCACGCAACGCGTATATTTTGTACTGTAGTCTCTCTTTTAATTAAAAAAACGTTTAAACAAAACTCTCAAATTATTCAAAATTGTAAAAAGAAAAATCTTTTAAAATTTAAATATATTTAACAATTGTTTTATTACTAAAGAAATTTGAAGACAAAAGTTTGGACCGAACCGGGACTTGAACCCGGGTCTCCCGCTTGCCGGGCGGTTATGCTGACCACTACACCGTTTAACCTTATTTACGATTTAGATTTAAAGGTTATTTAGATTTAGCCCTTTCTGAACAATTCACAATTATTAGTATATTCTAGTGCATTTGGTTAAGCCTAAATTTTTTAACCTAAAAAGTTATTGAACAAACAGATTGTTTAATCGCTGAAAATAGTCCATAGTACTTTGACACTATCGTACGTAAGATAGTAAGTCAATATCAATTGTCAACACAAACTAGATTCACAAACTAAATATAAACTTGAACCTAAGAGGTTATCTGTTGTTTTTAATTGTCAACCTTGCAATATAGTGCAGTCTTGTCTTACATAGATAAGTATGGTAAACACGGTAGCCTATATTGTACTGACGGAAAACTGTAGCCTACTACTTCGTAAACTTATCACAAAACTGAACTTAACTTGGCTGATTATTATCCTTTGGCAAAATGAGATATTTATGACGTCAGCGTGGTAAGACCCATAGACCGATGCACCGATCCTGACCCCCAGAACACTTCATTTACATAATTATGTGTATTATCTCTAAATGATTGGATTTTTTGTCCGATTTTCAAACAAAATTTGGTATTAATGTATTTTCTTGTAAATATATCGGTAAATACATGGCCTGCAAAATCAAACTACCAGAACCCCTCTTTTGGGGGGATTTTAAAAGTGGGTTTAATTATCAAACGGACAATTTCATCCGATTTTGATTAAATATGTATTTTATTGTTACACATAATTGTATCGAAAATTATGAAAACCCGTGATATTTAGTATGATTTTTTGTGAAATTAGGTTTAATTTAAAGAGCTTCAAGGTGGCTACAATGAACATTTCTGCTATGTTACTGTTATGTTTTTAAATGTCCAATTGTACTTGGGCACGCCTGTTATGAAGCATTCTAATAAATAAATAACAATTCCCTAACTTGCTTGAACAACAAGAAACAATGTGAAGTGTGTGTGTCTGCTGCACTGACGGTCTGTACGGAGTGTACAGCCCAGCTGTTTGAAAGACTAGTGTGAAGTGTGTGTGTCTGCACAGACGGTCTGTACGGAGTGTACAGCCCAGCTGTTTGTACGACTAAGTCTAATTATGTAATTACCATTATCACTTATGACATTTGTTTGCGTCATCAGAACCGTGCGCGCCTGTGACAAATATACTCGCCACTTCTGCACACTTTGCAGAAACTGCAGAATCTGCTGCAAGTGCAGCGAGTGTACGTTAGAATTGTGATACGCTCTGATTAGAATTTTCCTTAATACACACTTTAAATTAAACTGTTTATAATATGACAGTGGATTTGTTCAACATACCGTTTTTTTAATTCAGCGTTAACCAGTGGTTAAAATTTAACCTGCAGCCAACCAAAAGGAAAGCTGGATATTTTTTGAGGTTAAGATTGTCCGTTTTTACATTTTAGTGTTACAGTCTGTTATTAACTATATTAGCGTAATGCATGTATGTTAAATTCAATTCAGAAAGGAAAAGAAACCCTTTAATACAGGGATAGTCTTTGATAATGCATTTAAGCGTTTTGAACGTTGCGTGAAAATGTAAACATTAAAGACTGTAAACTGCTGGTTAGCAGACAATAATTAAAAAAATGGATCCATAGAAGTGTTCTACAAAATATATGGCTCATCAATTTATTTGTTGTGATTGTCTGTGCAAAACTTTGTTGACGTGATAAAGTTCTACGTAAATACTAGAATGCGATTAATACGTGAATACTTGGAAAACGTACAAAATATTCCCTTAGAACTAAAACGAGTGTTTTATTTCAATAAAGTTTCATTTGGCAAACCATTAACTATTTATTCTGGATGAATGTATGCCAAATAAAAATATTCAAAAACCGGCAGCCAAATTCAATTTTTTACAAATTACAGTTCGTAAATTGTTTTGCGAATTATCACACATTTTAAGACTAATAATAAAACAAGACAAGTTGTACAGATATGAAAAACACTGAACCATAACCCAAAACCGCCTTTTTAAATTAAGTAAAAATTAATTGTTACAATTCAAAAAAATAAGTTGTTTTACACTTTGCCCTGTACAACTATATTTTAACAAACGTTTACTTTCTTTAATAATGTGGTGGCGAGACAAATTGATATATATTTGCAAGTATTTCTTATATTACAAGTAGGCCTATTTTTTGTTTGTTTAAAAGGGCTATATACGGTATATTTACTATTAAAAAAT
This sequence comes from Matsumurasca onukii, assembly GCA_018831715.1. Taxonomy (NCBI): domain Eukaryota; kingdom Metazoa; phylum Arthropoda; class Insecta; order Hemiptera; family Cicadellidae; genus Matsumurasca; species Matsumurasca onukii. The sequence continues at coordinate 2,721,872 of CM032062.1, forward strand.
ACACCTTATATTTCATTTTAGCTTAAGTTATCAAAGGCTTATCAAAGAATAACACTTAAATTAACGTTAGTATTTAATTTGATCTAAACTAGCTTGTGTTTTACCAATTCCATAAATCTATCCCTCAACAACAAATACTGTACCCTATTGAATTAAACAGGCTCGTTCGTTGTATTTTTTAAAACTTTTCAAGTATATAAAAAAATTGGTAAGTTGGTCTCTTCCCAGTTGGTTCTGTTTTCATATAATTATATATTCCTGAACTTTTAGGGTTTTATACTTTGTCGTCTAATAACGGTATTACTATACATAGTTAAATAACTTGTATAACTCATCTAATGTTCATAAAACTAATCATTACAAAAAGAACAGAATTAAGTCGTAATAATGTTAAATATAACCCGATAAGACCAGATAAATTTTCGTTGAACGAGTACTTGTTACTTCTTCAATTACAGTACTTGTCAGATATTTCGGTCTTAAAAATCATAGCTATTTGAATGAATGGGAGAGGGCGAATGTAAAATTTGTGTCTGAATGAGATTTTGGACAAAAGCGTTAAAAAAATGTTTACATAAAAATGACGATTTTTACATTTTATGTAAAGTTATTCATGCAATAAAACATTTATTTATGTATTTCAAATTCGTTTTTATTGTAGTAAGACAACTATAAATTGAATTACAAACGGCATTTAAATACTTTGTCATTTAGATCTGTATAAAAACTTAGATTATTGGTGAAACAATTAAAGTTGTATAATTCTGAACATGGGATAATTAATGATAATTTCTGAACATGGATAATATGTTAATGTTGGTTTAAAAACTCAGCCACAGAGACAAAAACACGCTAAGAAATTTAATTAGCATCGATTAAAATGTAGGTTGCAATTTTTCATTTCTTATATAAAGTGGTAATTTACTTAACAATTTAGGCCCAATGTTCTGAGGTAATTTAGATGTAGGTTTTAATCGATGAGGGTGTTGTCTGTGGCCAAACCGGTGCCGCGTTGCATAGCTATGCGTCCCTACACCAGTGAAACCCGTTTTTTATTTAAATTTGTGTTACATCAAAATTTCCAAAATATAAATTGATGCTAGTGTTAAAAACACCAATAATTTAAGTACATTTCTACAAGGTTTTTACATAAGCACGTGCGAATCTTAGATTAAACTCACCGGCAGCCTGTGTACGACGGCCTCCTTCGTCGCCGATGAGGGGTGAGTGTTTCCTAGCCTGGACCAGGGGGGTGAGGGGGATGCACACACACCCCAACACTATCAACACGCGCGATATCATGACTACGAGCACGTACGAGCACGACGCGCACCTCTACAGCTCTAGTGACTGACTGACTGACTGGCTGACTGCGCGCTGACTGGCTGACTGAGCGAGCTGTGCGCGTTGTCCGCACTAGGGGAGGGGCGCTCAGGGGGAAGGGGTGTAGGGGAGGTGGGGTAAACACCCTTAGACGTGTCTGTGTTATGTTGGTAGAAAAAATTCTAACACGAATAGCCGAATTTGGGGTTATATGAATACAGTATTAAAAGTGTAATTTTTTTAATTCAAATTCTTTATTTTGTAAACAGCCCAAATACATTGTGTTACAGTCGTCATTCTTGTATACACCTTATGTGGTTATAATATAATGCGTATTATTTATTTACAAAGGCATAAAAGTAAAAGAAATAAATTACACTTGCTCTTTGTTATTATATTATGTATTGATCTAATAAGAACTCGTCAACAGAGTAACAGTCCTTTTCTAAAAGGTGTCTCTAATAATTAGGATATTAAATTTGTTAATAGTTGTTTGAATTTAATATTTCTAGGTAATTTATTAAACAGTTTCGGGCCCATATTTTGAGGTAGCGCACAGGAGAGTTGTAACCTATGTACGTAGCTCACGGGCTCTTATACTATACGTGTGAACATCTAAACCTATATAATATAATCGAAGATTAAACTTTTAGTATAATAGCATTTCGTAGATATATAACGAGGGAAGTGTTAACATTTAAAATTATCGGAAATACGTCTTAGACGGCACTCGTCTATGCACCCCTTGCCATAATTCGTTTGGCTCTTTTTTGCAGCCTAAATATAAATCTTATCTTAAAAAAATAAGTTAAGTGATATTTAAAAGGTAAAATGTTATATTTCCATGAGTACAACACGTAATTAAGCGGTATCAATCTAATTTTGGGTGATTTAAAAATACAAACAATTAAATTCACGTGTTGTGTACAGCAAACTGCAAGTAAAAGATTTGTTGGGTTGTTTTGTTATTTAATCAACTATAATTATTCTAAATCCAAGCAATGAACTCCTTGATGTAAGTATCAATTTATTATTTCGTAAAAAAGAGTTAAGATATATTGGAAAGAGTTCGTGTATCATGTACAAAACAAAAAGAGAATTTTTAAAACTGTATTAAGTTTAAACATTTTTTCAACTGAGTAATATTTGTATAAACTTGAATTCCTTCAGTCTATAATAGAATATTTAAAACCCAAAATAAACTGTAAATTTCGGGCAAACCCTTGTTCAACAAAAAAGTGTATATTTTTTTGCTGAAGAAAGATTTTTTTGAAATGTACTGTTTATATTTTTTAATATTCCATTATAGCCTGAAGCCATTCAATTTGTTACCAAAGTATTAATTATATTGTTATTTATTTTTATACGTTTGAATTTTGACAACCATGAAATATTATGTCATAAGCATTTTTTTAAATACTTTACATGGTTTGAAACGTAATTTATGGTTTTAAGAAAGTAGTTATGAAATAATATTAAATAAAATACAGTAGGTATTTTATAGTCAAACATTTATTGTTTGTCTTGACTCTCTGTTTGGATCTCCTTTTCAGAAATAAAAGGAAGAATAGGACGAAAAGAGGAAAACAGAATAGAAAAGATCAGATAGATCAGAAGTGGAGAAAGAAGGAAGTTATGGAGAACATTATATTGACAGTTATAGAAATAAAGAAGAAAATCATATAAAATTATGTGCGTGTTTGAACATTGTAAACGCAATATAAATATGAACGCAAACAAATGTTCATTTATTACACATCTGTAATACAGTACATCGTATTATCTTATATGATTTATTTGTTCAACTGAAAGTGACATCATGACACAATTGAAGATGTTCGAAACTGTCGATCACACTGTTATGCGGTTCACCCATAGTTTGTATTTAATTAGAAGTTACATAAGTTTAAAATCTAAAATAATGGTTGCATGTTCCCTTTTTCAAATGCTTCGAATGAAAACAATGTTGGGTGGAGCGATACACCAAAATAAGCGATACCACTCATCAGACTCATCCTTCACCACATATTTGCCTTAAAATATCCTCATGAGAGTGGTCGGCATCTCAAATAGTGATTTAGTAAGATAACAATATTAAGATGCTGTTTGCGAGCTGTATCAGTGACCATTTACCAATTGCTTAATGAATTACAGAATAGATGGGCCTATAATTGTATATTGAATCTGGTATGATTTGCTGACATCGTCCATAATTATTAGGTTGTGTTAGGTCTAAAGTTCATAATAGGGTTGACTTTTCCTGAAGCGGCCGGAAAATCCCGGGATATAATGTGTGAATATATAAATGGTTGTCTTTAAATTGTTTCTATGAAAAGTAGTTAAAGAGTTAAATACAAAAAAGTTCATACGCGTAAACCTGAGCGTTCTTTGGTCTAACTAAAACTATATTTCAACTGTGACGCGCATGCAATTTGCGTGACAGTATGATTTTGCTATGTTACTGGCTAAATTGTACTTGAAATTACTAATCTCTATGCATTACTTCTGCTTGGATTAAAACCATATTAAATTGATGAAATCATACATAATTATTCCAGATACAATTGTTAAAGGTCGACGAACTGATCAACACTCCATGTAATAAAATTGCTGGGTTTAAACACTTTGAAAATGCGATTGTCAAGCGTTAATTTGTAGTAACCTTTTAAGTCATTGAACAATCTAATGTAAAATTTGATTCTATATGGATCTGTTCGTTTAACGTAGTAGAATAACTATACATTGACAGTTTGTGTATTCAGATAATTATTTAAAATTGTACTTGAAACTGGTTCTATAGGAAATCTCCAAAGCTAAGTTTTGGAGTCACAGTTACCATAATCAGTTGTATAAATTGTAGCAGATATAATGTTATAGTAAGTAGATTGCGCATAGATGCCGAATGGCTGAGGCAGGAAAATCCACATAGTTTCGGCAGCCCAAGCACAGATAGCGCTGCGAGGGAATTCTCAAGTAGAGCCACTGGCGCACGCGCATGTTCATTCGTTTTAGAAAATCGCACGGTTTGGTCACATTTAAGTCATTGACATCGGACAAACTCGAGCATGTCGAGCCAAGGGGGAGAGAGACGGCAGCGCTATCTGTGCTTGGGCAGTACAAACTATGTTGATTTTGTTGCTTCAACCATGTAGCGACTAGTTGATGACGTGTCGGTGGACTCGGAAGGTTGCAAATAGTTGTGCGATGGCGGGAAGCATGACTCTCCGCAAGTTCGGGAGATTAAATATGACATTCATTTAACACTTGCGGAGGGCAAATCCCCTTACTGGACAAAAGCCTGAATACCTCTGGAATTATAACTGCTCCGCCACCATCAAGTTCGGAATAGTTTGGCAAGACGCTACTAAATAATAGTTATACTCTGCACTTTTTTAGTTGAGATGGAAGCGTAAATACTAAACTGCCAAAACCGCCAATTGCTAGATTGTATGTTCTGTTAATTAATACGATTCACTTAAGGCTGCGCAGTAAGGTATCGAGTAAGGTATAAGGAAAAGGTATCGACGCAGAGGGGTCTGGTGGACTGATTGGTTATTGCTGATTTTGTGTATGGTGACATAATCTTTTATAACAGTTTCGTAAACAACATATCACAAATACAGCTTGTAACCCCATTTTGTGGAAAAGTGGAAGAGAGGACATCCGCCACTAATAAAAACGTTTTCTATTTTTTCTATTCAGTGTTCCTCTAAAGAGCTCACAATCAAGTCGGGAGTTCCTCAAGGCTCCATATTAGGACCTTTCTTGTTTAATTTGTATCAATGGCATCAACAGCTCTGTCCAAAAAGCCGAATTATGTCTTTTTGCTTATGACACTTCAGCAACACTAATTAATAAAGAAAAATAATCTCTTGAGATTGACATGTTTCAGGAAATAAATTCCATAAGTCAGTGGTTTCCAATAATCTTCTAAAAACAAACGTACATAAAACCTGCATTATTGAATTTTCTATTAGTGAGAGCAAACTGAGTGGTATTTAATCATTTATAGGTGACGTAGAAATTAGCCCTTCTGATTCAATGAAGTTTTTAGGTGTCATTATTGACAAACATCTTAAGTTTCATGAACACATTGATCATGTAGCAAAAAAACTGTCATCAGGAACTGTACTTAGACGTCTTTCAAATTTTCTGCAACCTCCCACCTTATAAGGAATATATTACGGCCTCATTTTCCTTTTTTAAATTACGCTGTTCCAATTTGGGGAAGTGAATCAACTAGGACAAAATTGTTATTTATACTCCAAAAAAAGCTATTCGTACCATTTTAAATTTAAAACCTCGTTCATCCTGTAATTCCACTTTCCTAGAAAATAGAGTATTAACATTCCCATGCATTTACATCCTTGAATCCTTGTCATTCTTTATGAAAACCGTAAGAATGTTTTCCCCAAAAATCCGTCTAACTCCTATGACCTAAGAACCCGATCAAATTTACCAATACCCCATCATAGAGACAGCTTTTTCGAGAGGTCTTTGACGAGTCAAATAGTAAATTTATACAACACTCTCCCAGCTTGCTTAAAACAAATTCAAAATTGTCAAAAGTTCAGATCTGAATTTTAAAAAATATTGATGGTAAATAGTTTTTACTGTGTGGAGGAATTTAAAGATTATTTTAAAAATTATGTTACACTAGTTTAACCATTTTAAACTTTAACTACTTATTGAAATGACGAGTGCTCATGTACTGTAAATATGTATTTATGGCATAATAAAGATGATTTGATTTGACTCGGGAGGTGTTGAGAAGTTCAAACATTATTTATTTTTGTTCGTCGTTTAAATGGCAGAAATAAAGCTCGATTTCATATGGAAAATTACCCAATCACATAAAACTGTTAGCAAGGAAATATAAATGATAATGACTGCGCAACATCTCTATTCGACCCAACTACTAATCTCAAAGACCCTCTTACTAGTAGACAAAGTGTCGTGGATGCAGACAACCAACCAGCGCCAAGCAGTCTACGCAGTCACTATCACAAATAGGCTATAAAGACTTCAACGCCGGACAATACAGTGTGCAAGGTTCCTCGAACCCTTACACTGGTCAGCAGATGTGACACGTGCAGCGCACAGGGGTGCGCGTCGCAGTGCACAGGTAGCGGGGTTTCCCCGGTCCGGCCCTTCGGCGAAGACCGCGCTTGCCCTCTCTCGGGGATTCCCGGCCGAACCGTTAACACCGTCAAGAAAAAGGGTTTAAATCTCTCCCTATTATTTTCAACTCGGAGCGAACTTTAAATAGTGTTGGAATCTGGCCGCTTTTGTTATGGTGAAAGTCAGCCGGGTTTACAAATGCGAGCTCTAATTGCCGTGAGTAGGAGGTGTGCAGACGTATTCAATGTTTGATGGTTGGTTGACCTGAGCTAAAGGCTGTGATAGCGTTGTAACGCGGCTATAGCAGAAAATCAACGTTAAATTCCGCGATATAGTTTAATGGATTTAAGACTAAATATACGTCCTGACGTTAGAATTTGTCTACCGGTACGTAAAAGTTTTTTAGCTCTAATTTGTTTTTAATTTGTCTTATATCCACGCTTGCAGTGTTTTAAACATTGTATACAGGGTGTTTTGGCAATCCCTTAAGCGTTATAAAGAAACAATTAAGCGTCGTTCTAAAGCGAAAAGAGCTATACGCGTGTAGATAACTTCATTGTCTATGATGAGTATATACTGTACAAATACATAATTTCAACTTTTACTATGACCTTTGTTCGACTCTTGCATTAGCCGCCGACGCGGCTTTGAAACCACCCTAACCGGCCCTTATAAAAAACTCTATATAAAAAATAAAAGAGATTTTCTGAACATGACTAAGAATGTTTTCCTGTATTGGTGGATTTTATTAGTAATGATACACTTTAGAAAGACCGAAACTGGCATTAGAAAAATGTCTGTCAGTTGTAACGTTCAAAACCTTGCCTCTACATTTTAAAACGTGTTTTTTTCAAATGCTAATGCGATGTAAAGAGATATGGATGTACCCTCTTTTGAAACCAGAGACAGGGGAACTACCCAACTTGGAGACACAGAACGGTAGTTCATGAACGTTAGCCCTCAAAGCCAGGACTTCATCAACTAAAGACTACAAAATTCTATCAAATAATCGCAATACCAACAGCAAGATCTTGGGCTAAGAAAGTACAGTACTATCAACAGTTTGGCCGCACTTTTATTGGTCAGGGATTCACATAGAGTGTAACAAATTAGTTAACGACACGTTCTCATATTTAGAAACTTTACCAAAACCTCATTTACAAACTTAGATAGCTCGAAATTCACTATACTGTTGAAAACATAGTTAAAACCTCTGCAATTGCCAAATGAAACCAATTCCTGCACTCTTCAAAGAAATCCAACCACTGCATAAAATCAACAGCATTAACTACTCAAGTTGCAGAATACAATCCCGCCCACACTCAGGGCCGAAGCTGCCAATGCAGATATTGTTGTCAGTTTGCGTCCACATTTAGGCAACGTTACTTGAGAAAGCGGCGGCGCCACGCGACGTTTCGCGCTGACTTGCGTCTTCAGAGCCATCAGATACGGCACCAATTTGTTAGACAAACAAACAAACCCGCACAACTGACAGCCAGTTAGATGTGGAGCGATGCCACTTAACGCTAATCGATCCGTTCTTTTTTAAGCTGCAAATGGTTTTGTTGAAATTAATAAATCTTTATATAGTATGAATATTAGTATGAAATGCGTCGCAATCGTCAACGATTTGATACCTAAAATGTTACTTTGACTCTAACGTACAAATATCTTTCATACTTACAATGTTTACAGTCACTCTCTCCCTTTCATTTGAATTGTACTACTCTAGTCTCCCTAGTCAGTCAGCCAACCACAAGGTCTCCTAGTTAAACTACATAAACTCGTCGTTATACTGTGGAATGCTTGAGCGGTCAAAGTTACTTTTCTACGAGCCTTTCGCACTTCGGCATTTTGAACGAATTGGGCAATCTGTTGACGAAATAAATCCCTTCATGAAACGAATATAAATGTTCATGAACGACCGTTCTGTGTCTCCCAGTCCGGTATTTGTCCCAGCTTCTGGCTGGGTGTACGTCGCAACCTCTTGTGCTGCTTCAGTGCCTGTCTAACGGCTCTCTAGGGCAGTTTCGCGATTGTTCTAAGGGATTTTCTTTTTGGATAATAAAGCTCTGGAAAAGTTTGCGTTTAGAAAGACCCTTCCTATACTGCTATCCGTAAACTAGATATGAGTAGATTACACCGTATATAGAATCATAGTACTTGAGTCGGACAGAATTCTGACGTTTCCTCAAAATATATTTTTCACTACAGTTTTGAGCAAACGTACGAATGAATCAAACCTGAAAGTGGTAGAACATTTACCAAACTATCTCGGGGAGATATTTTCCAATTTTTTGGAAGCAACATATCAATAGGATCTCATAATAATTCTTGTTGGGAATATCCCACGCCATTTTCACGAGTACAAAAACTTTAGGGGTTTCGTCATTTTGAGAGTTTTTCTTCTCAGAGGTCGCGTTATTTTGAAGGGTTTCAACTAACCGAGCGTTTGGATCCCCAATTTTTCAAGGGAGGGAGTCATCCTATGTTTTCTCCACTACGATGACGGGGATTTTAGGCTGCCTTGAGGGTAATTTCCTCCAATAGCCAAAGGCTGCAGTTGAACCAGACACGAAGACAGATGGGAGCCGTGAATATTCATCAATCTTTGCTTTTCTCGCCACAGTTCGCGGAACTGAGTCATAACAGCGGCGTCCGCCAAAACCTGACCAATCTAGACTGCGCCAATTTCAACCAATCAAATTATACCGCGAAACCTTTACCAAGCGCTAATTTAACTATCGTACTGTAAACAAAACACAAGCTGACGCGATCTCGTTGGATTATTTTTGTTATCATAGAAATATTTTTACTTATATACGGTCATAGCTTCAGAAGTTCAGATAGAAATTACAATATATAGTTTTCCACTAGGGTGATGGCAATATACTAGCAAAATATGGGCAAACCTTAGAGATAATTCGGTTTATGAACATGAAAGTCGAGGCCTTGACAATGTGTAAATATTTTTGATATGCGTAGGAAATTAGTCAGTCATAACCTTTGGGGTTTTCTGTTATATAAGTCTTTGTAGGCAACAAAGTTTGTAGATCTTAAAATTCATATTAATCATTAAAACTATTACTTAATTTTGTATTTTATAAACGTCCTACTACACAGTTATAATCGAATGACCTAATGACAATAAATCGTAACTTTTGTCCAGATGAAAAGTTCGTTCGTCACTTTGTCTTCTCGCACGTATCAAACACGTTGTATACACAATGTCCCGCAACTTCCAGAACCTAACCTCCTCACGAAGCCTTCTAAATCCGTCCTTTATCCTCGTTGTCAATGAAGGTTCCATTCACGCCGGCGCCAGGGCCAATCTCTTTCTTATCGACGTCGAGAAATCGAAAACCCGAGGGGTTTCTAACCGCGGATTTTGTGTAAGAAAGCGAGCGAGCGCGACGAATGCGCGCGGTGGATTGGCGCTGCTGCTGGTGTCGCGGACAAAGGCTGGTGGCCGGTGTCGTGTGGCTGCGGGAGGGAGGTTAGGAAACAGAAGACGACTGCGAGGTTGATGGGTTTGTGCGGGTGTCGTGGGCTCGGGTTACCGGGGATGATACGGCACTGATATTGGCTGGTAATGAAGGAATCACTTGCTTGCACGTGCAGACCAACACCTGCTTCTGCAGACAATGGAGGTCGGTGGTGGTTTTAGTTTGATGACTTAAACGATAAAAATATTCATGGGAAATCGAGAAATAAATTGTAGTGTTTTATGAGTTAGCAATTTAAGCAGAAGCGTTTAGTGGTCCTATTCTTTGTAATTTACTGTCGGATTTCGAGTTCCATCTGTAGCTTGGTCAGGTCCTTTCAATGTTTTATAGATAAGATCATTTTAATATATGCCGTCAGCTTGGTAAGACCTAGACCCGGGACCATGAAATTAGCACCGATCCTCACCCCAGAACACGTTTTGAGATCATTGTTCTGAAAGAAAGCTAAAACTCCCATCAGAAAATGAAACCTGAAAGTGGTAGAACATTTACCAAACTATCTCGGGGAGATATTTTCCAATTTTTGGAAGCAACATATCAATAGGATCTCATAATAATTCTTGTTGGGAATATCCCACGCCATTTTCACGAGTACAAAAACTTTAGGGTTTCGTCATTTTGAGAGTTTTTCTTCTCAGAGGTCGCGTTATTTTGAAGGGTTTCAACTAACCGAGCGTTTGGATCCCCAATTTTTTCAAGGGAGGAGTCATCCTATGTTTTCTCCACTACGATGACGGGGATTTTAGGCTGCCTTGAGGGTAATTTCCCTCCAATAGCCAAAGGCTGCAGTTGAACCAGACACGAAGACAGATGGGAGCCGTGAATATTCATCAATCTTTGCTTTTTCTCGCCACAGTTCGCGGAACTGAGTCATAACAGCGGCGTCCGCCAAAACCTGACCAATCTAGACTGCGCCAATTTCAACCAATCAAATTATACCGCGAAACCTTTACCAAGCGCTAATTTAACTATCGTACTGTAAACAAAACACAAGCGCTGACGCGATCTCGTTGGATTATTTTTGTTATCATAGAAATATTTTTACTTATATACGGTCATAGCTTCAGAAGTTCAGATAGAAATTACAATATATAGTTTTCCACTAGGGTGATGGCAATATACTAGCAAAATATGGGCAAACCTTAGAGATAATTCGGTTTATGAACATGAAAGTCGAGGCCTTGACAATGTGTAAATATTTTTGATATGCGTAGGAAATTAGTCAGTCATAACCTTTGGGGTTTTCTGTTATATAAGTCTTTGTAGGCAACAAAGTTTGTAGATCTTAAAATTCATATTAATCATTAAAACTATTACTTAATTTTGTATTTTATAAACGTCCTACTACACAGTTATAATCGAATGACCTAATGACAATAAATCGTAACTTTTGTCCAGATGAAAAGTTCGTTCGTCACTTTGTCTTCTCGCACGTATCAAACACGTTGTATACACAATGTCCCGCAACTTCCAGAACCTAACCTCCTCACGAAGCCTTCTAAATCCGTCCTTTATCCTCGTTGTCAATGAAGGTTCCATTCACGCCGGCGCCAGGGCCAATCTCTTTCTTATCGACGTCTGAAATCGAAAACCCGAGGGGTTTTCTAACCGCGGATTTTGTGTAAGAAAGCGAGCGAGCGCGACGAATGCGCGCGGTGGATTGGGCGCTGCTGCTGGTGTCGCGGACAAAGGCTGGTGGCCGGTGTCGTGTGGCTGCGGGAGGGGAGGTTAGGAAACAGAAGACGACTGCGAGGTTGATGGGTTTGTGCGGGTGTCGTGGGCTCGGGTTACCGGGGATGATACGGCACTGATATTGGCTGGTAATGAAGGAATCACTTGCTTGCACGTGCAGACCAACACCTGCTTCTGCAGACAATGGAGGTCGGTGGTGGTTTTAGTTTGATGACTTAAACGATAAAAATATTCATGGGAAATCGAGAAATAAATTGTAGTGTTTAATGAGTTTGTAAGTTAAGCAGAAGCGTTTAGTGGTTTTCCCCTTTAAGTTACTGGTTTATAGTTCCATCTGTAGCTTGGTCAGGTCCTTTCAATGTTTTATAGATAAGATCATTTTAATATATGCCGTCAGCTTAGTAAGACCTAGACCCGGGACCATGAAATTAGCACCGATCAGACCCCAGAACATGTTTTGAGATCATTGTTCTGAAGAAAATTTATCAAAACTTATCAGAAAATGAAACCATCATGGAAACGTATAACAGAAAATCCAACGATTAGCACGAAGGTTATTCTTCCAAAACACCAAAGTTCTTTTCGTACCATAATGATATCATATTCCATCGAAAACAGATGAAACATGAAAAAAAAATAATCTGAGTTGGGAAATGTTGCACGTAAGAGGATGAATGCAACGATCAAACCTCAAAGTCTATATAAATCTGTAGAAACGTATTGGTACAAAAGTTCACAATGGTCACATAGTCTCTATATCTTTCAAAATTCTTGATGTGTTTTATAGGTTACACCTTTCTGGTTTTATGAGTTACTGGATATTCCCTTAAATTCTCCAGTTTTCAAAAGTGCCAGCATTCCATATATTTGTGGCCATCGCATTCCTGAAACTTATGAGTGAAATAAACAGCTTGATCTAGGTATTGTCATGTTTTCGTAACTCCAGAGCCAAAATAAGCTGACTCTCTCCGACCAGCTGAACCATTGCTAATCTCGGTCTAAATCTTTGATCAGTGTTTACTGTTAGATTCCTGGTAATTCACAAGCTGTGTAGGAGTAACTTGTGAATTGTGTTCGTAGACTTTCACATTCAGTAACCCCAACCATACTGCGTTATCACATCTTGTGCACAACCCCTTTCAACACCAACGTTACCTTGGTGCTTTGGTTCGAGACACAGACCACTCTTAGAGGGTATTTTAAAGTAAATATGAGTAGATTACACCGTATATAGAATCATAGTACTTGAGTCGGACAGAATTCTGACGTTTCCTCAAAATATATTTTCACTACAGTTTTGAGCAAACGTACGAATGAATCAAACCTGAAAGTGGTAGAACATTTACCAAACTATCTCGGGGAGATATTTTCCAATTTTTTGGAAGCAACATATCAATAGGATCTCATAATAATTCTTGTTGGGAATATCCACGCCATTTTCACGAGTACAAACAACTTTAGGGGTTTCGTCATTTTGAGAGTTTTTCTTCTCAGAGGTCGCGTTATTTTGAAGGGTTTCAACTAACCGAGCGTTTGGATCCCCAATTTTTTCAAGGGGAAGGAGTCATCCTATGTTTTCTCCACTACGATGACGGGGATTTTAGGCTGCCTTGAGGGTAATTTCCTCCAATAGCCAAAGGCTGCAGTTGAACCAGACACGAAGACAGATGGGAGCCGTGAATATTCATCAATCTTTGCTTTTCTCGCCACAGTTCGCGGAACTGAGTCATAACAGCGGCGTCCGCCAAAACCTGACCAATCTAGACTGCGCCAATTTCAACCAATCAAATTATACCGCGAAACCTTTACCAAGCGCTAATTTAACTATCGTACTGTAAACAAAACACAAGCTGACGCGATCTCGTTGGATTATTTTGTTATCATAGAAATATTTTTACTTATATACGGTCATAGCTTCAGAAGTTCAGATAGAAATTACAATATATAGTTTTCCACTAGGGTGATGGCAATATACTAGCAAAATATGGGCAAACCTTAGAGATAATTCGGTTTATGAACATGAAAGTCGAGGCCTTGACAATGTGTAAATATGTTTTGATATGCGTAGGAAATTAGTCAGTCATAACCTTTGGGGTTTTCTGTTATATAAGTCTTTGTAGGCAACAAAGTTTGTAGATCTTAAAATTCATATTAATCATTAAAACTATTACTTAATTTTGTATTTTATAAACGTCCTACTACACAGTTATAATCGAATGACCTAATGACAATAAATCGTAACTTTTGTCCAGATGAAAAGTTCGTTCGTCACTTTGTCTTCTCGCACGTATCAAACACGTTGTATACACAATGTCCCGCAACTTCCAGAACCTAACCTCCTCACGAAGCCTTCTAAATCCGTCCTTTATCCTCGTTGTCAATGAAGGTTCCATTCACGCCGGCGCCAGGGCCAATCTCTTTCTTATCGACGTCTGAGAAATCGAAAACCCGAGGGGGTTTTTCTAACCGCGGATTTTGTGTAAGAAAGCGAGCGAGCGCGACGAATGCGCGCGGTGGATTGGGCGCTGCTGCTGGTGTCGCGGACAAAGGCTGGTGGCCGGTGTCGTGTGGCTGCGGGAGGGGAGGTTAGGAAACAGAAGACGACTGCGAGGTTGATGGGTTTGTGCGGGTGTCGTGGGCTCGGGTTACCGGGGATGATACGGCACTGATATTGGCTGGTAATGAAGGAATCACTTGCTTGCACGTGCAGACCAACACCTGCTTCTGCAGACAATGGAGGTCGGTGGTGGGTTTAGTTTGATGACTTAAACGATAAAAATATTCATGGGAAATCGAGAAATAAATTGTAGTGTTTAATGAGTTTGTAAGTTAAACAGAAGCGTTTAGTGGGGTTTTCCCCTTTAAGTTACTGTTGGATTTATAGTTCCATCTGTAGCTTGGTCAGGTCCTTTCAATGTTTTATAGACAAGATCATTTTAATATATGCCGTCAGCTTGGTAAGACCTAGACCCGGGACCATGAAATTAGCACCGATCCTCACCCCCCAGAACACGTTTTGAGATCATTGTTCTGAAGGAAATTCGCTAAAAACTCCCATCAGAAAATGAAACCATCATGGATAAATAATAAATAAATAATTTATTGCATAATTACACTATACATGCATCGCAATCGTCAGTTATTAGCAGCTAAGATTTTCCACTCACACACATCTAGATCTCTTTCAGACATAGAGAATTTCCAATAACATGATTCATTCATTCGAATTTTTTCCACTTTAGCTTCGTGGTTGAATTAGTCGTTTTCTAATGTGTTCTCCCAGTCGTGTACCATAAACTCGTCGGTGCTATAAAATGCTTTTGCGATCAAAACTTAGGCATTGGGGAACTTTTAATCGAATTTGGCAACTTGTTGACGAGTTGAACTCCTGCCTGAGAAGGCAAACGTTCATGAACTACCGTTCTGTGTCTCCCAGTTCGGTAGTTCTCCCTGCCTCTAGTTTCGTAAGAGTGTATATCTATACCTCTTACGAGATCGCATTATTTTGGAAAAAGTAAATATGGAAACGTATAACAGAAAATCCAATGACTAGCACGAAGGTTCCAAAACACCAAAGTTCTTTTCGTATCATAATGATATCATATTCCACCGAAAACAGATGTTACATGAAAAAATAATCTGGTTAGGGGAAATGTTGCACGTAAGAGGATGAATGCAACGATCAAACCTCAAAGTCTATATAGGAATCTGTAGGAAACGTATTGGTACAAAAGTTCACAATGGTCACATAGTCTCTATATCTTTCAAAAATTCTTGATGTGTTTTATAGGTTACACCTTTCTGGTTTTATGAGTTACTGGATATTCCTTTAAATTCTCCAGTTTTAAAAGTGCCAGCATTCCATATTTGTGGCCATCGCATTCCTGAAACTTATGAGTGAAATAAACAGCTTGATCTAGGTATTGTCATGTTTTCGTAACTCCAGAGCCAAAATAAGCTGACTCTCTCCGACCAGCTGAACCATTGCTAATCTCGGTCTAAATCTTTGATCAGTGTTTACTGTTAGATTCCTGGTAATTCACAAGCTGTGTAGGAGTAACTTGTGAATTGTGTTCGTAGACTTTCACATTCAGTAACCCCAACCATCCTGCGTTATCACATCTTGTGCACAACCCCTTTCAACACCAACGTTACCTTGGTGCTTTGGTTCGAGACACAGACCACTCTTAGAGGGTATTTTAAAGTAAATATGGATGAATGACGACGTTTTGGTGGATGATGAGGTGTAGTCTTGTTACAAACTAAGTCAGGCTGTTCCCCAGATTGGGTCATTAAATATTAGCCCAATGACCGATGAAATGGACCAACTGCTTAACGTGACTTCTGAACCACTATACGGTAAAGGCCGGTGGTGACTGAAGGATTTCAAAAATTTGATTGGAAACGTTCTAAAACCTAAAGACGTTCGAC
Organism: Matsumurasca onukii; assembly: GCA_018831715.1. NCBI lineage: Eukaryota > Metazoa > Arthropoda > Insecta > Hemiptera > Cicadellidae > Matsumurasca > Matsumurasca onukii. The sequence goes on from CM032062.1 coordinate 2,737,945, forward strand.
GTTCGAGTATTGAGAGGCATTAACGTAATCAATGAAATGAAACAGTAATTTAAAGGTGAACAATTGGAAAAATTGTTTGGAAAAAGAAAATGTCTAAAGAAATGGTTTAGTCGGGAAGTATTTTGATCATATAAAACACCGAAGAATATAAATATTTTGCAAAAGAGATTGAGAAATTCTTGTAGTCATAAAATCTACATAATCACAATGTATATTAGGCCTACACTCAGAAAAATAAATTTCATAAGATGGCGCGAAGGACTATTACGTAAGTACAAGTTTTTTAGTTTCGAATTTAAATTACTACAAGAAAACGTGTCGACAACATTATCAGCGAAAATGCACTGACAAAAACCCAATAATTGCTTTGAGACACCGACCACTCTTAGAGGGTAGTTTAAGGTGAATATGGGTGATGGTGAGTGTGATGAGTGTTTTGATAGATGTTGAAGTGAAGTCTTGTTACAAACTAGTGCCGACAGTTCCCCAGATTGGGTCATTAATTAATAGCCAACGGCAACGTGACTTCCGAACCACGTTTATAAAGAGGAAAACAACTAGCAGAAAGACCAGCGAGGAAAGTGTTGATGGGGTGTTAAACGGTCGGTTTGTTGTTACTGGAGATTCCAGCCTGGAGTCAAAACAAGTTGTTGACGAGCGTTATCCAGCCAGGATCTCCAGCACTCCAGCTCCAGGAGCCAAACAATCGTTTATCCCTCCTGATCCTGGCATCCGCTGTTTGTGTAACACTTGACTGTCAAAGCACTCGCCTTGCCACTTCGGTACAGATACAGATTCTTCATCTGATTCTAACTTCAGTTGGTAGATGCTCTAGGAAATTTCAGTCCAAAATCAGTCAAATTCGCTACAATAATTTGTACTTGTATACCATCAAAGATGATATAAAACTGCGAAATTCTAATTTTTAGACACGCCCTGACCAAAAATCACTACAAATGTAAATAACCCATTTCGGTTTTAAAGAACATTAACGGATTAAGAGAACCACGATTTAAAGTGCTCGAAGTACTGCATAACAAAACTGCATCTTCCAACCAAATTAAGTCTTGATATAGTGAATCCGTGGCGGATTGGTATCGCGCGCGACTCCGGAGCTCATCACTCCGGTGGTGCGGGTTCGATCCCCGTATTCACCACTAATAATGTCTTAAGTGAACAGTGACGCTAGTAAAGGTCGAGGTTGAGTGGTAGAGAGGACTTTGCAGTCCTAACTTCGCTTCGTTCAAAATGGCAAACTTTATCTTTTACGGTCTTACGTTATACAAGAGCTTAGGTAAAACAACATCTGCACCTGAATATAAACGTATACAAACCTCATCTAGCAATCAATAAACATAACCTAACACTCGACATTTCCCTAATGAAAACATTCCCAACACAGATACAATCGCAAAAGCATCACGAAAACGCAATAATTACACAGATTAACACGTCTCTTAACGATGTTTTTGTTTTCCTGTTCCATGGTAATTCCAGCGGTGATATAGTGTCTAAGGCATGCCGGGTGACAGTACCTAGGTGGCCGAGGAACTGTGGAACACGAACCGCGCCAACGAAGGACAAATAGGTCGAGAATGCGACCTTCTGGAACATGGAACTTGGACAGGGAACACTGGAACAAGATCCGGTCACGATCTGAGCTGATTGTGATATTATGCATATGCCTGTGACGTCACCGCTGGACAAGGAACGGTGGAATAATTGTGAATAGTCTGCCGGGTTCCGGACGAATGGTGTCCCTCAAGGAACGTTTTGGGGACCGAATTGTTTGCGCCTTTAGTCTGTGGACATTGGGTGACATATATATAAATATGTAGATGATACTGAGAGTCTAATGTTCCTCAAGGATCTATCTTAAGACCTCGCTTTTTCTTAAGTCATATTCAGGATCGTCAAAGAATTTAAATGTTGACTTTGATTGCAAATGTTTGGAGTGTATACGACGACATGGATTACAAAAAGGCATACGGATTATAATTTTCCAAATTATTCCAAATGTATCGAACTATAAATAAAATGTAGAATTACGTTCCTCTTTTTGTAAAAACGCTAATGCTTGAAAGTCAAATACAACTGAAAAGACATTCCCTGTTTATCGCTACAAGGTTTTATATTGTTTTCCGACAAAACAATCAAAATTAAACATAAAACTAACAAGAATCAATTCAACTACGTGCACGGATTTTTAAATTCAACCTTTCTATAGCAGATGAAATGACTGCGTGCTATACAAAACTTGCAAAAGCACCCAACAACTGAGCTTTAGAAGTATTACAGGCGATTTCATTTTGAGGGTGAAATAGATTAGTTTTAACTGTTTTCAAATGAACGAAGTTGCCTTTAGAGCCCTTAGCCGAAGCCTCTTGAAAACCTCCTTGCTCACGAATTCACCTGTTTGCTGACGTCTTTCCTTTTCTATTCTTCGTGTATTTTCCGAGACTGATCAATAAGAACCTATGATTTCATATCTCTATTACAGGCGCAAACCCACTTCTATAAACAGTAAACATATTTTAAATATCGGATCATTATTCATTCATCTTGAGAGCAGGAAGTTGATGAATAATGTTTACTTAGATAAAGTAACCGCTTGACTTCTCAACAGAAAGATTCATCCGTGATGTTTCAACAGATTACAAGATAAACAAACATTAAAACAAAGAACCACAGTAAATCTTATACTGCCACCTTTTATAGGAAAACTCTTACTCATTACTTGCTTTTAACATTGCCTTTTGTAATTTTGTATGTGGAAGAATCGGATCGAAACGATGAAAACACTATTAAATAGTATACGAGGATAAATAAATAAATAATTTATTGCGGAAACATTTACATGTAATGCACTCGTCAACTATTTTTAATATCTAAAATTGTCCATACATTCTGACATCGAAGTCCCATTCAGACATACGTTTTGTTCATTCACTCGCTCTCATTCATTCGAATTTTCCACTCTTACGAGTACTCTTTTGTCAATTAGTGTTTTCCACGTTCTCCCAGCTATGTGCCATAAACTCGTCTGTGTTATAAAATGCTTCTGCGACCAAAATTGTTTTTAGACGAGTTTTGAGCGCCTTAGGCGTTGGACACTTTTGATGTAATTTTGTAGCCGGTTGACAAGTTGAACTCCTGCCTGAGAAGGCAAACGTTCATGAACTGCCGTTCTGTGCCTTACAGTTCGGTAGTTTTCCCTGCCTCTAGTTTCATAAGAGTGAATATCACTTTCTCTTATGTCGCATTTTGATCTAAAATGGAGACAGGTGTCAAGAATAAAGAGGCAAGGTAATGTCAACATTTTAAACTTTTGAATGATGGCCTGCACGACTCTCTTGTTTGAAGTTTCGCGATCGTCTGGACAACTTATTTTTGCAGAACGAAAATTCTTGAGAAATTTGCATTTGAGCAACCACCCCACAACGTTAATCTGTAGGAAAGATGTGGGTAAATTACTCCGTAGTACGCCGACATCAGTACCTGAGTTGGGCAGTACTCGGACAGTTGCCTCAAAGCATAAATGCCTGATGCTAACTTCCCACAAACACTGTCTACATGACAATCCCATGTCAACCCTCGATCAAGGTGTATACCAAGGAATTTTGTCGAGTAGACTTCTTCAATCTCAGTGTCTTCCAACATGACTGTTGGATTATTTCCTGAGATTGTTTGTCTCAAACAAAATTGAATAAATGACGATTTCGTTGGATTTGTTTTGAGGTTGAGCTCAACAAACGTCACGCGTTCGAGTTCTTGGATGGATGGTGCTTTGAAACATAGAGTCGTGTCATCTGCGTACTGGACAGCCAACAAGGATGCGCTACTAGGCTTAGCCACTGTCACTCTAAACATTTTGTTATTGTTTAGTTAGTGCTGTGGACATTTAAAAGTACGTGTAGACCACATGACCTTATAAGTTAGTCCGTGGCTGGTCATAGCTCAGTGGTACAGTGCGTGCTTCGCACCAAATCTGCCGGGTTCGATTCCCCGTGATAACTTTTCATGATGACCACTCTCTATGGTTTGGAAGACACGTTAAGCCATTGGTCCATTCCATTGGTCGTTGGGCTATAAATTAATGACCAAATCTGGGGAACAGTCGGCCCTAGTTTATAACAAGTCTACACCTCATCATCCATCAAAACACTCAACACACTCACTCTTCATCCCATTTTCACCTCTAAGAGTGGTCAATGTCTAAAGTGAAGTAACCAAGTAAAGTATCAAAGTAAAAATGCGTGTAGACCTCGTGACCGTATAAAATTAACTATCAGTATTTCAGAGTCCCGATTAACTTAATTAAATCCATACGACAACTCAATTTTCCCCGTTTCAACGCCAGTAAAGTAACCACAGGCTAAATTTCGATTGGCTCAGCAAACTACGTACGAGTACATTCTAGATCAGTCCGGATTACACTGCCCTAGATTAAAACGTCAAACACCAAACAAAGAAGTGATAACTACAGGTGAGATAGCAGCACAACAAAGTTGCTGACATTATGTTTATTAAACAGCTGTTTCCGTGTGGAATACCGAAGAGTATGGGCAGGTTAGTGGTGAATCACGGACCAGAATAGAGTATAAACATCCTTAGACCGAAACAGAACCGTTTACACGTCTGCATTTAGCCAAGTACTGACACTTGTGTAAACTGGGTGTGAAACAGAGTTGGGCTGGGTCAGGGAGACTATAGCTTCACCGTTCTCAGTTGACTATGCTTCATAGACACTGCTTATTGTCCTTCGCGACCAAGCCTTACCCGTAGACGCTTGAATGCAAAGCTTTACGACGGCCCGTTTTCACCTTGTAAAATAATTTCTATATTAATAAACATAATAAGTTATATTTGAAAATTGTAGGAGTTTTCTGAAACGTGTATAGAGCATTTTTAAGTTTTACGTTTAAAAGTACAAAATGGAGTACAAAAACTCAAACTTGGACGATTTCAAAGTTTATTTGTTAAACTATTGAAAAGTTTTTGAAAGATCGGGCTCTTTACACGTGTCGGATAACTTTTATAGTTTTCAAATATATCATGTTCAATAATGCAATCATTATTTTGAATGATGGAAAACGGTCCGCTGTAAACTCTTGATGCATGCGCTTGGTTTGACAGTTAGGCCGCATCAATTGAAAGACCCGTTTTTTTGCCGGTGATGTGTCTTACTTGGGCTAATGAATTTAGCCTTTTTCTGAGGCGAACCCTTAACCACAAGCATACTTCCTAAATGTTCTAGCAATAGCTCAAATACCTCTTTTTTCCGAGAGGGGGAAAAATTCTTTCGGATTTCCCATTGGGACCGCACAATGGAGGTATGTGGTGATTCCACTAAAAAAAACCTCCCTCTTATTCTCTTCCTCTGCATCGTGGTACCGCCTTTTAGCATTTTTTCAAGGTGAGAGGGCATTTTTGTACTTTTCTTTCTTAACTTAGGTCTCTTCGTTTCAGATTCTTATGGTTTCACGTCCTTCCGTCTTCTTCCTTTTTCCATCCTCATTATCAAGGTCAGGTAATTTGTTATGATATGCCTTCTTTTTCTGTGCAACCAGGTTTTCCACTGTCAGAATACTTCCTATCTCCTTATCAACTGAATATCTCTGATACCTCCACCGTGGTTTCTGAGGTGGCCACTGAGGCGAGCCCTTAACCACAAGTATACTTCCTAAAATGTTCTAGCAATAGCTCAAATAACTCATAGATTAGGTTGAACGACGGTCTTGGTTAGGATGGGTTGGAGTTTGAGCCATCTCCCCGACAGCTTCTTTCAGTTTCTAGCAGTCGCTCAAAGACCCGTGGGTTAGGTTGATCTTAGATAGGTTAGGTTAGGTTGGGGTTCGGTCAACGCTCCGACTAGTGTGATCAATGGCCACCAGAGTCGCTCAAAGACCCGTGGGTTAGGTTGATCTTAGATAGGTTAGGTTAGGTTGGGGTTCGGTCAACGCTCCGACTAGTGTGATCAATGGCCACCAGAGTCGCTCAAAGACCCGTGGGTTAGGTTGATCTTAGATAGGTTAGGTTAGGTTGGGGTTCGGTCAACGCTCCGACTAGTGTGATCAATGGCCACCAGAGTCGCTCAAAGACCCGTGGGTTAGGTTGATCTTAGATAGGTTAGGTTAGGTTGGGGTTCGGTCAACGCTCCGACTAGTTGATCAATGGCCACCAGGTCGCTCAAAGACCCGTGGGTTAGGTTGATCTTAGATAGGTTAGGTTGGGTTGGGGTTCGGTCAACGCTCCGACTAGTGTGATCAATGGCCACCAGAGTCGCTCAAAGACCCGTGGGTTAGGTTGATCTTAGATAGGTTAGGTTAGGTTGGGGTTCGGTCAACGCTCCGACTAGTGTGATCAATGGCCACCAGAGTCGCTCAAAGACCCGTGGGTTAGGTTGATCTTAGATAGGTTAGGTTAGGTTGGGGTTCGGTCAACGCTCGACTAGTGTGATCAGCCACCAGAGTCGCTCAAAGACCGTCGGGTAGGTGAGGTTGATCTTAGATAGGTTAGGTTGGGGTTCGGTCAACGCTCCGACTAGTGTGATCAATGGCCACCAGAGTCGCTCAAAGACCCGTGGGTTAGGTTGATCTTGATAGGTTAGGTTAGGTTGGGGTTCGGTCAACGCTCTGACTAGTGTGATCAATGGCCACCAGAGTCGCTCAAAGACGGTCGCGTAGGTTAGGTTGATCTTAGATAGGTTAGGTTGGGGTTCGGTCAACGCTCCGACTAGTGTGATCAATGGCCACCAGAGTCGCTCAAAGACCCGTGGGTTAGGTTGATCTTAGATAGGTTAGGTTAGGTTGGGGTTCGGTCAACGCTCCGACTAGTGTGATCAATGGCCACCAGAGTCGCTCAAAGACGGTCGGGTAGGTGAGGTCTTCTCGGGGATAAATCACTCTAATAGAAAGCAAAAGCGGACGCGACTGTAATCAGGTTCGCGAAGCTAGCGTTAAATATCATTTTTGTTATTTATTGCGGCCGGAATGGAGCTTCTGCGAGATAAAATGCCGAGTTTAGCTACATCTGGCAATATATCAGCAGCCGTTCTACGACCAGCACTTTCGGTTTCCTTCAAGTTGAAATATTCCTCAGCTCGTCGAATTTGTCATCTCGTGTGTTCATTATAAGCGCGGAGGCAAATTGCTCATATTTTTGACTTGTTTGCAGATATCGCGGCGAGGTGATTGTCGCCGCTTTGATATGCAATGTTTGACTCAACCTCTAGTTTAGGCTTGGAGTTGAAAATATACTTGATTTATTTAAGACAAAACAAATCTTCCTGCTTCTTACTTAATGGTTGAGGGATCAGCTAGGCGTTTATGTATGTACTCTTGAAACTGCCAATGAAAGGGACATTTTTAAGAGTTTTGATGGATGGCGATTGTGATACATAAAAGTCATATTTTTTTAATAAATTTATTTATTTATTAGTAGCATTTATACAAACATACATATATGATACTCCCTTAAAAGACGTGCTTGTGTGGTTGGGGGAGGGCAGAGCTCAGAGCACTATAAGTTCCACACAACACTACTAAACAAATATATACAAATAATAATGTACTCGGCTGTTGGTATACAGTGTTTGAATCATCCAATCTAAGACTGTAGTTATAATATTATTTATTTTTAATTTACGCAAAACAAATTTCAACAACAAATACAGTAATTTTAATTATATAAATATATTAATCCATAAAACGTGTGACGATAAATAAATACCCAAGAACAAAAACAACAATAATTAAAAGTTTGAAACCAGTTTATAAATTCTAAAGTAAATTTGAGAATGAAGCTATCATTAACAATATCTGAGCTCACTCTCCGTATATAAAGGCATTCAAGCGTTCTTGGGCTGGACGCCAACACAAACGCTGCTTTCAATCATTTACTTATTTTTTATTACTGATTAAATATTTACTTATTTATTTTATATTTACATGAAACAGTTTCAAAGAAGTTATGACAAGGTACAGCCAGGGATACCAACCTCTCCCCCGGCTCTGTCGTCACCTCGGCGCGGATGAATCAATCTGATCCTACGCTCAGGTTAGCCAACTTGCCGGCCATAATTTCCAATTAATCTGTTGAGCAGGTCATTCCGCCGCCGAGTTAACCCTCTTTCCCGTCGTTAACTTTTATCACCGATAAAATAAATTCGGTCCGCGATCATCAAATGGCGACCGCGGCGACATGCCCATCTGAGCTGTGGCCGCCACCGCGTCTGTATCTGCGCAGTGCGTCGTGCGCATACGCCAGCTCACCAGAAGGGACAACTAAAAGTTGACAACAGATTGTTTGTAGGAAACTTAAAGTTGCTCTCCTTTCTTTGATCTTTACCGACATTTCGCGGGGAACCAAACTCAATGGAGTGGTCACATTAAGCATTGTACAGTATTAATATCAACACGAGAAAGCACCATCATAAAAAAATATTGCAATTAATGAGCCTTATTTTTGCGATAACTTTACAAAATTACTAAAGGGAAAATGCTAAAGAACTAATCGAATGCAAGTCCCTCAACGCCAGAAGAAGGGGTCTTCTGGGGGCTCGTGAGTGGCAGGATTTGCATCCATCCTCGAGCTTTGCAAGCAAGCGGCGGAGGTGGGGTCGCCTACATAGGAGAAAAGGGAGTTAGGACAATAAACCAAAGGGTGAAACTGGGGTTTACGTGCACTTGGTGTCGAACCATCATCACAAATAATCTAATCTAGTGTGCTAAATTATTCTTCCAGAATGGACAAAAACGTTTCAACTATTTTTCCAGGGGTCTCCAGAGTCCAGCCCCTCATTTCCTGATACGCTAGCACCTAGATCCCCGGTACTTTATCCCTCTTGGAGGTACTTTATCCTATCGACGCCTCATGCTAGGAAACGAGCATTGAAGCAATTCTCTCACGTTTAGTGTTGGAATATTTAAACTGGTTCCAGTTTTTAGTTGACCACAAATAAATTCCGGCGGTTCACCGCAACCACTAGAGCTCGAATTGCTTTGGAAGCCACCCCCACTCCCCCTCACCCACAAACCACTCCCCCTTCCCTACCGTGAGGATCTGGAAGTAGGAGCTGTCACTTGATATTTACACTTGCCTGGTTTGGGTTTCTTCTATTCAAATGTTTCATTGAAAGAGCGCTCAAAACATCTGTTTGCTTGTAAGAAGTCAACCCAAAACTTTCTTCGCCAGCATTAATAACACCTCTCGAGAAAAGCCAAACCCAAAAATCGATCTTATAATACGTAACTATTAGGCCTATTTCTTTTCTTCTCGATGTGTAAAAAGACTTTGAAATTTCAACCTTTTTATGATACATTTCTAATGAGACGAGATATATGCGCGCAGTAGAGGAAAAGGTGTTTTTTTAGTGAGCGTATTTGATGGAAGAAGTTGAATCGTTAAACTTGGGAGAAAAATCGTATTTTTCTCTCTCAGAGGGCATAGGACAAAATCAATGCTGAGATAAAAGTCAAGATTTCAGACCATAGATGAGGATTATGCCGATGATACGAGTATTCTTGTGAAGCCCCAAACTTCAACAGCCGTCTCTAAAAGTTAACCAAAGATTTTGTTATGATAGCGCATAGATGCCAAGTGGCTTAATCAGGAAAAATCAACATAGTTGCGGCAGCCCAATCACAGACAGAGCTGTGAGGAAATTCTTTTCAGAGTCTCAAGTAGAGCCACTGACGCACTTCGTTCTCGGAAACCGCACGATTAAGCAACATTTAAGTCATCGACATAGCAACAAACTCGAGAATGTGAAACCGAAGGGGAGAAAGACGGCGAGAGACAGCAGCGCTATCCATGCTTGGGCTGCCGAATCACGCCAACTTTCAACGCGTGAACCTAATCTGCTGTGGATTTATTTGGTCAAGCTGATGGTGTTAGGAACACACCGGATGCTCTGCTTGTTTTGCCTTCACCAAGTAAGCACTGGTCGGTTACAACAACTCGGTGCTTTGTTTGTATGTAACATTCCTCTCTATCCGGACCCATTCATCTGTAACACCTCACTAGGCTTGCAGGCTTTATTTGTGCAAGAGCTTCTTTTGATGTTCTGAATCCGCTAGGGTGCTCGGGTTTGTTAGTTTGATGACCTCAGCATCGGCCGAAGGGTGGGGGGCATGGCCTTAGTGATAAAGTGCGTGATTCGCACCAGAATGGCCTGGGTTCGATTCCCGGCTGCATCTGGGGAACAGTCGGTCCTAGTTTGTAACAAGACTATTCACTATTTGAGATGCCGACCACTCTCATGAGGGTATTTTAAGGCAAATATGTGGTGAAAGATGAGTGTGATGAGTGGTAGTAATGAGTTATGAGGTGTAGTCTTGTTACAAACTAAAGCCGACTCTTCCTTAGAATGGGTCATTAATTAATAGCCCAATGACCAATGGAAATACAAGGACCAACGGCTTAACGTGACTTCCGAACCACGCAGGTGATGGTCTGATATGTCTAAACGATGGTGGGAGTTGATTCGGGTATCATCAGATGATCACTGAGACTATCTGAGCCGCTTTAGACCTATATCATCCTCAAAACCTGACCTCCATAAAGCTGGATTACAGGACCACGCGGAGTGGCCATCGTAAAAAGTGTTCACTGCAGCCGGGAATCGAACTCGGGCCGATATGGTGCGAAGCACGCTCATACCAACTTCGGCCACAATAACTACAGTATAGTGCTGAAGATTCCAAATATGATTCAGTTGTATTGCATGAGGTATGACGTTCCTCTGCGTTATACTGATACCCTGATATTATTTATTGTTTTTGATTTTTCGCCGAAACTGATTATAGTGACTCCAACTGTAATTAAGTTTTCGTGTGGATTCTTCTAAGTGTTTAATACATCTACACACAGTTTGATGTAGCATCTTCTGTGTAGCACTAGCCACTAGTTGGCCCAAGGGCAACTTTAAAGCCATCTAACTGTTATTCTCTGGACATTGCCAATAGCAATTTCAAATCTGCAGGCTGAATTCCAATAGTTTTGCTTCAGGTATCTGCCCGGGTACAGAGCTTGACGGTCCGGCTTTAAGTCTTTGGGTCATCTCAGAGAAAGGCTGAATTAGTCCGCCCAAGGAACACACGACACCGCGCTCGTAACAGCTGGCTAAACAACGGGCCTTCTTTCAACTGATGCGGCCTAACTGTCAAACCAAGCGCTTGCAGAGGTTTATGACGGCCAGTTTTTCACCTTTAAAAATAATTTTAACATTAATAAGCATGATTTATTTGGAAACTAGAGGAGTTCTCTAACACGTGTATAGAGCCTGATTTCTCTTAAGTTCTTCAATAGTTTCACAAATATATACATTACTTTGAAATTGTCCTATTTTTAGTGTTTTTCAACTCAATGTTGTACATTTAAAAACATTTAAAAAAACGTTTAATAGGAGTGTTGAAAACTCTATAATTTCCAAATATACTCGTACCATGTTTATTTCTGTAAAATTATTTTGAAATGTGAAAAACAGGCCGTCGTGAGCCGTCGCCTCGCAGCTGAGGCTGTTGTATGACCTCTTACTGAAGTGTAGGAGCCAATAGGAAGCAGACTCCCCATGACGTAAGCTACGAACTCAGTTCACTCCAACGTCAATACTCATCTTCCCCATAAACTAGGTCAGTATCGTCCGACACAGCAGCGGGTGAGATCATGTTTGCAGAAAATAGCCAAACTGCTTTCAATCAACACAACAACGAGATCGCGCAAACACATAAAGAAGCTTGTGCACTATGAGTGTCGATATACGAGTATACTGTACTGTATAGTATACCCGGCCGGCGCCACAGCCCGGGGTATTTCCGTAGATTCCGCAAGCGTTCAAACCCCGGCTTCAATCCACTTGATTGACCTATTTTAACCTCGCGAGTTGGTTCTCGAGAGTTCACAATCTTGTTGTGGTAATGAGACTGCAATTGACTTCAGGGACGTGCAGACTCGACACGAAAATCTCTTGGAAAAACGTAATTGTATAGCTTCAAAATATACGACCAGCCGACACGCAGCTAATATCGCTAATATCTCTTATTCGCTCCGTTCTCAGACTTAGTGGTCCATTATGAAAAGGTAAAGTAAAGTTTGTCTTGTTTAACAAGGCGAAGTTGGGACTACAAATTCCTCTCTACCACTCAACCTCGACCTTTACCTAGCGTTGCCGCATAGACATATTACAAATTTAAGTGGTAACTGCGGGGATTGAACCCGCGCCACCGGAGTGATCAGCTCATCGGAGTCATGCACGATTCCAACTGATGGCCTCACCACAACCTCGCTTCGGCCTTCGACCTGGACTTACGTGTTCTTTTTATTGCAAGTGTTATTACAAATAGTGAAGGTAAAACGTAATTTAAATGTTATTAAAATCGGACTATTAATAACGCTGTTATAGTGAAAATCACATTTTTGGCCGCCATTTTGAAACGACTCAATGAATTTTTATAATTTAATGACGCAAAGTACGTCAAAACAAACTTTAGAATTTTATAAAAACATTCTGTACAGTGTTTTTAGAAATATTTCCCCATATTTCGCTTAGCTGTGTCAAAAGTAACTTAGCTGTTTTTTCCGTTAGCCGTTCAAATTTTTTTAATCGACCTTTTGTCGTGAAACTTATTTGAAACCTCCTCCCAACTTGTGAATTCAACATTCCAGAGCTCGTTGAGTCTCCGGACCATGGACAATTAGCGAGTGTGGGTGACGGGGTTCCAACAACTGACCAGTGTGTCTAGGTCGTATATCTGGAGTGCGTGAGGTGGCCGTGGTCCGGGGGCTTAGCCCCACTGGCTCATCACATGCGCACGCAAGGAATGCCCACCCGCGCCTCCGACATCCTTCCGGCATCTCTTCAACTAAACTTAAAAACTGGTTTATCAAAATTAAAAAATATATATTTGCAGACGGATACATATGGTGGATTGGTATCGCGCGCGACTCCGAAGCTCGTCACTGCGGTGGCGCGGGTTCGATCCCCGCGCAGTCACCACTACAAGTGTAACTGTACGGTGACGCTAGGTAAAGGTCGAGGTTGAGTGGTAGAGAGGACTTTGTGGTAGTCCTAACCTCGCCTCGTTAAACAAGACAAGCTTCACCTTTAACCCGACGTTACAACTGACTTAACACTTCAATACAAAAGTTTATGGCGGCCCGTTTTCACCTATTAAAATAATTTGTATATTAATAAACATGGAAACTAGAGGAGTTTTCCGACACGTATACAGGATTTTTTCGAAATTATGCGTTTTAAGCGTACAAAATGGTGCTAAAAATCGCTAAACTTAAAAAGTGTCAAAGTTTTTTGAAACTGCTGAACAACTTATGAGAAATGAGGCTCTGTCCACGTGTCACAAATCTCCTCTAGTTTCTAAATATGTCATATTTAATAATGTAAAATTATTTTTAAAGGTGAAAAACGGGCCGCCGTAAACTCCCGCAAGCGTTTGGACAGGCCGTATAAATTGAAAGAAGGCCCGTTGTTTAGCCAATTGTTACGTGCGTGGTAAGAGTAAATACACAAAACTTTGCATTTACATTTGACTCATTAATAAAGGCTAAACACGTACATGCTATAGCACATCATCATCTAACGCCACACATTTAGCGTTAAAACTACAATCACACGATCCGGCGCACTAACCTCTAGTCAGTCTCGATTCTACCATTGAGGCAGTATTGTATTCAACTTGAGAAATCATGTATTACGGTATTGTTTTTGTTCAATTACTCAAGTATTGTGTTTTATTAATGCATAAGTTTTATTGCTGTGCATAAGTTGACGTTTGCTAGTAAAAATGAGGGGCACACAAGGATAGAAATAGTACGAATGAATAAAATATTTTAACAATAAACTTTTTGACAATTTTCATGCATTGTATAATATTTTCTAATAAAAAATTATTTATTATTTAGTTGCGACTGATGATAAAAGTATAAAGACAGGAACAAGAACAATTAATTGAATAAAACCTCAAAGAACCCACAAGTATGTTGATTTTCGCGCGCCGGACGAAACCGACCTCGTGTGATAACATCACGAACATCAGGCGTACGCCGTGCGGCACGCTCCGGATCGTGTGAAAACATCACGAACATCAGGCGTATGCCATGCGGTACGCGCCGGATCGTGTGAAAACATCACGAACATCAGGCGTACGCCATGCGGCACGCGCCGGATCGTGTGAAAACATCACGAACATCAGGCGTACGCCGTGCGGCACGCGCCGGATCGTGTGAAAACATCACGAACATCAGGCGTACGCGTGCGGCACGCGCCGGATCGTGTGAAAACATCACGAACATCAGGCGGCGTACGCCGTGCGGCACGCGCCGGATCGTGTGAAAACATCACGAACATCAGGCGTACGCCGTGCGGCACGCGCCGGATCGTGTGAAAACATCACGAACATCAGGCGTACGCCGTGCGGCACGCGCCGGATCGTGAAAACATCACGAACATCAGGCGTACGCGTGCGGCACGCGCCGGATCGTGTGAAAACATCACGAACATCAGGCGTACGCCGTGCGGCACGCGCCGGATCGTGTGAAAGAGCACTAAAATACGCCGAACTTGTGTAAGTGTGTGATAATTTAAGGCAGCATCATAAGCAAAAAATTATTGTTCTTAGGCCGTATATACCTGTAGGAAACCCCTTTTCCCCAGGTAATTAGAATTTTAGAACGCCTGCACAAAAGCTACGCATCAGCGTTGCAGTGAAGTCAACATATTGCCAATACTTTTGTACAAGCTTTCTAATATTTCTAACATGAACAATTTGGTCATATTTTCTTCAGTGTATAAACATATTGTATTTATGTAACAATTATCTACGTAGTAAAGCAAAATTTAATAGTTGTAACATATAATCATAAACATAACAAACAATTAAAATTTCATGCAAGTGAGTAAAACAATTTACTTTGAAAAAGCCCCTGCGTTCATGGGGAGAACACTGATTAATAGACTTTCAAAACAAACAAATCTTATTACAATTGTAAAAAGACCACAAAGAGCTTTAAGTGCACTGCCATAAATATGTTTAATAAACTTCCTAACTCATTTAAAACCTTAACATTTAAAGTATTTAAATCTGAGGTAAAACATTCTAATTAAAAATTGTTTTATAGCCTAGATGAATTTTTAATGTTGAAACTTGTTATGCTATATTGTATTGAATGTTAATGTATCCTGTCTATTTTTTTATGTACATAGTATCATCACTTTAGTTATTAGTTGTCATGAGATAAATGCTTCTGTAATATTTTGCTGCTTTTATAGTACCTATATTATTTTAATTAAGATTGACAATGTCCATGCAGACTTTGTACTATGTATGAATGTACTGTTTCTTGACAAATAAACAAATTTGAATTTGAAACAAATTCAAGATTTGACATTTGAAGATAACATTTATTTTGAAAACAAATGGAAGAACTAATTGATTGACAAATGTTTTTACAACTTAGACATTATAAAATTTAAAGCATTGTTTACAACTGCTATTACGGGTTTTGTCAATATTTGTTATGTTCTTTACCTTAAAAGTTAGGTTTTTGGAACAAAAATAAATAAATAAATTTATCCGAATGCTGGTAAGGAGCAGATATCACAAGTTGGAGTTGATATCAATGCAAATGTCATACTATTAAAAGAAAATACAAACAAAGTTAAGTATCCTGTTAACATTGTTTGCGCATAACTAGTTTCGAGCATTAGCACACAGATTATTTAGGTTCCTGGCCATTCTGTGGTTAGCATTATCAACAAAGTCAAAATTAATTACCACAACAAAATTATTAATCCAAACGGTGTTTTAAAATGTAAATAATTTCACCAAAATAAACTGATAAATGTATCTCAATCCGATAGTAAGTTTTAAGACTGTCGACAAATAACTAATTATTAAAGGTACCTTGACATGAAAGTGCGGTTTACCGTATCAAATCTTGATAAACTTCAACAGTCCGCTGTTCCATTATATTTTAAAAATCAGTTAAAATGGATATTCTAAGTGAACAGCGTGTTGTGGAGTTCAACATGAACACTCTACGTACAGTGTTTATTGATTATGTCAAGTTTTCCATGGTGAAGATTCTGTACGGTACTCTCATTATCAACAACGCCACGCTGCACGGATACACCGAGCAAGGTACAGGCGAAACTCACAAAGGATTCACTTTTCATGAGTTGATCATACTGAAAGATCTAGAGGAAATAACAGGGCGACTTATTATAACAGCTAACCACCCTGATTTCAAAAACTTAGAGTTTCTGGAAAATTTAAAAACTGTCGGGAGTAAACTGGACGATGCGCCGATCCGAGGAACACTGTTGATCGAAAACACATCTTTAGAATTTTTAGGATTGAACAGTTTGATATACATAGGATGCAACGGTAACAACAGTGTCGTGATAGAGAACAACGCGAAGCTGTGCGTGAACGGGTCGGAGGGGTTCTGGCGGAGTCTGACGACAGACAAGCGAGCTGCAGTGAGGATCATGGACAACAGACCTGAGAGAGAGTGTGAACCGTGTGACCGGCAGTGTGATGACTCGGGATGCTGGGGTCCTGGACCTCGACAGTGTAGACACTTCTTGGCGGAGGTGGGATTCTCAGATTCCTCGGAAGTGCGTGGGACTGCGTGCATAGGTAAGTGCAGCAGGCACAGGCGTAGGTACAGCCCGACCGGCAACGTCCTGTGTGATGAGTGTCAAGCAGATTGTCACGAGCGTGCTCGCTTCAATGATAGTCCTTGTCCGGCTTGTACACACGACAGTATATCAGGGCTCGCTTGTACTCGCCAGTGCAAACCCCTTGAGTACTTCCAGAACGGGAGTTGCCATACTTGTCACCAGAGCTGTTTGAGGGGGTGCTCAGGGCCCCACCGGCTAGAAGGGCACGACGGCTGCCTACCCTGCGTCAAACCCAAAATCCGAGTATACTTAACTCCCGATACACCGGTTCCCCATGTCAATATGATTCAGTGTTTAAATTCTAAAAACGACCCCTGTGGAAAGGGTTATTACGAGGATCGCGACTTGGCGTCAACCGACGTTAGTGGTTCCACTGAGTTCGATCCTTTTATTGGAAAATTAGTATGTGTCAAATGTCACCCTTACTGTATAACCTGCACAGGCAGGGGCTTCAACCCCCGAGTCTGTGACGAGTGTACTTCTAAGTACGAGAACTGTTCGTGCCCATCAAACTTCTACTATGATGCGACCAGATTCCACGGAACCTGTATCTCCTGTCACCCTGAGTGTTCTGAGTGCACAGGGCCGAGTCTCGAGGGCTGTACCAGTTGTAGACACTATAGAATGTACGATAGTGGGTTTCCCAGTGACAACGGCACCTTCCGATGTGTCAACAAATGTCCACCCGACCAACCGAAAGAGTCGGAGGACTCAAAATACGAAAGGTATTGTTTTACAAGGGATCGAACAACTGGCTCTGATGAGGAAAGCCTGATCACAACTGTAGTCTATTTACTTGCAACAATGTTGTTGCTATTTCTTTCTTTGGTAATTTGGACGTATAAACGCGCCAATACTTTCAAAGCAAAGTTGATCGCAAATAGAATGCTAGAAGATTGCGAGGAACCTTTGGTAGGTACAAACAAAACTCCTAACCTAAATCAGCTACAAATTGTCAAAGAAGATGATATTAAAAAAACCAAGGAGATGGGGACTGGAGCCTTTGGAAAAGTGTACAAAGGGGTTTGGTTTCTAGATGGAGGTTCTAAACAACTAACTGTGGCTATCAAAGTTCTTAACGCAACACAAGATGTTAATTCAGTAAAGGAGTTTTTAAAAGAAGCCGGTATTATGGCTCGAATGAACCACCCGAACGTACTGAGATTGCTGGCAGTTTGCTTGACTTGTAATGTCATGTTAGTGACTCAGTTCATGCCACTCGGAGATCTACACAGCTACTTGAGAAAGTTCAACACCAAGATTCGACCAAAGATATTACTCAATTGGTGCGTCCAGATTGCTAAAGGAATGACATTTCTCGAAGAAAACCGATTGGTTCATTGCGACCTTGCAGCAAGAAATGTTTTGATCAAGACTTTGAACTGCGTGAAAGTATCAGATTTCGGTTTGTCGAAAGCTCTCGATGTAAACAAAGATTCTTACACATCCCTAGGAGGGAAACTTCCTGTCAAATGGCTGGCTTTGGAGTCTCTAACCGAGGGAAAGTTCTCACACAAGTCAGACGTCTGGTCTTACGGTGTGACAGTGTGGGAGATCCTCACTTACGGCGATGAACCTTACAGCAAGTTCCCTGTTGTGAATCTAGCGTGCAGTTTGGAGAAAGGAGAAAGACTGCCTCATCCTCAGTCTTGTACTGTCGAGATGTACTCTTTGCTGATGATGTGTTGGGCTCAACAAGCTGAAGCCAGACCGACCTTTGCTGAGTTAGTAGATGAGTTTTCTACACTGGCTCGAGATCCAGAAAGCTATATGACTGGTTCCACTTCCATAGATGCTTCTCGACCTGTCTACAAAACTCCCAAGGAATACTATTTAGTTACGATCCCCTACTACAATACGAGAACTTTCCTGTGCCCATAACGGATGAAGCTACATCATACAGCAACGAAACATCTTCCATATCCCATTGATTGAATAACTAACTATAATTTACCACGCTGCAGAATTGAACACTACACCATGAACAGACTGCCAACAATTATGAATGTTACTGTAACTAGATAAAAGACTGTCTTGGTGATGATGAGTTTGTTTCAACAGGCTAGCTACTAGCTAGCTAGTTCCTGCAACACTACGATCATTCACTCTAGTTCATTTCTAGCACTCATCACTATTCTCTAAGAAGCACGAGTGATTTTCTTAGTACTGTACTACAAAGGAATGTTATGTCGAAGAAACACAATAAAACACCAACCTTATATTATACCTATATCACCTAATACAATATGTTATTGTTTGTACTTCTTGAACTAATAAATATTCATGTTTGTCTAAATGTTTAGTTTTGTATTAACATATCAATTTCAATTATAAATAAACCTTAAAACAACACCAAGTGAGACCGAGCCAGAACTGCAAAGGTGCTGTGAACATTGACTCCACACTAAATCGTATCAACACAACATGTGGTTATGTTGACAGGAAACAGATGCGCGCGTATCATCTTTCACCATCGGCGTCGCTACTAGCCACCCTCGTGTAATGACCACCATATGAAACAATGCCCAAGCACAGAGTTGGGTGGCTAAATCTCGGGTAGCTAGCCACTCATCAACCCATGAGGAACAGCGGCCGGCAATGCTGTTTCTGCCACTGGCAGCTGAATTCGGCAGTGCTGCTAGCCACCTCCGTCTAATAACCCCCATTTGGTTCAATGCCCAAGCGAGTGCTGGTGGCTGGCGTCGCTGCTAGCATCAGTGGCTAGCCACCTCCGTCTAATAGGGCCCTTAGACTTTTCAGTTTGTTGAATTGTTCAAAGTAAGGTTAGATTGCTGAAAAGTTTGCAATACAATATTTTTTGTTAGCTAAATGTCTTGCTTGTGGACATATTATTAACAACACGTTGAATGAGCTACAATAGTTTTATTATAAATCTACATTATTACAGTCAAAGGGTTGTTATTTACAAGGACTTCAACTGGCCTCTTCTCAAACATCTGCAACAAAAAGATGAAATACAGTAATAACACTTTAGCCTTGAGATGAATCTCGAAACAGTATTAACTTATTCAGTAGTTTCCCGCTGAATCAAACTAATTAGGACCAATTAGTGCATTGTCGGACTAGAGGGATTACCGGGAAATATTTTTTTCTGTTAACGACTTCAAAAGGAAAAATGGGCGGTTATTGAGTTTCTGCAATTCTTAACAAGCAAGCAACAGTCGTTGTTGAGCTCCCTCATGCAGCGGGAGTAACTATGACTCTAAAAACAGGGTGGCAAATGCAGTAATACGTGATCTGTTCCTGGTGAGCCTTGTAGGTCTATCACCACCTGGAAGCAGAGGACTCGTACGGTCACGGTTTAGTCTCACAATAGCTTTTAGTGCTATTTCACTCCCGAGTTGGCTGCCAAGTACCGTTTCACTCCTGCGATTGCTTCCAAGTGCCGTTTCCATAAAATATTAAGTCCCAAAAATGAATCTAGGCTGAAAGTAAGAATCCGCAAAGGTTAAATCCTATAAAATTCATCACACTAGTGGTTCCTTACCGAAGATTTCAGTGTTTCCACGGTTTCCTCCAGTTGCCAGGGGGCTGGAACACGGTGCCACGTCGTTGGAACCTCCTCGGGTCCCGAACTTCTTGTCCGGGCTCACGCACTTTGCGCCGTGGGACATGTTTCAACGCCTCGTTCCAGTCCTTGGTGCTTCTTGCATCCAGCAGGATCTTCAAGACCTAAACACAGAAAAGTTATGAACTTTTGAAACGAGCCGCTCAATCGTAGATATCATTGTGCTGTACGAAATTTACCGTTTGAGTGCCAACACTAAGGATTTGCAAATGCCAAGTAGTCTTGTAGTTTTTTTCAACTCTTTGGTTAAAAAATAAGTATTTAGGCTTATTTTCCACAGTTTTTAAATATCCATGTACTGATGTACAACATTGTTAGATTCTAGTTAGTGGTTTCTGAAATTATCATTTCATTGTATTTTACTAGAAGTGATCAGCTGTTTTCTTTTGAATTAACAAGAAAGAGTTATGTAATGTTTTGAAGGCTCGGTAGGCGAGTTACTTTCAACCCTCTTTCAGAACATCCTTGGGTTGGATTGTTCCAAAACAAAATAAACATTTAGACCTAGATAATATTGTACTTATATGAATTTGTCATACAATTTTGTATCTGTGCTATTCCTTTTTTGTAGTTATAAACAAATACATTATTGTATGATGTAGTTCACTGTTTCGTTAAGTTTTGGATCAATAAAGATTTCTGATTCTGATCCATAGGAAAGTTGTCATGGTCAGATTATATGTAACAAAAAGTGGAAACCTAAGTTAAGACACATAGTTTAACAGTGGAGTATAGCAATTTGAACATAAGTCTATTTGTGATGAAAATAAAGTAAACAGATTGTCCAGCCCCTACTACAGTACAATCATACATATATCTTCTTATCCAAAACAGATGACACTTCTGACCTTTAATCCAATGCCCACATGGTAAAAAAAAGAGATTTTCTTGCTTAACGAGGCGAAGTTGGGACTACAGAGCCCTCTGTATCACTCAACCTCAACCTTTATTTAGCGTTAACGTAAAGTCACTTAACGAATTGTAAGTGGTGACTGCTGAAATTGACCCCAAGCCACAAGAATGATGAGATCATGATACCAATCCGCCACGAGTCCGCCAGGGCCATTCTCTACTTGCTCGCAAGTACATTGGATACTTACTGTAACATTTGTAACGGCAGTTCAAGCTATATGATTGTACGCTACAGCTTTGCAGCGGGTGTGAATTAAAGCTGATGTCAAGATTACCTGATTGATGGTTAAGGACTTAGTTCCGAGGCCCCAGTCCAAGTAGCGATCCAGTGGCAACTGAGCCATTCGTATCCCTTGCTTCTTTGCCTTGGCCAGTGACAACGGATCTTGATTCACCCTATCAACCAGTGCCCCTGTAAAATGCAAAACACGTAACCTAACTTGTTCAGGAAAACTTTGTCAACAATTCTCCCTCTCACCTCAAATGTTAGTCGTCTTTTTGTTGAAACATTAAGAGGTAATGGTAATCATTGTCTTAGTTTACAAGGCGCATTTCGTATTTAGGACCTGGACTTGGTCCCAAGCCCTCTCCATTGAAACATAACATGGCATCCCATTATGGTTACAACATAGCAAAAGTTAGTAGTCATGCCAACATTCCAACCAATGATTTCCCGAGCGATATCCTACTACCACTTCTAGTCACTATTTCACAAAATTTAACCAGCTGAGTTTGTTGTTGTAGCCTATTCTTCGAACTAGGCTGAAGTATATATAACATATGGGCATTGTAATCATATGAATGTGCTTGTAAGGAAATAAGACCCATAACAAAGAACAGCGGACAGATGTCTATTTGAGGTTATGTTGAAGTTGGAGTATATAAAACAGGCTTAGCAAATGTAGGTTACCTGATGTGGTTGAAAAAAGACAGTCTCCAAAATGTAGAGGCAGAGTAAAGTCAACAAATTAGAATTTTGAAGTCTGGCATGCACAAAGTACTCTCGTTTCGGCTTTCCGATTGTGTGTTTATCATTCGTTTTTGAAAGGTGGCGAGATTAAATACTATAGTTTGTTTTCAGTTGCCTCCTCACTGTTTTGATTTAATTTTTCAGCTTGCGGAAGCAAAAAATAACAGAAGAAATAACTTCTAGGTGTCTGTTAAGCCTTGGCCTATTTTTTATTGTTTTTTCATACTAATTGCAAATAAAACCTGTTGTTAATGGTTCTTGTAGTTAGAATGTAAAATAAAACAAACCTCTTACCTATGATGTAAATATCATCAGGATTGAACTCTTTCAAATCTGTACGGCAATGAGGTGTCAAATAGACAAGTTTGTCTTTGGGAAATAAGTCTAAATAACTTTCTTCCGTAACATTCACAGGAAATCCTGGATCATCTAGAGTAGGGATGAATTTTTTGAAGGCATTGAACAACACTGTGTCTCTTTTGAAATTACAAAAATGTAAGTTAAATGGCTCTTTATGGAGTCTATTTTCAGCGAACATATAACACAATTGTTTAGAACAGAGTTTGTTCTCTATAGTGTTCATGTCTTGGTCATAGCCACAATCAATCACAACATTTTCACTATGTAACATTGCTTGTACCAATCTACAGTTGTCAAAATGATTAATGGCAGAATCATAAATTCTAAGAAATATAGTGCTGCCTTGAAAACCGTAGGTGATGTGTTCGTTGCTTTCCATTTCTTGGATTTTTTCCTCTCTACGCTCTGCTGCAAAGAGTCTGTTACGTTCCTTTTTGTTTTTATCGTTTAATTTTTTTATTTCTTTTCCCCACAAAAACTTCAAGAGCTTCCGTCTTTGAGCTCGAGACTGTAAGGCAAAAAGTTCTTTCCAAGACTCTGTGGATATAAACTTAGGAACACTCACTCCATCTTGGCGGAGGACTTCAATTTCTAACAAGAGCAATTTGAATTTGTTTAAAGCTTCGTTGTCGTCTCCAACGATTTCTTGGTAATCTATTGAACGGAACAATTCATCTTCGTATTCCTCATGACTTGCAAGTGTGTCTACGTTTTCATTGCGCTCAATAACTTGATCTTCACCTGCATTTGTTGTAGGCCTACTATCTAATAGTTCATCTTTACTGTCTTTTTTGAAACTTTGTTGGCTATAACTATTTTTCTTCAAACTATTTGAGCACCTAACCCCGTTGAGACTAAATGAAGAACTCTCTAACACATTCAGCTTGGTAACAGTGTGTATATTTAAAATACACGAAATGTAATGGCGGTTAAGAAGACGTAGTCCATCCTTTTTAACATTATTAGAATATGTCACGGATTTAGTAAGTCTACACCCGAAGTTCAACAACGTGCTTCGAAACATTTTTTCCAAAACGCCTAGAAACCAAAGCAATAAATTACACCCTCGGCCTGGTCATAATAACACAACACATACAGTTTAACGAATAATTTCTTGGATTGGTTTCCATTTTTCAATCCAGACTTATTTAAACTAAATGCAACACAAGTTGAACACTATTAGAGTTTAGGACGGCTGTCTACTGTTCCTATACAAATCATAACATAACCTAAACACAAACATAACCTCTTCTAGTAGTATCAAGACAAACGTAACAGCTGTTCACTTTTAAACAACCATAGATAGATAGGGCCGCATCACCGCAGATAATTTCTTTAAATGGTTTACGTACTGTCAGTCTTACCATTGGTCTTACTCTATGAAATTTAGTGTTTATTACTCACTTAAGACGTATAGTGAATAAATCAAAATTTCTATTGAATTTGACTTCTTTCATACTGTTATTTGACTTTTATTGTACAAATTAAAACTTAAACTATAGCTCAAACTGTAACCTCTGACAATAATTTTAAAAACAATGTAAAATTATGTCAATGGTACAAAGAAATTTTGAGACACCGACCACTCAATACCGAGGGTATTTTAAGATAAATATGGGATAATGGTGAGTGTGATTAGTGTTTCAATGGATGCTAAGGTGTAGTCTTGTTTATTGGGCCGACTGTTCCCCAAATTGGGCCATTACCAGTGGAATGGACTTGATACTTTGATTTGAGACACCGACCACTCTTAGAGGGTATTTTAAGGTGAATATGGGATGAAGGGTAAGTGTGTTGAGTGTTTTTGATGGATGATGAGGTGTAGTCTTGTTACAACCTAGGGCTGACTGTTCCCAAGATTGGGTCATTAATTAATAGCCCAACAACCCAATGAAAGGGACTAAGGGCTTAACCTGACTTCCTAATCACGGGGAGAGGCCATCGTCAATAGTTATCCCTGCGCCCTGAAATAGAACCCAGCGGGCTGATTTGTTGCAAAGCAGGCACTATACCAAAACTTGCGGGTTAACGGGACTTCTGAACACTGAGAGTGGCCAACAACGACAAATAAACATTTTTGATTCTTAAAACCTTTTAATCTCTGTTTAGTACAAAATTATAAATAACTAATATAATTACAAGTAATTGAAATGGTGTATTGTGACTTTGATTTTTCAGGATACTGTAAGGTGTATGAGCACAC
Organism: Matsumurasca onukii; assembly: GCA_018831715.1. Classification (NCBI taxonomy): domain Eukaryota; kingdom Metazoa; phylum Arthropoda; class Insecta; order Hemiptera; family Cicadellidae; genus Matsumurasca; species Matsumurasca onukii. Next base: position 2,762,681 of record CM032062.1, read on the forward strand.
AGGGATTGTGCATTGTGAAAGTTAAAATAAATAAATAGAGTAAGGGAGGAACGAAGAAAATAGAGAACAGAATGAACAAAACCCCCAGATTAGGCGACGGGTTTCATTCCTTGTATCAGGCGAAGAAGGCTTTCTTTTTAATAAAGTGAGAAAAACCCCCTCCCACAACTCTTTATCCAAAGCACTCGCTTATAATATTAGTGATAATTGGCTTCATTATTTCATTAATTCCTTAACACCGCAGAACATAGAACTCTTTACTCTTAAACTTCTCTTAAGCAAATTTTCAAAAGGTTCTCAATAACTTATTTATGATAGGGATAATAATAAGTATTTACATTGGGTTTGTAATATTTCAAGCTTGTTGATTTAAAGTCGTAATAATTGACAGTCAGATATGTTTCTTTCGCTTAAACATTCAGATTGAATAACTTCTACATTTGAAGGCACAAACAGATGGACCGGACGGTGTAGTGGTCAGTATAATCACCCAGCAAGTGAAATACTCCGGGTTCGAGTCCGGGTTCGATTCACATATTTTGTTTCAAGTTTCTTTACTAATTTAATTTTATGGAAGAGATCTATATCTTTATTTGTTTAATACCTTATTTTATTTACGGGTATTTTAGCGTGGATTATGCCAAACTTGAAAACTCTTACTTCTATTTACGGGTAGATATTAAAACAATCTCTCGTATTGTCGCTGTAAATAAGTAATGACAATTGACAACAATGGTCAGCTGTCTAGTTGGATATACAAAGTTGTTGCTAGGAGACACCAAACAACTGACTTGCTGATCGATCTATGTACATGGTCCGTCAGTGTCGTTCGCTCGTTGACACTTCTGCTGGCAAAATGACTTCTACGAAGCATGTAAGTAGATTTCTCCATATTTTAGTGTTACAAAGTCAAGGGGCCTGCATTGTTAAAGCTCTTTGGAGTTTTGTTGTGAGGCAACTTTTGTCCTAATCAATTACTTAAACAATTCTTGGTTTAGGAATGTTATTTTCTAATTGTAACCTTTATTGGGTGTTCTATTTAATTATCTTTTAGCAAAGGCTAAGAAACTAGCACTTCTCATTCTGCAATTAATTAAAAAACAGTATTGATGCCCCCCTTTGAATAGTTTTTTACCCATTTTAGAAACTAAACTTCTTATTTAAAGTTTTTGCAATCTATATTAAATGTTAATGTAGGTACTATTGTTATAATAAATTTACTTTTTTACTGTTAGTCTATTACCAGTTCACTGATACTTTTTAATGTGTTTTCAGGGCAAAAAAGTAAGTTGAGAATGGCCAAAAACTATTTTGAATGCAGCCTTCTCATAAGAAATCTCACAAATAATCCTGAGTAAGTACAAAATACATTAATAATTAAAAATAATAAAATAATTTTCTCTATCACATTTGCAAAATTTAACTTTTCCATAACGATATTTATTCACTGATACTTCACTGATAGTCATCAAAACTTAAACATAATCAGCAAGATTTCAAAACTTTACTATAGTAGTTAGTTTTTGAACACATAAAGTATTGAAGTTGACATAATTTACTTTTGACTCTAAATTTGTTACATGCAGTCTTAGAGCTTCCTCAATCATTTCAGATGTCAAAAGTTCAATGGTTTGTGTTGCTACGGAAGTTGTTGTATTATTGCTCGTCACCACAGAGAACTTTGGGAAAACTGGTACTTTTGGTATGTATTCTATCAATTCAATTATTTTACTCTAGAAAACTTAGCTGGTGGGTTGGACTTTAATTTGTTTAACGCTGGGTTTGAGTTCCAGTTGGGTCCTCACATTTGTCTTCAAATTATTTTAGTAATTAATCGTAAATAGTATTGTATAAGAATCGACCTTGTCTATCACAACGTACGTCGCACGGTATGCTTAACATCAATAACATTTCCGATTAAAAGACTAACTCCTCCGGGGTTGTGTCCAGGTTCATCATAGCACTGATAGGATTGCTGGTGGTCACCTCTCTGGTATCCTACCTGGCAGGCTCTTGCAAGCGCAAGCGACATCACCTGATCCGTATCCGCAACACCTCCGGGAGTGCAGCCTCCGCCTCCTTGTCGCTGAGTACGACGGAACCTAGTCCCGAGGGAATCATCCAGCCTCATCTCTCCTACAACAAGAAGTCTACCTCCCGCGCCACAGCCATCATCGCAAAGTGAGTGGGACCAAAGATAATGTTATGGTAAGTAGATTGGGCATAGATGGCTGAGACAAGAAAATCAGCTTAGTTTGGCAACCCAAGCACAGATAGCGCTGCAAGCACTGCCGTCACTCGCCATCTTTCTCCCCGCTCGGCTCCACATGCTCGAGTTTGTCCGATGTCAAAGACTTAAATGTGACCAAATCTTCCGATTTTCAAGAATGAACGAACTTGAGTGCGCGTCAGTGGCTCTACTTAAGACTCTTAGAATCCCCTCCCAGCGCTTTCTGTGCTTGGGCTGCTGAACTACATTGATTTTCATGCCTCAGCCGTTCAGCTCCATGCGCAATCTACCTACCATCACATTATCTTTGGTGGGACATTCTAGTAGAGTTTTAAGAGGTGGCTGGATAGAGCCTGAGTAGCCTCTTTCCGAGTTAGGGAATTTAACATGGAAAATGTTGCAAAAGATGTTTTAAGTAGGTTAACGTACTACAATGGAAAAGTTTCAATAGAAGCATAGAACCATTAATGTTGCTGCATATAAAAGCAAACATTTGAATTTTTATGCTAATGAAATATTTGTAACGATTATTCAAATTCTATGTTCTTCTGAGAAAAACAAGTTTAAATCAATCTAATTGATAATTTGTTGTATTGAAAGTACAAGGCTTTAGAGTTTATATGCAGCAGTCTTCATAGCTTTATGTTTCCATTGAAACAGATTTTAGATTTGATACTTTGCTTTGACACGCCGACTACTCTTGGAGGGGGTTTTAAGGTGAATAAGGGATGATGGTGAGTGTAATGAGTGCTTTGATGGATGATGAGATGTATTCTTGCTACAAAATAGGACTGGCTGTTCCCCAGATTAGGTAATTAATTAATGGCCTAACGACCAATGGAACAAACCAACAACTATGACTTCCAAACCACAGATTTAAGAGGGGGCCGGATATAGCGGCCGCAGGTCCAACTCAGAGTACCACTTATAACATGGGGTCTCCTGACCTCATGTACACATCACTTCTTTCTTTCATTACTATGTCCTTGAGAATCTGGTGGAACAGTTGAGGTTATGTTTACTCTGTTATGGCGAGTCTGCAGCAACACGGTATGTTTTGAGCATATGGGGTACGTAGTGGGCTGAAATTCAGCAGTGAACGTGTTAAGAGTGGGTCTATCCGGCCGCTTCTTAGGGGCTTCACAAAGAAAGGTGTGGACTATGACACTATGCTATGTTACAGTCCGGGGGACCTGATGGTGGAGGACTTCACTAACCCTCTGTCTCCGCCTTACCCCCCGGTACAACAGGTGACCATCGTCCGGGGCTCTGCCCCTCCGCTCGGGTTCCGTCAGACCAACCATTACACAGAGCTTGTACTGCCTCCTGGCTTTGTTGACACTCAGTACAACAAGAGATAACATTTTATCAATTTTAAGTACAATACATTGATATTTTACTTTTAGAATTAAATCCACCTTCATGTATCTAAAACTTGTAGAAACCAGAGTTTTTAAATCAAGTATCAATGTAGTCAACTCAGTTTGATTTTTATATTAAAAAACTTTTGAGTGTTGGCTATTTTGCTATATTAAACCATCGTTTAATGTAAAATGCGTTCATCAATATTAGCAGAAATCGATATTTTGCTGTTAAGATGGTCAAAAGCTTAATACATTGACTGTTTAGTACAGCCATAAGGAGAAAACTTGAAAACTTTGATTTGTATAAGCCAAAAATAAACTTGTGTTTTGATTGTATAGACTGTTATGTGTATAAGTTGGAAGAACTACTGATACCAGTGCAACATTGTCATACAGAATAATTGTTGTTTGTAAGAATTATTACTGGTATCTAAGTATAACTAAATATTTAGTTGTTAATTCATATAAACGCTAAATAGCTTATTTATTACTAACAAAATTTTAAGACAAAATGTTAGTTTTTCCGGTTCGGTCCAAACATGTTTGTCTTCAAATTTCTTTAGTATTAACTAAATATATATTATTATCTTCTGGTCGCTAAAGCTTGACTCAAAAATTACTCATGAGTTTTTAGTCATAAACTAAAAAGTCATACTAAGGTATCTAATATACTTTCGAAAATATCTTCCTTTTAAAGAATACTCTTCTTCTAAATAATCCTGTTTGTTTTTATTTTCCGCCTTATTATTGTTTCTCATCCTTTCAAATTACAATAGTGTAATTTTTATAATATCCAAAGTTCTCTTTTTTATTAAATATAGATACTTGTTGTCTTTGGTTTTCTTTCAACAGTAGGTAAGTATGTATTTTATTAATTAAGTCAATTTATGCTTTGAGTGTTTTTAGCATATTAAGGCATGAGGTTAAAAATTAATATATGTGAAATTTATTGTCATGTAAAAAATTATATAAATTTTCTCTAATTTATTGTGTGTGCTTTTTTCTTATGTACTCCTGTTTTTTCAATAATTGGTGCCCATTTTTATTTTAACTCTAATGAAAACGATTCTTAACTGCAAAAGATACCAAACATTGATAAAAGGTAAGTAAACAACAACTTACAACAGTAATGTATTTATGTCATATATAAAATACATATTATTTACACTGAATACAAAATATAAAAGCAAGTTATTAATTGAATAGCTGATTTATTGTAGTTAAATATTTTAAGATGTGTTATTGAGTATATTGTCTAAATTTAGCCTGTTCAAATTGATTTTAATTGTGTAATTACATTTAAATTAGCGATAGTAATAATTTTAAATACATTCATTTTAATTATTGTTGATGAAAGTATTGCTTACTGCTTTACAATTGGATTTGATAGAATTACATTCTACATAACAATGTGTGTACACTTAAAATATAAATAGTACAGTTTATTCATGGTATAATGTAATAGTAAAGACATTTTTTTAAGAAAACTCATGGAAACAGTGAAGTGGTCAGGCTTTGATGGACAACTTTTCACCTAACTACTTCTGAATTTGTTTGTATTATACTCGTACTTGAACAAAAGTTATCGTGAAAGAAATTATTTTTAAAGATTTGTTCGGTACATACAATCTTGAGCTCTTAGCCATCCAAATTAGCATAATGATTTTTACTAATACTTTCGTCGTGAAATTTAAGATACCAGTAAGTTGGCTATGAACATATATTATCATGGATAAGTTTTAATAGTTAACAATTCTAACACTGTGTCTAAACCCCACACATTTCAAATTCTTCATCAATTTGAACAAATCCCAGATCTTCTCTGAGCTCCAATCTGAAACATAATATAATAATAATGTTAATTTAAATAAGTGTGATGTTCCTCTGAGAAAAAAGGATAAAATAACACAAAAAGCTAAGCTTCTCATAAACTCATTGAGTCCGGTACTTCAATTTGGTTGTTTTTCTGTTTTTAAATGTTAGTATAAGTCAAATAGTTGTTAAAATAATTAAAACACGTTGATTTAATCTGTCCCAATGCAGTAAGCTGTAATACTTAGTACTCGAAGTAACGCTTAGCGCCTGCATAAACTGTAAGGTTATTAGTTGAACAAATCTGTTAGCAGTGCAGCATTTAATTATTGAAGGAAACACGAAACTCGAATATTATGTACCTGCTACGTGAAAGCCGGGCTTTGCCTCTTCGTTTCTCAATAATTTCCAATACAAATATTGTTTGTTAGTAAAATATTTACTATTAATTTTTTTGTCGATTCTTGAAAAAATAAACTGATTAAGCTCAAATTTAGTATATTTCTCAATAATGGTATCGTACAACTGTGAAAAAATATTCAATTATGTACGATCACTAGTGTTAAAATAGCAACTCATTTTAATCTTTTAACTAAAAAAGTTGGTTTACTCCTTAATCTAATATAACTTGTAATTAAATTAATGTTTAATTATTTTTGAATGGATTATCATTTTTTACAAGTCTTCACTTCGGTGGCACCTAACCTCGTGTTTGATCATATCCCGGATTTGTAAAAGTGGTTTTCAATTGTATGCATCGTTAACAGTATGTCTACTTTGATTATTAAAGTAGACACATTATTTTTAAATGACCGCCATTTTTAAATAAAAAATAGTGCAAAAATAAAAATATTTCAAAACTGTAACTTTTTATATTGAGAAGTATCCTACATTTGAAACTAATTGGTTGAGTTGCTCGGATATAAAAACTAATTAGTAAAAATCCATACAGACAGGCAGAAAATGGTACACTTGGCGGGTTGGAATCGTGCGCGACTCCCGAGCTCATCACCCGCAGTCACCCCTTACATTTGTAAAGTGACTAGGTGGTAGCAAGGTAAAGGTCGAGGTTGGGTGGTAGAGAGGACTTTGTAGTTAAACATAACAAACTTTACCTTTTAAATCGTGTCACACTTTGTTCCATAAAGAAACCTACTCCTAAAAAAGGTAAAGTTTGTCTTGTTTAACGAGGCGAAGTTAGGACTACAAAGTCCTCTACCACTCAACCTCGACCTTTACCTAGCGTCACCGTATTAGTCACATTACGAATTGTAAAAGGTGACTGCGGGGATCGAACCAGCGCCACCGGAGTGATGAGCTCCGGAGTCGCGCGCGATACCAATCCGCCACGGATCCGCTTAAGAGTTCAAAAACACTCAGTGAAAGCAGTCATTTATTTTAGTATCCATTTTGGTTGCCAAACTGAAACTCCACATGATCGACGGTCTTGACCTCGGTACATACTGTAGAACGGGACTGGACTACAGTACTCTATACTCTGTATTGTTGTTTGCATATTTTGACCCGTGACAATTGTGTACAGTACTCTGCATACACAATAGAGCATACAGTGATACAGAACGAGGAGTGTGATCTTCTCAGTGTCCATTCACTCCATTCAATAGTCTTTGTGCCGTTGGAACGTGTTCTAGTTTTTTATTACTTTGTTTGGACCATGAAATGTCGGTCCATACAGCAAGATCGGTTTAGATTGGTAAACATGACCAGCAACTTAAAAGAGTATTATTTATTGGCTACAAAACTGCGTTTTGGTTGCTTGTAGTCGATTATAGACCACAAGACATGTCTATGCTGGATAACGTCGAAATGGTTTCAGAATCTTTGAAGGGGTTTGAAATCCTTTAGTTTATTTGGAAAAAAGGATTTACGGTAGTCAGGTTTTCTGGTTAACGAACTTGACCGTAATATTTACAAAAGGAGCATTTTTACCAAATTTGATGAAAATCGGAAAGAAATTTCTACTTGTAGAGCGTACATACGTCCTACATAATTATCTATTTACAGTTTTGAAAATACTCAAAACGTGTTCTGGGGGTCAGGATCGGTGCTCATTTTATGGTCCTTGCCGACGGCATGAATATCTCATTTTCCAAAAGAAATTCCAGCCGTTTGTATGTAGCAAAGCATAACACTTCCTATAGTGTTACTCAAGCCGGTGTCGAATGTCTACAATATCCTGACAATTAATCAACTCAGCTGTTGTCTAACTGTCTGTCTGTCTCCAATCACCGACCAGAGAGCAGAGAGGAAGTTACAACACGGTGTTCTACAACGCACCAATCTATGTCACCTCTATGTCGCAGACTCACTGCACTGTCTGTGTTAGTACTTTGCTTTGGACCAACGGCTTAACATGACTTCCGAACCACGGGGTTTGATCATCGTGAAAAGTTGTCTTAAAGGTATGAATCGGGACTCTGAAATACTATTATTTAAACATTTATACTTTGATTTGAGACACCGACCACTCCTAGAGGGTATTTTAAGGTGAATACGGGATGATGATGGACGATGAGGCGTAGTCTTGCTATAAACAATTAAAGGCCGACTGTTCCCCAGATTGGGTCATTAATTAGAACAAAGCCCCCGTTGGTTGTTGGCGAATTCCCATTGGAAAATAATATGTTTATAAATTCTATCAAAACTCATTTGATTATTTAAAGAGTTGTTGGTATCCCTAGAGATGAATTCCTCAGATTCTCCCAACAAAGACCGGCGAAAAATGGTCCACTGCTATCTTAATCTGGTTGAACGGATTTTACTGATTTTTTTATACACATGTTGGGTACGGTGACGTCAGTGTTCATGCTAATTTCATCGGAATCTGATCTTAAATACAGTTGTATAGCACGAAACCCCATTTTTGGGGAAATGCTTCCCCCTAGAGGTCACCGCTGAAGCGATTTTGCTGAGTAACAAACTTTTAACCTAGAGATTTATAAAAGGAACATTTGTTCCTAATTTCGTTGGAAGAATGCGACCCCTAGAGTGTATAGAGACATACAAGCATGTATAGAGTTGTGCCTTCTGACTCAAGAGGTACGGAGAGCTTAAAACTGCAATCCGTTTTATTCTACGACGTTAATCTGAATGTAACAAAGTGAATAGTAATACTGTAAATAAATATTTTATTGAATTGACATGTTTACAAGCATGTATCTCAATCGTCCACTATTTGATATACAATTTTGCATTCCTCCACATCTAGATCCCTTTCAAACATACATAACTTACATTCGTACTATTCCCATTTGCTCGAATTTTTCCAGTCCTACCCCTGTTAGTCTGATTCTCCAATATCCCAATTGTGTGCCAAAACTCGTTTGAACTGTGTAATGCTTCTGCGACCAAAACTGGTTTTCTGAAAGCCTTTTGGCTCTGTAACACTTTTGATCGAATTTGGAAGCATTGACAAACTGAACTCCTGCCTGTGAGGGCAAACGTTCATGAACCATCGTTCTGTGTCTCCCAGTTCGATAGTTCTCCCTGTCTCTGGTTTCGTAAGAGTGTACATCAATTCCTCTTACAAGGTCGCATTTACATTTGAAAAAAAGACACGTTTCTAAAATGTAGAGACAGGGTAAAGTCAACAGTTTTTATCTTTTGAATGCTGGTCTGCACGACTCAATGCAGTTTTGCGATTGTTCGCACTGCTTGTTTTGAAGAATGAACACTCTGAAAAGTTTGTGTTTAAGCCTCCCCAATAAACGTTAGTCTGTAGGCCAGGTGTGGGTAGATTAATCCATAATAAGCCGTCATCAGTACCTGAGTGGGGCAATATTTGGAATAATTGCAAAATAAATTTAGCTATTTAGAATAATATCTAGAAGAAAGAAAGATAAGGTTATTTTAGGAAATACCTAGACAATATTCTTTAGTCCTTTGAATAGTCTTTACCAATGGCCTAAGTCCATAATACAATTCTTACATTGTAATCCACCTCCCATTTCACTAATTCTCTATCATCTCCATTCCCATAAAAAAATCAACACAAAACATTATATGCACACTGAATTTAATAAGTTATTATTTCTATATTTCGTTTTATATACGGCAATAAAAATAAGTAGTTCTTTTTAGGCACATTTTATAAAAAGCTCTGTTTTAGCTCCCATACCAATAACCATGAAAATCCGTAGGGCCGTTCGCGAAAGGCAACAGCGGTATACAACGATATTTGGCATGATCTAAATCACTAAGAAGATTCGCTTCACTCGCGTCAGCGCTCAGCTGCGTGTTGAACATCACTACAGGTGTAGTATGCGGAATAACAACACGGGCTAAGGTTGGTCAGCCATTACGCACGTATGAAGTTGTATAGCTGAACACTTTCCTAACGGAACAATTAACTATCAGGAACAATATAATGAGGTAATTAACTCAATACGTGCAAGGCAGGCCGCAACTCGACCGTAACTGGACTGCGCAAGCCTAGACAAGACACTAAAAAAATCATAACATGGTATTAAGGACTCAAAAACGCTAAATAAAACTTTACTACAGTGTAAGACGTCCTATTATAATCATACACATGTTTGGGTTGTCCTTAATTCATAAGCCTAACGTTCGGTTTTTTGTAGCTGTTCTACAATTAAATAAGTTAAAAAATTAAGTTAATTGGTGGTGGGTGACTGGTCAGGTTAGGCTGATTACTTTTTTATGACATAATTTTACCAGGGTTCCTTGTGTACTCAATCTTTCTTTGATTTTCCACTATATGTTACTGACGCGGGTGTAACTTTTGGACCTTTATTTTATGGGCTTCATACTTCCATATAAGTTCATAAGTCAAACCACCAACATCGAGGGATGCAACGACAAAAAAACTATTTTCATGCCCCTAAAACAAGTGTCATTCTTCCCTGCCATACGCCGGATCTAAAATCGGTATGAAAAGCGAACGGTAAACTCCATCCCCAAAAATAAAAGAAAGTTTTAAGTCGTGTTTAAAAAAGGTAGTTCAATCAATTGCTCAAAACTCCTAAATGAGCCTTTCAACTGTTTTCCTAAAACCTTTCTTCCTGAAGCAAAAGAAACGCAAAACCACTCGTCACGAAGTTCATAACTACAATCACACAAAACACTTTCACCGGTAACCACGGGTTCTATACATTGTACTTACACTTATGTGAGATAGAAGCAACAATTAGCAGCGGCTAGCCGCCGTACAGGGGACCGCTGGCAGCTAGCCGCTAGCCGCGCAGATTACAGGGCGGCTAGAAAGCGAGAGCCGAGAGGACGAGGACGTGAGTGAGTGAAGGTGGCAGGTGCAGCGGAGGCTGGTGAAGTGCAGCAGGTGAAAGAGAAAGGAAAAGTGTTTTTCGATTCTGCTGAGTGCGGTTAGTAGGAGTTCAGAAATAAATTCAAATAAAATTCCCTTTCCTAAATTGGACAACCCCCAGTTTTTCATAATTCACGGGGTGAATTTGAGATATTTTTTAGCGAATGTCCTAAGGAAAAAGAGGAATATTTATTTCTATCGCCATACAGAACGAAACAACATATCGGTAACTTCCCAGCTGTCCTTTCGAACAATGAGGTATTCATGCCGTCAGCACGGCAGGACCCACACCTTGACCTTGAAATGTGCACCGATCCTGACTCCCAGAACTCGTGTTGAGCATATGTGTATATGTGTACTCTCTACAGGTCGCATTCTTGTCCGAAACAATTTGGCACATTTGTCCTTTAGTAAGTATTTCGGTCAAGTTCGTTAGCCAGCAAAATCGGACTACCGGAAGTATTCTTTTGGGAGTTTTCACCAAAAAGGCAGTTTTAATTAACAGTGGAATGAGTAGTCCGATTTTAATGAAATTTGAAATGCGTTTTACTTTTATATAATGTGGTAAAAGACCACGTAAGTCTAAGGCCGAAGGCGGAGCGAGGCTGTAAGCTCAGTGAACTATGTTACAAATCATATCAGCGGCGGTTTAGCGCTTACCTGCAGGTCGGCTTGTTTATTTTTCTAAAATAGTGTTTACATTTGTTCTTATCTAGACTCACCTAGCAGGTCAGGTATGAGCGATGTATCGGTCCAGGTTGTTCCAGTTGCAAGAGTAGTCTATCTTGAGATGACCGAAGGTGCTGAGGCCGAACTGCTGAGCGTGCTGATGCTGCTGATACCTCCTGCGTCGAGCCAGGGACACCAGTTCGTCATACAGCTCGTCGTTCTCCTCGCTGGAGGTCGTCATGGGCGGGATCAGCTCTCTATATACACATAAAGAAATTAACTAGTCGGATCGGGGCGGGTGTCGATTGGGTAGTTGGGGTAGGATTTGGGAGGATTGGAAGCTAGTTAGAAGTTGATGGAACAGGGAAAAGACAGCTTGGTTGGCTTTGTACGACGTGAAACTATTGGTAGAGTATCTTATCTCATCCGATGAGAAGGTAGGGTAGGACGGGTAGGTCCTATAGTTGGGTGGATGGTAAAGGTAAAAAAGGTCAAGTTTGTCTTCAACGAGGCGAAGATAGGACTAAGAAGTCCTCTCTACCAGTCAATATCGACCTTTACCTAGCGTTACTGTATAATCACTTTACAAATTGTAATGGTGACTACGAAATCAAACCGGCAACACCGTAGTGCTTAACTCCAAAGTCGCGCGCGATACCAAAACGCCACGGATCCCCTTCTCCGATGGGGTAGGACTCGGGAAGATTGGAAGGTAACTATAAAACTTTATAAAGCCTAAATAATTTCCATTTTTCTGAAAGAAACCCTCTTATTGGTGAATTGACTCTTCTGGGAATATTTTCTGGACACGGTTGTGTGTGTTGATTACGCTGAAGAGAAGGAAATTTGTGACTTATTATTTAGTAAGCAAACAAGAAGAAAACAAGACAAAGAACAGAGATGAGATCCAAGATTGAAGTTTGGAGAATGAGTTCACGAATTCTTCATATACCAGAATAACAAATAACGTCCGTTCGAACCACACGAAGAAGTTAATTACACAAACAAAATTAACAGCAAACCAATCACGGCAAGCAAAAGATTTCTTAAACTGTCTGCTGTCCCTCAAAAACAACTGATCGAAAGATCATTTTCTACTTGACCAGCTGGCACACTTCTCCGTGCAACATAGTAAACTTCTTCACCACCTCACCACCGGTAGAGCTAAGTGTTCTGGTCTGAAAGAGCACGCAGGCAGGAAGATGAGAAGAGAGGCATAACAAACAGGTATCAGGATGAGCGAACCCACCACGAGAAAGTAGTCTACGTGAACCTGAACTTGACGGGTGAACGCACGCACGCACACACACGTACACATTGTGATAAGATAATAGAAAGTGTAGTAGTTTCACAGACTCGTGTGTGTTCAAGTTGTTTAGATAGTTACAGATTTCACAAGCGTGTCTGATGTTTAAAACGCGAAAACATCTATGAGGAGGAAGGAGGATAGGCAAGTTGTGTCAAAAAGGAAATTTCGGGTATGGAAAATAATTAGGAAAGGTGTCCTTAAGGCGTGATTCACACACTGCTGTTGTGTTTAGCGTGTCAGACGAGGTGGTCTAGAATATGCATGCAGACAAGGAACACTGGAGCCGTGGACCAAGCGACCGGGTGAACCGGACCGGGCAAGTCTTCGCCGGATGTACTCGTCCGTTATCGTTCCACATCTGTCATAGATTGTCCGGAAGGAAAAAGGCTAGTAAATGTTTTCGTAGTTGAATTTGGTTGTCGGTGAATCATGGTGAGTTTCTTATGTGAAATGCATTCAGAGCCAGAATTGGAACACCTGGGTTCCCGGGAGACCCCACGAGGGAGCCTTGGGATCCCGACGAAGAAGGAGCCTTGGGTCCCCGGAGACCCCATGTAGAAGCCCTGTAGGTTTGAAAACCTCACGAAGAAAAGTTTCACACATTTTCAAAACGAAACTTGGCTATTACCAAAAAACATTTCTTCAGATTAAAAAGCAAATTGCTAAAATTTCCATTCGTTAAGATTTTTAAGGCCTTCCACCGGGTGTCAGGCTGACTTAATGTTGAAATAGTTTAATGTGTTCATGTGTTAATTTTCTCCTTGATTTGTCACAGAAGATTTAATTACTGCTCGTATAAGACCCAAAACCAAAATCCAAAACTTATTTACGCCTTGAAAACAAGATCCATGCTAATTAACCCCGCCTCGGGCGTAAAAGATTTAAGAACCTAGAACGACAAATATAATCCCATTCAAGATTTGCCAGCAATGTGATGCCGCTTGCCTTGGACCATGATTCCGCTAGTTGCAATGATGATTAGATGATTGCAAGTCCTTGATAGGAAAGGATGGAACTGGTACAGATCTAGTGAGCCGTGGCGACACCAGCTGTGACTGGCGCTCTACAAGGCATTGGTCAAGGCTGCGATCAGCTGATTCTTCTCAAGAAATCAGGACCATGAAGAGTTCTTCATATTTCTCCTTAGTCGGTATGCCCACCTGGTAGCTTTGCCAGAAAAATTTCTGAATTCGCCGGGTTCATGCACTTGGAAAGATTAAGTTATTTAACCTAAAGAAATGTGAAGACAAATGTGTGAACCGAACCGGGACTCGAACCCGGGTTTCTCATTTGCCGGGTGATTATGCTAACCGGCTTACCCCGGAGGGTGTAGTGGTTAGCATAATCCACACATTTTGCCTTCAAATTTTTAGCAATAATTGAATGTATAAGTGGAGTTACATGGAGTGGATGTATATATAGAGTTACACATACAAATAAATTTTTGCTTTTAATAATTATTGTTAAGTTGTTTAATTATATTTATTGTTCCACTAAATTAATATCATATCCTATCTTAATGGTTAAATGGCCTGAAACTTTAAAACACGAAATGGCTGCTATTACCGTACTAGTTTACTGCACGTAAAGGTCTTTAAAGTAAAAAATTAAAATCATTACATCTGTATTAGGTTTTAGCGTCATGCGCAGGTTGTTTGATATATGTTTGTATTTTAAAGCTCAAGTCCCCACAGTCATGTCATATTCGCGTTAGGCCACCTGTTTGGAAAAAATCAGTAGACAATATCTTTGAAATTAACGATTTCCTTTGGTGCAGCTTTTACATTAAGGTAGCGATAGGAGAAGCATTTGAAATACCACTTTTCCTACTATTTAACCTCTATATTAGGGGTTTTGGAATTGTCTATCACATCTAAAATAAAAGTGGAGGAAGAAATCTCAAAAACACCCTGTACATTTATTGTATCATATTACAAAATACATTTTATAGAATGCCCTTATGTGTTTAAATGACCTAATCAAAGACAGCATTTTGCAATACTAATTAGAACAGCCTAGTCTCGCTAAAGAAGGCACAAAACAGCTGACTCCTTGATTGGAAGTAGAGGAAAGGCAAGGACGATGTCCAACTGAAGGTATAAATGGAAATCACCATAACGGGATCTCACTTTACGATCTAGACCAACGCAACGCACAGTTGGAGACTCAGATTGCTCTGAACAAGATGGAAGTGCTCATTGCTCATTACTGCTGAAGATCACTTGACTTTTCTATATAAATAAAATCAGACTTTTGTCTGTACATTGCAAAGAATCCATCATTTTTTTGTTATTTGGTGTTCATATACTTTGCATAGACCGAAACTGACGTCAAAAAATTCCTGTCTGTCTGTCTGTAACGTTTTTATGCATCTTGGACCGCTTATAACTCAGAATCGACTGAAGCTATGGCGGTGAAACTTCGTTTAAGGGTAAAGCTCATTACGCAGTGTGTATTTAGTTATATTTTATACCCATACAACATCCACAAAATAAATGGCGAGGGACCAAATTGGGCACTGAGCACGTTTTTAGGCATCTTAGACCGCTTATAACTCGAAATCCGCAGAAGCTATGGCGGTGAAACTTCGTTTAAGGGTTAAGCCTATCACGCAGTGTGTCTTTAGCTACATTTTATGTCCATATAACATCCTCAAAATAAATTGCAAAACCAAAGCGAGTTCTAAAAACGGGCGGAACGGCGGAGTAACTATAACTCTCACAAGGTAGCTAAGACTTTTGTCTGTACATTGCAAAGAATCCATAGGTTTTGGTTATGTTTAAGGGTTAAGTCCACCTCGCAGTGTAAGATTAACAGGCAAACTAAATGGTTTTCTAAGGATATATAGGAAACTATTTTTGTTGTTCATTTTAAATTTGCAATTTTCTTAAAATAAATTTACAGCTATGTTAATAAAGCCCCGAGGCGAAGCGCGGGTACTCTCAGCTAGTAGTAATTAAAGTAATGGTTGACTCATAGTGCATTGAGTTGCTACCCGTGACTTTGTAAAGGAGTTTCTGTTTGTGTATGTTGGAGTTCATAATCCAAGAGGGAAGACAAAGTATTATACCGGTTGTAAGTGTGTTAATCGAGTGAGTTTCAGGTTTTGAATTCTCGGAAGAAGTGAAGTTTTGGGTTGGAAAATCCTTGAACAAGGCACATGGGAACTGTAAAAGCCGACCGAGAGAATGAAATATACAACAGCCAAGACGTAGAAAATGGTATATTTTCAAAATAAGAAATGTATGAAACACCTTCTAAGGTCATAGAGCTTTCAAAATATTAATTTATTTTTTAAACTTGGTGGCTTGGGAAATTTAGATGCTCAGCAGTTACATTGGAAACCTGAAAAATATTGAGTTCTGCCGGTTGCAGAATCTGAATATTCTGTTATCCAAAGAATATATAGCTTTCGGAATCCAGAAGAGCTGTTCTAAAACATGAACAAATATAAACAATGTCTACAATAAACATACAAAACATCATGACCAAAGCTAACATAATACAAACAACCCTGTAAAAATTTAATTTCAAGGCAAAAAAAGAAATTAGTAGTGTCCTTAGACTATTTTACTTAAAAAATCACTACTTCTTAGCATTGAAGTCTATATAGTATGTTTTACTATCATGTTGTTGACAAACAACGCACCAGCACCAAAATTAACCTGATTGTCTCACGGTTAAATAACGTGTCTCTGCTTATGACCTATTTCCTGCATGCAATATTCCGGCGTGACGGAAGGCCACTGGTTCGCATGTCGGTGTAATTTCGCAAAACACTTCTCCAGGAAGCTCAGGCGAGGACGTTCACTTTTTACTCAAGAACAATGCCAGTTTTTGTTTCAGCAATTCCACGAACAATATGAATATTGTGCTGTAAACGTTTTGGGTTATGCAGAATCAACTTGGAGTATGTAGGCTAGATTGCAAAACCGCATTACGTTGAACATTCTAGCTCAGAAAGTAAATGTGTGTAATCAATCTATGGGTTGTGTTTTGGGCAAATTTTCGAAATTTGTAGAATTTAAGGTTGGACGGTCCCCAAGACGTGTCGGTTGGCGAAGACGTGTCCTCTCAGAAATGGGTTATCATGCTATATGTAATATGTATAAATCTTGTCACAAGGATTGATATTACAGTGCCCATCATGTGTTCTAAAAATCTGTGAAATCCATATATAGGGGAAAATCGTTTTTCACAGCCATCTTGGTCTGGCTGATTGAATTTTGTTGATTTTTGGTAGACATGTTGGGTACGTGAACGTAATTGTTTCACTAAGTTACATCGGAGTTGAATAATAAATGTAATTTATAGCATACAACCCACGTTTAATGGAGCCCTCCCCAAAACTGCTTTTGAGACTGTAAATATCCCCTCGTAACCAAAAAATCACTAGAATTCACGGTAGAGCCAAAGAACAATTGAATTTGTTTGGCACAGTCTTTGTATTTGTACAAAATGTTTAAAGTTTGTAACTCATTAATAAAAGTTGAGGATATTATTTAATGCTTGTTCATTAAATAAACGCGTTCTTTAGTAAATAATATTTTCCTTAAAACTATTTTGTTGAACATTTCATCAAGTTTAAGACATTTTTCGATAAAATTCCAAAACACAACTAAAATCTTTCCCACGTAGGCGCCGTTTTACGAACCCCAACCCCTCGTAACTGCCCTAAGGGTCGCCTGTACAAAGCTGACGCGGGTTTGCCGTTTCTCGGCACTCTCAATCATGCCTACACTAGTTGGTCAGACTATATCGTGTACCTGATTTGTCTGGAGGACTTGCGGTTCAGCCTGGGTGTCTGGTACACGTACACCAGGGGCGGTGGTTCCTCTGCAGAAGTCAGCTGACGTGTCTTGGTCTTCTCACACAGACCTGCAAGAGAACAGTTGTTGATGGTACAATTTCTGATGTTATAACATTATTACAGACGTTTTCCATGGGTTTTGAGTGAACAAAAACACGTACAAATACTTAAAACATTTTCTTTTCCAGTGGTTGGGCATAAATAATGGTCGGTCTGACTCACGACTGTGATTGGTCGTTCACTGCTCCGAGCCAGCCAATGGGGCTGTTTGGCGGACGTGCTTGATTTTTTTTTTTTCGTAAAGTTGTTGTACATGTTGTTTTGTGGTTTAGGCTAGCTGTTGTAAAATTAAAATGTTATCGGGGAAAGGGAAGAAAGGGGGAAACTAAAGTTATTTGATGGTGGGTGACTGGTCAGCTTGCGCTGATTACTTTTGGGCTAGCTCTTTTACTACTGTTTTGTGTTATTTATTAGGTTATGTTTCACCTGAAGACGAGGTCAGATTCCAGATCCCGAAACGTCGTGTACTTTTTGTTCACTCAAAAACGTCCGTAACAATGTTTTTACTGAAGCTGGTAGATGTTTACACTTCGAACAAACAGTTGTTAATATTGCTGCTAACAAATATACAAGTATTAGCCCGTTTACCTCCATCATCGGTCAGACTACATCGTCCTTCTTTGACGCCACTGCGCAGACTCCACGCAGTGCGCCCTGGAACATTATACAGTGTGTTCCGCTCGCCGCGCATGCTCGCCCACTAATCTGTGGTTGTCACCGTGTAAAATGGTATAATCTCTGGGTTTCCCGGCCCTTAATGACACTTTGTCGCTAATTCTCTCACATTTCCTACTTTGAAGCCACAATTACGATGTGAACTAGAACGTTCTCAACTTAAGAGCTACGAGTGGAAGGTTGAGAGGAACAATCAAAATTTGGTACTTAACGGTCAGTTTAGGATCAGGAAATTAGGGTAATTGACCGTTCAGACTTTTATCAGACATACAGAAAACAATAAGAGTCCAGGTGAAATTGTGTGACCTCCTTCTTGTGTAGGAAGTCGTTTAAAAACGGCCACCAAATCTACTTAATTTACTAGACACCAAAGTTATGTTGGAGGTATATTTGACCATAAAGATTTGAAATGAATTGCTACTCAGTAGATTTTGAATACAGTATATTGAACACTCGAACGGTAAAGTGCCGTACAGCAAAAACCATCCGATTTCATAGGCGTAACGAGGGGGGTTTCAAGGGTTGTAACCCCCATTGCAAGTATAATTAGAAATTTTTTTTTTTTAAAATAGACTTTATGAGTGATTTCAGAAATCATGTTTCTTTAACTTACATTATTACGTAGGGGCCCACATGATATTAATAAACTTATATTGAGATTGAGTAGTAAACATTTATTTTATTTTGTAACACAATACATTCCTGGAGCTCTGCCGTACCGAGCCCTCTAGTACCGTATGAATCGGTCTTAGACCCGAGCAGTAGGTGTATCATCAAACGGCCGAAGTCGCGTGACATGTCCCGAATGAGTTGTAGTTGTCTTGTCTGTCGTTTGCCCATCATGACTTGAATTGATGTGTTTTGGGACTTGTTCAACTAGTTTTTAAAAGTTAAAACAAAACCCATTATTAGTATTTTACCAATAATACAACCTCCTCATACCAATTGAAAACCGCTTTGATGCTCTCTCGGGAAAGAAGACAATAATCATTTTATTGTGTCAAACAAAACAAGTTAAAAGAAAAAAGAAACTCCCGGACTCTAACGGTATGAGTAAAACTATTAAACCGAAATCCAAAAATCAAAAACCAAATACGGGTAACCATAAGCAACAAAACCCATCACAAGAAGGGAAGCACCTACCCTTTAAAAATATCTGTATTCTAGGTGACAGTCACTCACGGCATTTAGCTGGCTTGGTGGGGGAGTTGGTGACTTCTGACACAAAGGTAATCGGCGAGTGTAAACCAAATGCCGGCCTACAAATAGTGGCACCCAAGATAGACAGACCCACCTTAGAAGACAGCTGTTATGTAATCATTGCTGGAACAAATGACGTAGCTACTGGGAACGAGAAGAACATCTTTAGGTATCTAGAGGAAACAATATTAAGATACCGAGCTACTTCTAAGGTGCTGGTATGTACTCTGCCGCGACATACGATCTACCCAGGAGTAGCCCAGTCCATCGAACAACAGAAATAATCAACAATTTCATCACGGAACTATGCTGCCGATACGAAGATGTACAGAGCCTAAATGCCTACAATATACCCCGACGCTTATTTACCACCCATGGATTACATCTGCGCATGAGAGGGAAAACCCTGCTGGCTAGGCGTATCAAGAACGCGCTGTACACCTTCACAACCCCAGACAGCAACATCAAAAGAAAAGGATGCCCAATGCTTGAAGCTGCCACCTCAAGGACCGAGAAGCTGGAATCTCCGACAATCGCTCCGGGGGAAAGATCTTACGCGGAAGCTGTGGCAGATCTTCCCCAGCACATGACCTACCACCAACGTAGTGAGGACGTCATCGTCTACGACCTTAGAACTCCAGGGACAGACAGCCAAATAACCACAATTAAAGATGCTTTTTTAGGAAGTCCACTTACAGTCCAGTAACAAAAATAGCCAACAACAAAAAACCAATCACAATTCCGAAAACAATTTTAAAAAGACAAGTATCATTTGTGCATCAAAATGCTCAAATGGCGACAAATAAGGGGGATGAGCTAACTCTCATGTGCGAGGAACTCATTCCCGACTTGCTTGTTGTTACCGAACACGGTTTTAACAACAGCAATGTTAATCACTTCAAAATTCAAAATTATCAGTTGGCTAGCTCTTGTGCCGCACCTCCACCAAAGGAGGAGGAGTAGCAATATTTTCAAAAACAGAACACTCTTTTACCCTTACAGACTTACTGAGTCCACAGACAAACTTCGAAGTGACTGGGGTAAAATTCAAACGTCCCTAACGAATCTTACAGTCGTCGGACGTACAGATCGCCAGCGGGAACGAAGATTCTTTTCACCAAATTTGAGCAATTGTTGTCCGACCTGTCAAAAATGGTCACCAGTTTGTCATAATGGGTGACTTCAACATCGACGTCTTAGACGTCAGTAGCCCAGCTACAAAACTGTTTGCCGACTTGTTAAAGTCGTTTGGCCTGTTTGGTCGGTGAACTCGCCAACGAGGGTCACCGATCACTCAGCAACTGCCATAGACAACATTGTTACCAACCTGATTGGCACAAGGGTGACTGTGATCAACACAGCAATTTCGGATCACTATGGCCAGCAGATCACTATTGGTGGTCATGAGCCTACGGGATCCACCAATCGCAAAAACAGTAAGAGATACAAGGCCCACAAACATCGTGCTCCTAAACCAATTGCTTTTGCAAGAGGAATGGAGTTTTCTAAACTTTAGAGATCCCGTAGAACAACAGTTTCAAAAATTCGAACAAACCTTTAAATTTCACCTCGACGTGAGCTGTCCCTAAAGAAAAAGCAACAAAACCGAGAAATCATCAACCGTGCAAATGGATTACCAAGGTATTCTAATTTCGAGAGAAAGATTATTGTTTTACTCCGAAATTAAAAGCACACAACAAATGTAGAGTTTAAATTGTTCTTCCAAAACTATAGACGCATCTATAGAAGGGTCATCAAAGCTGCAAAGCTTACGATGTCTCCAAAGCGCTGCTCGCGTCAAAAAACGTGTCAAAAACCGCTTGGGCCATAATAAACAATAAAAACCAACAGACAGACAAACAGATCAAACTCAACACAGACAGTGAACAACTCAACGATCCCCTCAGGGTCGCTGAGGAATTCAACACATTTTTCCTCGGTCGGTGCTGATCAAGGCCTTAGTTCGGCCAAGATCCAGCCCGCTCTCCCATTAATACCGAGTCCTACAGCCTCAATGGCTCTGACTCCGGTCACAGAGGAGGAAATTGCTACGGTGATAAGAAATCTCGCTTCAAAAAAAACAAACGATTCAAGTCATGTGTCAACGTGGCTTATCAAACAGTGCTCAAAGCATTTGTTGAAGCCACTTGAACACTTGATCAATCTCTCTTTTCACTGTGGAACAGTTCCTCCTCTCAAAATCGCAAAAGTCATCCCAATTTTCAAAAGGGCGACCCGTTTTCAAAACAAAATTACCGCCCGATTTCAATCTTACCAGCCTTCAGCAAAGTCTTTGAGAAGGTGTTTCTAATCAGAATCGCGAATTTTCTAGAAAAACACAAACTGCTATCATCAAACCAATTTGGGTTTCAAAGTGGAAAATCCACAATGACGCAGTCATTCGTTTAGTCGAGATGATAGTAGAAGCCATCGAAAGTCGAGAAACTACACTCAGTGTATTCTCGACTTGTCAAAACTTTGACTGTGTTGATCATATCACCCTGGTTCAAAAACTCGAATATTACGGGATACGAGGAGTGCCACTCAAGTGGCTTGAATCGTACCTTAGTGATAGATCACAATTCGTAGGAATATCTGACGTTAAATCGGGAGAGGAGTGGCTGAACTATGGGGTCCCACAAGGCTCCATACTCAGCCCGCTTCTCTTTCTGATTTACGTCAACGACGTTGGCTCATCGGTACATAACGGACAACTTGTCCAGTACGCAGATGACACGACTCTCTGTTTCAAAGCATCTTCAAACCAACAATTGGAAATCGATTCATTTATTGAGCTCAACAAAGCTATTCAGCATTTCAACGAGCTCAATCTCAAATAAATCCAACAAAATCAACATTTATTCAATTTTGTCTGCGACAGACGGTCTCAGATATTAGTCCAACAGTCATGGTGGACAATACTGAGATCGAAGAGGTCTACTCAACAAAATTCCTTGGGGTACACCTCGACCGAGGTTTGACCTGGGAATATCATGTAGACAGTGTCTGCTCAAAGTTAGCCTCAGGCATTTATGTTTTGAGGAAATTGTCCGAATACTGCCCAATTCAGGTACTGATGACGGCGTATTACGGAGTAATCTACCCACACCTTTCCTACGGATTGGCTTTGTGGGGTGGATGCTCAAAATCAAGTTTTGACAGAGTTTTCATTCTGCAAAAAGCAGTCCGAACCATTGCAAAACTACAATGGAGAGAGTCGTGTAGGCCAGCATTCAAAATTTGAAATTGTTGACACTACCTTGTCTCTATTTTTGGAAACTTGTCTTTTTCAAATCTAAGTGCGGTCTCGTAAGAGGATGTGACATTCACTCTTATGAAACTAGAGAGGCAGAACTTCCGAAACTGAGACACAGAACGGCAGTTCATGAACGTTTACCTTCTCAGGTAGGAGTTCAACTAGTCAACAGGTTGCCAAATTCTATTAAAAGTGCCCCAGAGCTTAAGGCTTTTAAAACTCGTTTGAAAAAGTTTTGACCCCCGAAGCATTTTACAACACAGACGAGTTTATGGCACATGACTGGGAAAACAATAACTGACTACTGGATTGAAGTGGTACAATTCGAATGAATGAGAGAGAGTGAATGTCAAAAATGTATGTCTGATTGGGATTTCGATGTTAGAATGAGTGGAAAATTTTAGCTTTTAAAACAGATTTGACGTTTGTATAACATGTAAATTGTTAACACAATAAACTATTTATTTATTTATTTATTTATTTATTTATTTAGTATACAATGTTTATACATTTTCTGGGTTCCCTTGACCATTTGATCATCCTGGTTACGTCTATGTCCGATTTTCCCATTTTGTCTAATTCGCTTTAGTGGATTGTCCACAAAATTCACCAAAATTCACGGTAGCGGTTATATTTAGGAAGATATGTTCAACCGAAGAACAATTAGACAATTATATAGTACTACAATTAGACAGTGCTACAATTAGACAGTGCTACCAACAGACAGTGTGAGTGGCCCATATTCCCCCTCTGCATGGGAAACTTGGCCAACACTCGAGTTGTTGCTAGACAATAGTTTATAACCAACTTTCGCCTCTTTATTGTCGGAAAATTGACATCATAATACACCTCTGTACACCACGCTACAGTGGTGACATCTTTACAATTGAGAAACTTGCTGTTGTTTGGCTTTTAAGCAGTTGAATATGCATATGGTTATCAACTGTCAGAACCAGATTGAAACATGCCGCCTAAGGCTAAAAAGTTTATTTGTCTGCCGACTCCGTGGGCAGTTGTGGTTGTGACAACAGATTTCGTCCCATGAAAGAAATGTAAAACATGAAATTTCTTGGGACAACTCACCTACAGTTTTCATCGGATTTTATGAAATAAACATTTTAAAGTGCATTAAATGCGAGATTAAATGTTTCAATGGTTCGCTAAGCCCGTTGCATTTCCCATTAATAGATCGTGCCTACATTCAAACATTAAAGACTCTCTGTGTTTTTATTTACGGAAGTAAAATAATACAATTTTCAACAAATTGGTCCGGTGATCACTGCAGTATTGTTATTTTTTAAAATAAAACCTTTTTCAACAAGATAAAATAAAATAGTAGGCGTGGGGTGTCTTCTTGTTTGTTGTTCTTATGGGACAAACAAAATAGCCGACAAGTACGGTGCAACTAAAGGTCCGCCTCTGCGACGCTTCAATGAAATTTACGGCGGTCCGTTTTTTACCTTTCAAAATCATTGTTACATTAATAAACATGATATTTGCAAACTAGAGGTTTTCAAACACGCAAACAAATCTTTCTCGAAATTATGCGTTTACGTGGGAAAAATGGAGATTTATCACTGGAATTGAGGGTCCATCTCATGCAGCATAGCGACGAGTCTCAATAATCTAAATATTCGACACTATAAAAGTTTAAAATATTTACATTGTTACTAAAGCTTATCTACACGTGTAGAGTTTTTTCGAAATTATGGCATCAAATTGAAATTTGACAGTTTTAAAAGTTTAGTTGTCGCTATTGAACAATTTATGAAAAATCGGGCCTATACTGGTGAAAACTCCTATGGTTTCAATAGCCTATTCATGTTTATTAATGTTAAAATAATTTTTGAAAGGTGAAACGGGCCGCCGTAAACTCTTGCAGGCGGTTGATTGAACAGTTAGGCCGCATCAGTTAAAGAAGGCCCTTTGTTTATACATGATACGTGCGAGGTGCTGTGTTCCTTGGGCGAAGAATTTATGCTATCCCGAAATGACCACTGGGGCAGACGCTATCCTGACTAAAGTCATTGGTCATGGGCGTAGTTAGAGGTGTTTAGGGCAAAATCAGCCGTAAAAGATATTTAGATACAAAGTTCTTGCCGCGAGCTATGGCCGCTCCCAAAAAGAACAAAAGTTATTTTCAGGTAAGCGGATGTAGGTGAGATTGGCGGTTTTATTTCTAATTCAACTTAGGAAAAAATTAAGATTCGTTTGAATTTACTGTATTTACCTGGTTTTGGGACGCTCCGCGCTTCCACCGATGCAGTGTTGCGTGCAAATCAACCGCTGCGCATAGGCAGTGTGTTTAATTTCAGAAACTAATCTTGTACTGCATTTAAAATAATAGTGAATATGGCTAGAATTGCTACTATGTCATGTATTTGAAACTAGGTTCAAAAGAATTCACAATGAAAGTGTAGTTTTACTTTAAAAAGAATTTATAACCTTAAAATTGTGCTGCGCCACGCCCTGAAAAATTTACCGCTCTAGGCTGCGGTTTTGCTCTATTTAGAAATGCGGTTATCAGACTGTTGATCAGTTATGGAGTACTGGGCCACCGTACGAGGCCATAAATGTGTTCATTTTATCGTTTCCCTTTTTTCGGGTATCGGCATTGTTACTTCTATACGCACAATGTACTAACTTTTCTTTTCTTAGTAGGCCTGTAGTGTTTCACTCTGTGTTTTCATAGCCGCAGTGGTCACCAGGCTGATTCGTCCGCCTAGGAACACACGACAGCGCGCACGTAATAAGTGGCCAAACAACGGACCTTCTTTCAACTGATGCAGCCTAACTGTCGAACCCAGCGCTTGCGAGAGTTTACGGTGGTCCGTTTTTCACCTTTCAAAATCATTTTACATTAATAAACATGATATAAATGGAACCTACAGGAGCTGCCGAACACGTGCGTAGAGCCCGATCTCTCATAAGTGGTTTGATAGTTTCATAACTTCACATACAATTATACTTTAAACTTGTCCAAGTTTCAGGGCTTTTCAATTCTATGTTGTGCACTAGATCGATTAATTTCGATAATACGTTCTGCATGCGTGCCGAAACACTCCTCTACAGTTTCCCAAATACATCATGCTTATTAAACGGGCCACCGTAAACCCTTGCATTGAAGCGTCCCGCGCAGCTGAGGCGCACTCTTAATCCTGCCAATCTCCAGATGATTTCCCAAATCCCCTCACTTTCTTCAATCGAAGACGCAGACAGTAGAGCGATGGTATCGTCCGACGCAGGTCTCATAATCGCAATGATTGCCTCTGGCTGTGATCGCTTTCTATCCCAGGGACAATCGTAGCGAAAGCAAAGCGAGTTCCGCGGCTCCGGGAGTAAACGGGAGCAGGGCGCTGGGCAGACGATCTTCCGGGGTTCAATCAGTCCCTGATTGGCAACTTTTTCCAATTTTGAAATTTTTTCTAAATTTTTTTTTATTTATAGATGAACTCTGGGTTGGAAAAAGCATCCCGTGGAAGAACTATTTGAGGATTCAACACACAATGACGACCTTGTACGGAAGTGTACCTGTGCAATTATATCAAGTATCAAGTAAGTATCATTATAAATGTTATTTATTATTTTATTTTAACTTCCTTTTTTACCTCGTTTATTATTGTTATTTTTCAACTATGGAAAGTTGACTGCTACTATAAAAATAGTTAGTATGATAAGACAACACCAAAGTGTGTGATTGGTTTACTTGTATTAAATTAATAATATTTCTTGTGTAAAGATGTCCATAGTTGAATATTTGGATCGAATATAAGGATCGTAATAATTGCTATGCTCTTTCGTACGTGTTTCAACAGTTATTCGACACTTTTATTTTAAAACGGGTTCAAAATCTAATATTTTTAGGCATGTAGGTAGTCTTGTTTAAGTTTATTAAAATACAATTATTCATCTCATCTGTACCAAGTTTCTTAATACATCTTAACTTGACCCTTGCTTCGGATGAATACTTAAGGGTCAAAGACTAATTTAATTTATTATTTTATCAAATAAGGGCGACTTCAGGTTCATTAAAATATTAATTAAAATTTAATTTAATTAAATTTATTAAAATATTATTATGCATTATTATCCTTCAGCCTGTTTATGATTTAAATGGGACCAAATCGTGCGATTTTCGAGAACGAACGAACTTAGGCGTGTGTCAGTGGCTCTACTTATAACTCTAAAACAATCCTCTCGCAGCGCTATCTATGCTGGGGCTGCCGAACCATGTTGAGTTTCCTGCCTCAGCCATTTGGCATCTATGCGCTATCTGTTGCAGGCTGCCGAACCGTTGAGTTTCCTGCCTCAACCATTCGGCATCATGCGCTAATCTTAACTCTTAGGCTTTCGCGGCCGGTGTCATCACTAAGATCTAAGGCTTCCGGTTTACACCGCGTCACAGTTAAAATACAATTACTGCTAGACGTTTCGACCTCGCTGTGGAGAGTCATCCTCAGTAGCTTGTTGACTGGCTGAGACTGTTGGCCGGCCGTGGCGTCTTCCTTATATACCCCAGTGTGGGGGTCCTCACCTGATTGGCCGAAGTGGGCGGAGCCTGTTGCTCGTTGTCGAACTGGATTGGCTGGCTTCAATAGGACTTCTGAAGAACTGGCTGCCAAGTTTTTGATAATTTTATGCTGTCTTCTTTGTTAAAGTTGTCTTCATGCTTAATTATTTCTATGGTTTCTCTAATTTTCCTTGGATAATAGTGTGAAATTTTTGCCAAGACTTTGGTTTTGTCAAAATCAATTCCATGCTTTGTCTTGTAGCTGTGTTCTGCTATTGCCGACTTTTCTATGTCTTCTTGTTTCGTGTGCCGTATGTGCTCTTGAAGTCGTGTAGAGATTAGCCGTTTCGTTTCACCAATATAGACTGAGCCTGCTAAGATCTCATAAACTCAGGTGTACAAAGATGAATGTTGTCTTTCACGGGTCGTAAACAGTTCCTGATTTTGTTGGCCGGCTTGAATATGGTTTGGATGTTATGTTTCTTCAGAATTCTCCCAACCTTATCTGTAGTCCCCTTGACGTATGGAATGTAGGCTCGTTTCGGTGGAACATTATCTTGTATTTGTCGCGCACTTTGGATGGCGGCTGAGCTCGTTCTTGCAATCTGTCGGTGTAATGCCTTGTTGATTTGATGTCTTGTATAACCATTTTCTTGCAGTGTTTTCTGTAATATTTTCTTTCTGAATTCCAACTGTCCTTATCTGATATGTGGATGGCTCTGTTTATTAGTGTTCAAAACCCCGTTCTTCTGTGCTGGATGATGGTGTGATTGAGCGTTCAAGTATCTGTTTGTGTGTGTAGGCTTTCTATACACTGGGCCCAGAAGTTCCATCTTCTTTTCTTGTAGTAAGAACATCCAGAAATGGCAACCGTCCGTCAGTTTCCACTTCAACAGTAAACTTGATGTTCGGGTGAATGTCGTTCAGATGTTGAAGGAATTCTTCTAAGCATTTTCTTCCATGAGACCACACAGCCCATACATCGTCTACGTATCGTAACCATACTTTTGGTTTCTTCGTTGCCGTTTCCAGTGCTAAACCTTCGAAATGCTCCATGTACAAATTTGCAGCTACGGGCGAAGTGGTGAACCCATGGGCGCTCCATCTATCTGTTCGTACTTTCCGTCGAAGAAGAAATACGTTGACTGAAGACATAACTCTGCCAAGCTCGCTAATTCTGGTGACGTCATGTTCTTGATGAGCTCCACTGTTTCGGGGACTGGCACTTTGGTGAAGAGTTCACGTCGAAACTCACTAGAATATCATCATCTTCACTTTATGTTTTTTATCATTTCAATAAAGTGTCTTGAGTCCTTAACATAAAGCTGTCTTCCTACACAGTGATAAGTTTCTGATTACGACCCGTGAAGAACAACATTCATCTTTGTACCTGGGTTTAGAGATACCTTGCGTTGCGGCTCAGTCTATATAGGTGAAACGAAACGGCTAATTTCTACACGACTTCAAGAGCAACGGCACACGAAACAGAAGACATAGAAAGTCGGCAATAGCAGAACACAGCTACAAGACAAAGCATGGGTGATTTTGACAAAACCAAAGTCTTGGCAAAATTTCACACCTATTATCTGGAAAATTAGAGAAACCATAAATAATTAAGCATGAGAACAACTTTAACAAAGGCAATAAAATTATCAAAACAGCAGCCATTTCCAGAAGTCTATTGACCAGCCAATCCAGTTCGACAACGAGCAACAGGCTCCGCCGCTTCGGCCAATCAGGTGACAGGACTACACTGGGGTATATAAGAAACGCCACGGCCGGCCAATCCAGTCTCAGCCAGTCAACAACTACTGAGGATGACTCTCCACAGCGAGGTCGAAACGTCTAGCAATAATGTATTTTAACTGTGACGCGGTGTAAACCGGAAGCCTTAGATCTTATCTATGCGCTTCATATCTGTGCTTGGCTACCGAACCATGTTGAGTTCCTGCCTCAGCCATTCGGCATCTATGCGCTATCTGTGCTTGGGCTGCCGAACCATGTTGAGTTTCCTGCCTCAGCCATTCGGCATCTATGCGCTATCTGTGCTTGGGCTGCCGAACCATGTTGAGTTTCCTGCCTCAGCCATTCGGCATCTATGCGTTATCTACCTACCGTAACAAAGTCTTTGGCAGAACCCTCCCATCTAAAAATACATTTCCAAGATTCCGAAGAGCACCACACTCCGGTGACACAGATATACGGGCTCCGAAGCGAAACCTGATTTCAAAACCTGAGGAGTAGGATCATTTAGGAAGAAAGTGTAGCCTTCAGCCTCAACCTTGACCTTCGCCGTGACCTTGACATTGAGAGCCTTACCGCTGGGTGCACCAGACCCTGCGTTATGTAAACTTACCCGTCATGAACAATGGTACGCTTGTTGTTGTAAGTGTTTATTGCTACCTTCTGGAAATCAAACGCGATAGGCAAAATAACGGATTATCTTTATTTTGTACTTTAAACTAATTGACGTTAAATATTTAATTGTATATTTGCTTACCTTTTCTTAAACCACCTGAAGTACGTTTTGTATGTTTGTTATGTAGATGAGTCACGTGGACAACTAATTTTCATCGAGTATTCTCTATTTTAATACCGTAGTAATCCCTTTTTATACGAGGTTGTTTATTTTTCTTTGTTCTGCTTGAATACAATTTTCTTGACGATAACCGATTGGTACTTGTTTTTACCAACTTCTCGTAAAACAAATTACCGTATACAAAATGAGAAAAAATATATAAACAACCAAATTGTTATTTAGTTTGGCTTAACATATTTTCTTAGGTGTGACAGTTTTACCATTGAGTTATTACTGTATTAGTGAAATAAATATGCAAACGAATTATTTTTATTTCAATCGGAAGATCAACGTTAATGAGCGACGAACTTCAACTAAAATCATGTTATGGTAGGTAGATAGCGCATAGATTCCGAATGGTTGAGGCAGGAATATCAACATAGTTTGGCAGCTCAAGCACAGATAGCGCTGCCATCTCTCGCCGTCTTTCTCCCCCCTCGGCTCCACATGCTCGAGTTTGTCCGATGTCGATGACTTAAATGTGACCAAATCGTGAGATTTTCGAGAACGAACAAACTCGTGCGTCAGTGTCTCCACTTGAGACTTTTAGAAGAATTGCCTCGCAGCGCTATCTGTGCTAGGGCTGCCGAACTATGATGTGCATGTCCTGCCTCAGCCATGTTGCATCTACCTACCATAACATAATCTTTGCTTGAACCCAAGTCTTTCACTAAAATTTCACTTTCTCTGCGTAAAAAACTACAACTTCCTTTCTCCTTCAACCAATGCGAGTAGCGTACCGCGACAAGCAAGCTCCTAGCCCAGCAGCACACCGTGACGCGTGACGCGTCTCAAGACCGGAAGCTGTGAGATAAAGGTGCACTTCCGGTCAGTGGCACCTTGCCAGTACAGCTGATGATCACAATCTCAGACTCATTTGAATGCCATTGAGCACTGAACATTGCGCGCATTTCGCTTTCTACAATGTCAATTTGCCATTAGAGCGTGCAAACCTGCAGAGATTAGAGAGGAGAGAACATTCGCGGCTGTTAATCGTGTTGGGCTTTACATAAGGCGGGAGGTGATAAGAGGAATTTGAAGTGCTTTGGAGGGAGTTTGAACCGAAAATGATGCTGCCAAGCTCCAATAACTTCGAATGAGACAAAGATTGTCACAAACGATTGATAAGAAAATTATGAGATTGCTGGGACGAGAGATTCTGTCGGAGGTCATTTTGTTTCTTGCTGAGAGTATTTCACCGTAAGCGACGCGTAGCCATATGTGCTATCGTGAATATAGTGGATTTCCAGTAACGAGGGGATTGTTTGCCCGTTATTATGGTCTAAGTTGCATTCATGATCCGATCTCGATGAAACTTAACATTTATGTGACCAACATATGAATTTGTTTTAAACATGATCAACCACAAGATGGCAGTAAACTACAATTTTATAATTTTTAAAGTTTTAAGATTCTTTTTCTCGAGTTTAAGTGTTCATATTCGGCTTAGTATAATATGTTGGGAAGCTCAAAACATGCCTTCTGTTTTATTCTATTCAGCGATAGAAATTAATATCTTATGTGTCCTATAGAAATTCGCTGATAAAAGTAAACAATAACTTTTAAACTTTTTCAGAATCTTTTGGAACCCACTGTTGTTAGTACAGCTGTATTGTTTGTATTCGGTTCAAAAACAATTTAAGGTTTAAACTTAAAGATTAGTTCAAAGTTAGTTAAAGCGGAAACCTCGCTTTAAATTAACGGTAATATCAGCTTAAATCGGTGCTGTGGAAGACCAGTGTATGGGGTTTAATTTCGTTACAGTTTCAATCTTCAAAGTATTGTTATTTATGTTATTGAATCCGTGTTTTGGTTTCCTTATGGTATGCCAAATCAGTCGCTACAATGAAAAATGTTCCGCATCATAAAAACCAAACCACCTAACCACTCCGTATCATGTCACGTTCAATTTGCCAAAGAACAAAGAATTTATGACTTCTGGAGCCCGACACGTCTGAAGCAGTCAGTTCCCGGAAACATGAGTCTTGTCGAGGGTATAATTTCCCCCGGTAAACCACCAACAGAGTGATTGGTTGTCCAACTGTTGGCATTGTCACTCAACTGTTACAGTCTAGAAAGTGAACTGTGTAACAACTGCTACCAGTAGCATTTCCTACAGTCTGCTGCACACGAGAAGGTGTTGATAATAGTGTCTACAGTTGTTCAACATTAAAATGCGCGTTTTCTTCGTCAACACAATTTAAAGTGTTATTGAAAATGTTTTATAGCTTTAGACTTAAAAGTGTACAAGAATTCAGTAGTTTGTTTACCTGTCGTGTTCAATGTAGGTTCAAATTTGGTTTCTTAGGGCGGTATTCTTGAACGCTCCTGGAAGTTCACACACTCCTCTCCAACCTATGTTGCATTTCTTGAACACTCCTACAACGTTGGAGGTCTCCTCGCATAAAGTTTCCTCACACAAAGCTAAAATTGCATTTCACAAACATTCCTCCAACTTGTGAGACCTCCTTGCATTACTTCTCCTTGGAGGAGACCAAAAACCTGCCTCAAATCTCCCTCACGCAGTATTTTGGCTGTGCCCAGAGTTTCTATTGTAGATGGTTTAATATCGTGTGATTTAGCTTAATACGCTCCTTTAATAAGACATCTCTTGTATTTATTGAGATACGGGGTAATATGTTTTCAAACTTTCAAAAGAAATAAACTCATTATATTAGCTCTCCTTAGTATTCTTTCATATTCTTTTGAGGTAGTTCTCTTTCGATGTTATACACTCCAATGAACCCCGATCAGAGATAATAATAGATGTAGTTATTGGTCCATTTCCTTAGGCATTACCAATAAAAGACGCCTCTTACCACATTATCAGCTTCTAACTCCTTGTTCAAAACAAATCTGACATAACCACTCACAATTCATTTTCAAAACTCTTCGTCATTCCGACTTTCGATCCTTTACATCAAATAGAAAGTGAGCAAATGGATCAGGTTGTTTGCATTTAGCCACGGCAAATGCCGATGTTTGAAAGTGCACATTTGTTTGCGCAATGGTGGCCACACTGCGCAGTATTGACAGGGAGAAAGCACCTCTACCAACCTGACAAATGAGAATGATTAGCCGACAAGTGCAGCACTATATGATGTGAGGCGTGTTGATAGATCGACCGTGACTGATTAGGATGTGAGGGTTATGCAAGGAGTGTGCATGGGTAATGATCCAGTGGGAAGCTGGGTAGGAACAGAATGAGGCGGTGGGAAGAAGTGCATTTGTGGTCTTATTGATGATGGCGATGATGGTTCTGATGTAGCTTAAGGTGTGACCATTAGCACTGAAGCAACTTTGGCACTAAGAGTTTTAAAGATTTGCATCAATCACGTTTGTACTCCTCAACTTTTGAAAATTCAAAAGTGGCAGCAGCTTCTATTTCTAAGCAAAAACTGTTGGTAGTAGAATTATGAGACTGTTAGTAGAACTTTGTATGAATTATGTGGGACAAACTAACCTAATTCCAAGTTGCACACAAGTGTTGTAACGAAGCATATTTACTCTACTTGTATGACATTTCTGATAACTCAACTATTGATAAAAGTTTCATTAGTACTGTAGGAATGTATACTTAATGCAGAAAATGTCAAAATCATCTTTATTTCCTACCAACTAATCTATTGCCAAAGATATTGATGGGGAGGGGAGAGGGATGGCTGTGACAGGAGGGAAGGAGGTACAATAAGGTAAAGTTAAGCTCTCTTGTTTAAACGTCTTCTCTACCACTTAACCTCGACCTTTACCTAGCGCCATCGCGTAGTCTCTTTACAAAATAGTGCGAGTGGTGACTACGGGAATCGAACCACCTCCAGCGGAGTGATGAGCTCCGGAGTCGCGCACGACTCCACGTCGCCACGAGTCCGTTAAAATAGATGACTTCTGCATTATAGAACTCTCCACACCCACTTTGTTTTAGTACAGTTAGATTAACGAATTACATCACCCCACCAAGGAGAAATGGATCAACCAAATTTTCAACACCTTCTACATAACCTACCAAACCTCCTTGACCCAATCCATGGACACAGTTCGACAATTTCCTTGACACAATATCCATAATCATAATCTCTTTTGGGAAAATTCCCCACCTTTGTCCAGCGGTACGTGACTGCACTTGCAGCTGCAGTGGCTCCCCTGGCGGCACCGTGAGGAATCGCAAATAAGCAGTTGCAAAAACCCTCCGACAGAGGTCACTCTTGGTCACACTTCTCGAGGATTTGTCACAAAATTATCTCGCTAGATTCTTGTAAACCTCCTCTGAAAGCGACAGCTGCACTTTCCTTCAAACAGTGGGAATTCGTTTTAATCCGGGTTGAGTTATGATTGGTCAGATGCGATGATTGTTACTTTCCTCTGAGTTTAATTTCTGAACACATTGCTTTTCTTACCGTGAGAATAGTTTTCAGTCCAATCCTGCCTCGTGCCCAAATACTCTGATACATAAAGAGATTGACGTCCTTAGGACGGAAGGGGTATCACTTTGTCATCGTGCAGTTTTGAGGGATTTATAATTACGCAGACTTCAGAAAGTCCTGGAAGATACTGTATCATTGACCAATTTTTCAGAGTAGTCCTAGTAAAAATAAAGAGAGTGGTGATGGAGGTGAAAAATATGTAACCTAATTAGGACAAACTAACCAAAAGTGAAAACGAACTTTTAATAGAGATCCTGATTCCTGAATTACCTCCTTCTTCGTCTTTGACTGACAAAATTCTTACTGTCACAATTTGAATTAGAAAATACTCTAGACATTTACGCAAGATCCCGAACCCTTTCAGATCTTTCTTTGAGCGAAGAAAAATGATTATCCTTAGCCCTGGTTAATCATTATTTTTTTAATTTGACATCGATCTTTGAAGATCATCTAATTAACAGTTCAGTGACCATAACGGAAAGATAATCAACCCGTGCATCGGCCTAACGTGACTTTCAAAC
This sequence comes from Matsumurasca onukii, assembly GCA_018831715.1. NCBI lineage: Eukaryota > Metazoa > Arthropoda > Insecta > Hemiptera > Cicadellidae > Matsumurasca > Matsumurasca onukii. The sequence continues at coordinate 2,797,398 of CM032062.1, forward strand.
CATGCGGGTCAACTGTCAAGGTGAAATGGGCCTAAATAGGTTATGTTAACATTTTCATTAGCGGCATGATCTGTGCTTTATAACATCTGAACCGTCTTCAACCTCACCATTTGACCTACAAACGCTGGACCGTAGAAGAAGCATGACATGGAGGAATATATCACATTACTGACCATCGTGATACAACCATAGTTGAACAAAGATCGCAATCCTCTTGACTGGTAATGGTCGAGAAAACCAAGCTATCAGCAGAAATATCAAATCATCGAACCAATCAAGGTTACTGGTCCACTGAATAACTGCTTCCTAACTTAACCTATAAATAAACACCGTCAGACGAGGCGGTGTTGTAAACAGGATGTAAATTAGGAGACCAGCTTAATTACGTGAGAAACTGTTAATCCAGCAACTAAGTAACGAGAAGCACGCCACACTAACGGAAAGGTAGGTTAGGTGGCAAGAAGAATCCATTAATGGGCCAATTACAGCAAGTAAACAGCTGATGCGACCATTCCTCAGCTGTTACCAGTGGTACCAACTTCTTGCGACAAATTTCCGCTGGCGAGTTGGTTCACTACCGCTATACTATGTTCTATGAATCTACCAGGGAAGAGGTAGCGCCGTGGTGGATCATTAGTGGACATGTTTGGTATATTTATAAATTCAAACGAACTTTTCTATGTAACTTGTCTCGACGGTTTAGGTAATTGAAACTAGAGATCTACTAGATCAGTTCTATTGTTCAGTGATGAAGCTTATTTACTTATAGATGTCCAACTCAAATGGGACTCTTACTCGCTTAGTTTAGCCTGCACTCTGTAGGCATGAACTCCAGATGCTTTGAAAGAGTTGGTCATTAATTAAAGGCCCAACGACCAATGGAAGGGGTCTAGTGGCTTAACGTGACTTCCAAACCACAAGGAATAACCATCGTAAAAAGTTGTTTATTGCAACGTCGAAGTTGAAGCCACTGTTTCGGCTATGGCCGGAAAAGGAAAAGAAAACATATAACATACACTCTTATGCTTTTGTTCAACTGTAAATACTGTTCTTGGTCTATTACATAGGGATTTTCCTTTGAGAAAATTCATAAGGGGGCTACACGCTAAGATACCTTCATACCTTGATTTGAGACACCGACCACTCTTAAAGGGTATAGTATCACTATATCACTATTTGAGATGCCGACCACTCTCATGAGGGTATTTTAAGGCAAATATGTGGTGAAGGATGAGTGTGATGAAAGGTAGTAATGAGTTATGAGGTGTAGTCTAGTTACAAACTAAGGCCGACTCTTCCTTAGAATGGGTCATTAATTAATAGCCCAATGACCAATGGAAATACAAGGACCAACGGCTTAACGTGACTTCCGAACCACGCAGGTGATGGTCTGATATGTCTAAACGATGGAGAGTTGATGCGGGTATCATCAGATGATCACTGAGACTATCTGAGCCGCTTTATACCTATATCATCCTCAAAACCTGACCTCCATGAAGCTGGATTACAGGACCACGCCACGAGTCCCAGTGAATATTGGGTGATGGTGAGTGAAATGAGTGTTGTGGTGGATGATGAGGTCTAGAGCCGACTGTTCCCAAGATTGAATCCTCGAGATAGTTAGAAAGGATTGACGGCTTCCGTTCCGTGGTCATTGTGAAGATACTAAAGTTGCAAAATATGCGAAAATTGTCTACCACACTTTATCACAAAAGATGACATTAGGCAATATGTACTCATCGCACAATGACTTCCATATTTAGCAACAGCTAAAGATTCATCTCATGCCATGCGACTGCAGCTGGTGGCATTTCTCCTTGCTTCATCCTCTGTGTGGGCTGCATGTTCTCAAAGTTCCCACAGTGCTCACACAATACACAGCTTGCTACAACACAGTTTACTTCTCACAGAGCTCCTCTCTTCTCCGACTTTCGACATTAATTGCGGTCACTAATTCCCCGAGTGATTACAATTATTGCTATTTTCTGTTTTCACTTTCTTTTTCGTCTTCGGGGGATTTGTTTTGAATTAAGGTGAATTGTGTTGTAAGTGGTCATTTACAACTGAAAAAAAGGGAAAATATAAATTTTATCGTAAAAAGACCTATTTCTTTTTTGAAATGTCTAGCTTTTGACGTGGTATGTCAAAATATACAGGCTTGAGTAGCCTTTGAATATCTTTAATGTTATTTCACTATGATGGTAGATTATTTGAGATCGGATTTTGTGGTATTCAGCAGCAAATATAACCATAATAAATAAGATAGTTTTCTCAAGAGACCTTTGGAGTTCTTTGGCAAATGAATTTATAAGGGCTCTACAACTTCTGGGGTCTTTGGCGAATGGCTTCATCGGACTTAACGATTTCAGGAGTGGGGCCTTTTAGCCAGCATATATTTTCATACAGTATTTAATTCAAGTGTAAACAAACTACTCTATTAATTGAAATAAAACTTTTGGATAAACCACAATAAAAATAGTTTTAATTGTGGTTTATCCAAATATTATATTCAAACATAAGTTTAAAATCTAAACTACTATATTATTTTCATTCGATCATCGTACCTTAAAATAGCTGCAATCACCACCTTTGATATGTTTTAGAAACTGGGGATCAATACTACGTCATTTTTATCTCCCAACACTAAAGTTCACTTATATTTTAATCCAAGACTACTTCAATACCGTTTTGGACAGTAAGGGCGAACAGTTATATCTTAAAACAAACCCCATAATATCAATTCTTAGGAAATAATATCGTAAAACATAATTGAAAATCTACAGTGAATTCTTTTCCCCGAATATCATACTTACCGAATACAGCAGGCTTTACGTCACAAATCACTTACGCGACACAAGCTCGGTGAAAGGGAATCCGTCGCGTCACGTCAGCGGCGGCGGGGGTTCGATTCTCACGCTGAATCAATGTTACGCGTGATGGATTGACGTGTCCAGTGAGTGAGTGAGTGAGTGTGCAATGTAGACACAACCTTGAGACAGAGATATTGAATCGGAACATTGTATCACGCTGTTATTTGGTTACACTAGGGATATTTGCGAAATATACAGTGGGTTATTGTAGACCGTATAATAAAGTAGTACGGTAAATTCTCTTTAAAGCGTTATTTGAGTGGGTTGTGACGAAATTCTTTGCTAAGTGACTACTGGAAGAGATGGCCGTTAAAAGAATGAATCAGAAACGACCTTTTGTATAATTTCTGTCTTAAACTCATCTGTCCTTTGCGACCAGGATTTGTTTTAGACGAGCTTTGAACGCCTTCGGTATGTGGGTGCTTTTGGACTAGTAGTTAAACTCCTGCCTGAGAAGGCAAACGTTCGTGGACTATCGTTCTGTGTCTCTCAGTTCGGTAGTTCTACCTGCCTCTTGTTTCTCAGTGAGTGTCACCTCTTCTAAAGGGGTCGCATTTTGATTTCAAAAGAAGACAAGTTTGAAGAATGTAGGTGCAAGGCACAGGTTGTAGCTCGGCGTGGTGGCAGAGTCGGTAGCGTGCGTGACTGTGGATCCGAAGTTCGCAGGTTCGAGCCCCGCCTCAGCCAACGGTCGGTAGTTTATTATAGGCCTATGGTGAGTGGCGAATTAACCTAGCAAATTTAAGTCAACAAGTTCAAATTTTGAAAAAAGTAACCAACACCAAAAATAATGCTATGGTTGGTAGATTGGGCATAGATACCACATGGTTGAGGCAGGAAAATCAACATAGTTCGGCAGCCGAAGCACAGATAACGCTGCCATCTCTTGCCGTCTTTCTCCCCCTCGGCTCCACATGCTCGAGTTTGTCCGATGTCGATGACTAAATGTGACCAAATCGTGCGACTTTTGGGAACGAACAAACTTGCTCGTGCGTCAGTGGCTCTACTTGAGGCTCTTAAAATAATTCTGGCAGCGCTATCTGTGCTCGGGCTGCCGAACTATGTTGATTTTCCTGCCTCAGCCATTCAGTACCTGGGGGCAAACTCCATATTTTACATCTACAAACTACCAAGTGAGCTGTGAGTCTGCATGGACAACTACGGAAGCAGCTGTTGCGAAGTGACGCAATGTTCGGACAGCGCGGCTAAGTGCGTGATTTCGAGTTCGACGCCTCTCATAATTGCCCTCGCTAATTATTGTACAGAGTCTATTGCATAACTCGATACCAGCCAGAGAGTGTGACGGAAACTCATTCTAGTTCATTAGTTACCTAGGAACTAGGGCCGGCTGTTCGCCAGATTGGGTGATAAATAAATAGTCTAACGACAAATTGAATGGCCTAAAGGCTTAACGTGACTTCCGAACCACGGAGAGCGCCAAGGTAACTTGTTACAAACTAGGGCCGACTGTATATAAATAAATGAATAGTTTATTGCGGAAACATATTAACAAGTTATGCAAAGGTCTTTTTTTAGTCTAAAATTTCCACGCATTCTGCCATTGAAGTCTCATTCAAACATACATTTTGTTCATTCGCTCTCTCCCATTCATTCGAATTATTCCACTCTAGCCCTATTGTAAGTCAGGTTTTCTGCGGTCTCCCAGTTATGTGCCGTGAACTCGTCTATACTGTAAAACGCTTTTGTGACCAAGATTTGTTTTTTGGACGAGCCTTGAAAGCCTTCGGCATTTGGGCACTTTTGATCGAATTTGGCAACGTGTTGACCAATTGAATTCCTGCCTGAGAAGGCAAACGTTCATGAACTATCGTTATGTGTCTCCCAGTTCGGTAGTTCTCCTGCCTCTTGTTTCGTAAGAGTGAATGTCATCAGAAAATTACTTTTCTATTTTGTGTTAGTTTACTCTCCTATAATTACGGTTGCCATATTTAGAGCTTTATTGGGGGCGTTTCACTAGCGCAGTCTGTCAGCTGGTGGTGAAAGCGAAATGAGCTGTTTGTTACGAGCAAGAACAGCTGATGTTATGACGTATTGTGATCAGCTGGGAGCAGACGACACATTTGCATCCTTGACCACAACACAGAGGAGAAATTGAGAAAGCGGTCGTCAAGAAACGGCGATCCTGCGCCTATTGAGATGATCTTGCTTTGGTGGCTTTTCTGCAGAGATCATTCTGCAGACCGTATTTGTACAGTAAAAAGGCGATGGAAACTTTTGTTTTTTACCCGAACGTTTGGGATAGCTTTTGAGCGAAAGTGGAGATTGAATTAATATATATTTGACCAGGAACGAAGACGAAGTTTGGATCTCTCAGCACCGCTGGCATTAAAACATTTTGATGCAATACAATTAATACTTAATACCCTTTCGATTAAATGTTTAAAGTTTTAGCAAAAAGCCTTCCTGAACACAAAACTGATTTTTAATCCTTTTTGAGCGGACTCGTGGCGGATTGTAATCGTGCGCGTTTCCAGCGCTCATCACTCCGCTGGCGGGATCGATCCCCACAGTCACAACTTACTTTTGTTAAATGACTATGCGGTTTCGCTGGGTAAAGGTCGAGGTTGAGTGGTAAAGATGATAATCCTAGCTCCGCCCCGTTAATTAGAAGCTGGTATGCGTAACAAGGCTCAGAAAAATGCGATGGAAATATTCCTCGTTCAGTAAAAAGGGAGGGAGGGTGCCTTCCGTTTTCCAACCGCAATCTAGCTACATACGTGTCAGTTGGTTGTAGTCTTTAACGCCGTGCGACATTTGTCTTTCAAGTTGACTGTAGGCCTACTTCCAACACAAAGTGTTGTCTAAATTGCAATTGTAATACTTTATAATGAGTGTTAATACTTACGTTTGTTAATACTATGAACGATGCAATGCGTCTTAGCAAAAAACAATAGAAAATTGAACTTTTCATTTTTCTCGCCAAAATGTCGTAGAACAAAATGGTTTGAAGTTTTGAGTTTTCGAATACCTCCTGAGTCGAATTACAATACTTTATAAACATATATACAGTACATGCGCATGTACGAGTGTATATATAAACATGTGTGTAGAAATACTGTTTTATGGCTAAAAACCTCTTCCCTAAGAGCACTTCCGATCTAAACTATTTCCTCGTTCAGGGAAATTCGCTAGGATTCACGGTAGCATAGCTATGTATTCATGTTCTTAGCCAACAAATTTAAAATGTAAAAAGATTGAGATTGTGTAGTGAATTGAACGATACGGTTGAAAAAAAGGTAAAGTTCGTCTTGTTTAACAAGGCGAAGTTAGGACTCAAAGTCCTCTTTACCACTCAACCTCAACCTTTACCTAGCGTCACCGTATAGTCACATTAAAAACTGTAAATGGTGACTGCGGGAATTTATCCTGTGCCACCGAAGTGATGAGCTCCGGTAGTCGCGCGCGATACCAATCCGCCACGGCTCCGCAAATGAATGAAAAAATTACCCCAACAAAGGGCACACGCGTTTACTAAAATCGTCTAGAGAAGTATGACTGCAATGTCACGGGTATTAGTAGAATTAGTAGTCCACAACAACTAATTTGAAGGTTTACTTATATTGTTTGTGCAAGTCATGAAACAGCCACAGCCCTGTAATTCCACTGTGGTTTGCTTGGGAATGTTAAAGACAGGCGGTTTGTTAAAGAAATTCTCGTGTTAAAATTGGTTTAACAGGGTCAGCGCTTGAGAATTACGTTTGAGTTAGCACGAATTTTGAAATCAACGAAAAGGTTTTAAAGGACCTATAACAAGACGTAACGAATTTCTGGTGGTTCTTAGTAAAAGAACTTTGGTTACCAAACAACCTTGCTTCGTTTGTCTTTACATTTATATTATCATTTTTTAAAGACATGTGGTTTTCCTTTCTAACTTTAGTTCACAAGACTGTCTTGTTCACTGCGTAAGCATGGTTTAATTCAAAGTTTATAAAAAATCTGTTATTTTCAAATTAAAAGTCTGGCTGTTTTAAATGACAGTCGTGTCCAAATTTGCCGCCAATTCTACATCACTGTCTCAGCTGAGCGGCCAAGACCACAGATTCAGCGACAGCTCACTTCGGTCCGCCGTTCCTCTTGTCCACGCCGGAACCGCGGAACTACGGAACTGCAATTCACCAATCAAAAGCGTCGGTTTCGTTCCAAGCGCAGAGTCTAGTCTATGGGAGGCTATCAGTAGGTCTGGTGACCTGGAAAATCATAGAGCAGGAGTAATGGTAATACCGTGTTCTTGAACTGAACTGGGCTCTAGTAACCTCTGGCTGGAACGGTGAGAATTCCGCAGCAAGGGCAGAACATCTGTTCGTTATCATGTCGAAAGAGGTGACAAGTTTAACGGATTATCGGAAATTAGTGAGAACTTTGTTTGAGAGAATGTGAAACCGACAGAGATGTTCTAGAAGCATGATGCATACGAAACTAGTTTTTCCAAATATTTTCTTAGTTCGAAAGATTTAAAGAAAGCTTATCAGTTCCTTACTTATCAGGATGTGTCAGGAGATACTTATTAGAAAGACTTACAAGTTTTCTGAGAGATGTGTTGTGTTTCAGTCGTCCAACTACTGACTTAAAATTTGTAATAAGGAAGCTTCTAGACTGAAGGCAATTATACAAAAGTTACAAATTCTTTAAAATAATTTATTGAATCTCTATCTATGTGTTACTTGCATGAGGAATTGTGCGAGTAAAAATAAAAAGGAGCAATGTCGCAATTTCTTTTTTGAGTAGGCTTCTTGAATCTTGGTAGAACTAGATATACAAAAGAACCACGTCTGAATTAAACTTTGTCCTAGCTAATCCCTCAATTTACTCCAGAAAAGCAGTACAAACTCCCTACGGTCTACGTAAGCCCTACCCATGAGACGAAACCCTCAGTCATGGTACAGCGACTCCGCGGTTCCGGGCAAGTTGCGAGACACTTCCCCCGACATATCGCAAGTCTGTCCTAGAAGATAGAGTCTAGAAGTGTGCAACAACAAGGTCGATATTTGTCTGCTACGCCACAGTGACAACTGCTCTCTTTCGACCTTCAAGCACGAGTGCATAGCGGTGTTGACTGCAATATTTCGGTCGGAACTTGTAACTAAAGTTTACAATATTTAGAGAACTGTCTAATATATTTTAAAAGTTTAAATCGTTCCCCGAATTTCAATTTCCGATTACCCTTTTTACCTAAGTACAAATTAGTCAATACAAAATTATCAACCGATTTCCTCCCCCTTAGCTCAACTTCTCACTGCAAACAAGATGTGCTCGAAGAGTTCGCAAACAAACATCTACTGCAAGAAGAACACAGCACAGGCAATGCAAAGTGCATCTCTATTCTGAGTCAGTTCGAACAAAAACTGGATTGGCTTGAAATGGTAATGAAGGGAGACCGGCGCTACTGCAGTCCACTTTCACTCTTCCCCGTACTGTGCTGACAGGTGCTACACTTGGAGAATCAGGTGTTACTCTTGGGGAATCAGGTGCTCTTGGACAATCTGGTGCTCCTCGTAGATAATCAGGTGTTATTCTTGAAGAATCAGGTGCTACTCTTGTAGAATCAGGTTCTACTCTGAGAGAGTTAGGTGCTACTCTTGGATAATCAGGTGTTATTGTTGGAGATTCAGGTTCTATTCTGAGATAATTAGGTGCTACTCTTAGATAATCAGGTTCTACTCTGAGAGAATTAGGTGCTACTCTTAGATAATCATACATAATCATTTAGATGATGATGATTAATCAGGTGCTACTCTTGGATAATCAGGTGTTATTCTTGGAGAATCAGGTGCTACTATTGGATAACACGAACTACCGCAGTTGACGAATACGATTTTGGTTAGCACTCGAAATAGGATTACGTCTATACTTCTTGGTATTTTTGACACATGAAAACTATAACAACTATATAAATAACACTCTGACTGACCTGGATGGAAAGATACTAGATGTTCCTCCAGGCACTGCGGGTGAGGATGGAGAGGGGCGGCGGAGTGTCTTCTCGTTGGTCTCTGGTGACAGCAAGGGGTTCTGACCTCGCAGCGAGCGTTGTAGAAGTCTTCCTCTTCCAGTCCAGAGTCCTCCTGAGGCACCACCATCAGAGAGGGTCTGCGTAGTCCCCGCACCATCACACCCCTGCGTAACAAACTCATGATGTATTCAACATTCTACCAACTTTTCAAATACAGGAAAAGATCATTCACCCTTCAAAGTTGAACGTAGGGGCAAGTTTTATCTAATTTGCTGATTTTCTGACAGTTTAGCTCCTTTGTTGCAGGAAAACATTCATGAACCACCGTAGGTCTCCTCTTCCTATCTCTAGTTTCGTTAGTGTAGCGACATCTCCTTCTATAATTATTAGTAGAGATAATTACGCTACGTCTGTTTATAAATAAATTGGGAATTTAAATCTCAAACAGCATCAAGATATCTTCAAGGATGAGCTCTAATATTGGAATGAAAGAAGACATTTAAATCAAATAAACCAATATTGAAACCTTTAATTCGTGAACTTTTATTTCGGTCAGCAATGCTGTCATCTTCAGATAACCTTCAGCCCCAAATACTTGTTATTTAAATCTTAGAAAACTCTTGCCACATCTCCGAAATATTTATGTAAGGTTCAAAAGCCCGGTTGGAAGCTAGAACATAAATAATATCTCTGTGATAAATTATTGCGTAAGTCATAGTAATAATATTTATTGTTATTTAAAAAAAATTGTGTGACAAAACAAAGTATACAAATAAATATGGCAATTTCACCATCGAAGAACCGGGTAAAGACTAGAGACTGACAGTCAACTAATAATACTATGTAAACAGGGTTTACCGGTCCATAAATTCACAGACATGCTCAATTAAATAATGTTTTAGTATTGTCTTAAAAGTGTTTATATTTTGTAATTGTTTTAAATCTTCTTTTATTTGTTTGTTCTGTGGTTTTCCAAATGTTCATGATTTCCAATTGTCTTTGTCCCGTGCGTACCAAAGCAAAAACCAAGAGGTAAGAAAAACGAGCCCCAACAACAATTTAAGCCGAGTATGGCACAATGCGGTTGCCCGTGTGTTATCATTCTTTCAACTGTACTTTGACATATTCACGATGAAGATCAGAGCAGTTACGAAACTAAGGGACAAGGTTTTCTCCGCTATTGTATGACATTCCGCCGTTAGTGTCCATGTGGAGAAGCTGTCGTGAGACGTTATCATAAACGAATTACAAACTTATTATCTAGGTTTGCCTGTTTTTCATTTTTCAATGTGTCTTTTAGTTTTAATGCAATTAGTTGTTGAAGTTAGAAAAAATAGTGTGCCTTTAAGACCTTATTTAAGAAGCTAAAAATAGGTGTATCAAAAATTCGAAAACAAGCAAACACATCAACATATAACAATTTTACTTTCGCATAAGAGCGCTATCTATTTTCTACGAAGCCCTTGCAAGCGCTAGGTTTGACAGTTAGGCCGCATCAGTTGAAAGAAGGCTCGTTGTTTAACCCGTTGTTACTTGCGCAGCGTCGTGTGTTCCTAGGACGGATGAATTCAGCCTTTCTCAGCGGTGACTACTGAGACGGGTCCTTAATTGAAAACATCCACGTGAAAAATATCCTATGTTTATTTATATGTATAACAAACCGCTAAAGGTTGACTCACCTAGGCTGCTGAGGGATCGGCGTCAGCGGCTGTCTAGCGGGGACGAAATAAAAGTCAGAGTGCGCAGAATCCAGCCCGTTGGTGCTCAAGGAGATGACCGGGTCGGAGTCCAGAGGGTCTAGGTCGGGACAGTGACGGCGGAGGTAGGCGTAGTTCTCCAGGTCCCAAGGGTCGATGTAGTTGCGAGGCAGGGTGTCCGAGGGTGCGGAGGTGGAGGAACGGGAGGTGGAGGAGGTGCCGGTGCTGTTCATGACACTCAGGCGTCGAGAGGGTGGGATCCAGTAGGAGGAGGAGGTGACGGGAGGCATGGGGTAGGCAGGGTGCAGGAAGCAGTGGAAATGGTTGAAAAGTTGTAGGGGTCGTTCTTCTTGAAGGAAATATCACGAAAATTTAAACAACAACAAGGGGAGAACACTAAAATGGTTTATGCAAAATAAAGTAATATGGAAGGCCAAAACCAACGTGAAATTATACTTAAGAAAATTTAAAAACACGTTCTGTGAATAGATGAAAAATTAAAATTTTCTTCTAGAAGTTAAGACTAATCTTCAATAGGTTCAATTAGCTCAACAACATACGCCTGTATAGAGAATATGGACAGTTATTTCAGGTAAAATTATAAAATATTCGAGTAACTTGTCTTAAGGAGAAGGGAGTGTCACATATGTTATCCGACTAAAACACTATCACAAAATAATATTTGGTCTAAAAGTATGACAAATCTTTGGAACTGACTAAAGAATCAACGAGTTTAAACTTTAGTGTGGTATTTAGTCAAATAAATCACTTATAATAAATTCTTACAGCACTGTTACATTTCACACACGCACGTGAACCCCGAAGGCGCGCACGAGCACAGAGCACAGAGCACTACTCAGCTGAGAGGCAACAGCTGACTGTCTCCTCCGAGTGCGAACTGTCAGAAACAGCTGATCCCCCCCCCCCCCACTCCCACCGCCACAACTAACGCTTGCTAGCTTCGGCTGAATTTCAACTGCCACCCCTGAAAGCGAAAGTTCGAGGTGATCCGAATTTCCACCCCGTTAACATCGATGAGCAATTATCGTACGCTTCACCTCAGCGTTGACAGGCGGCCCTGACAGCTATCCGGCACTTGACAATTTTGGAGTTGCGGGAAGGTATGCAAGGAGGTGAAAAAAAATGAAATCTTAAACACTTACAGTTGTTTTTTAATATTGTAGCAGTCGAGTTTGTCTACATGTGTTGTTTTTCCAATTTGTTCCACTTTCCTTGTTTGCATTTCAAAAACATGTATACAGCCTATACAACAGCCACGGGTTATAGCATAGTGTTTAAAGTTGTGTTTGAAATATCTAAGAAGCTAGCATGGGACTACAATATAATTAGCTGCTGCGAGGCAAAGGTGTGAATAAATTTTCAATAATTTAGAAACATAATAAAGCATAAATGTCTAATTTTTAAACCAAAACAGAATGTAGACCCGTTCCATAAATTGTATCTATCGTTCAACCAAATAAACACGGGTTTAAACGCTTTGGTACATCATGGCTATCTTAAATACAAACTCAGCTAGCAATCTCATAAACTGTATAACAAATTTGAAAATGTTAACAAAAATCGTAAGAAATCAACATCATTTTCAACAACTATTTTTTATTTTTTTTTGTTCACGCCAATGGTATTTTATTTTTGACAACTAGGGTTTGTGACAAAACGCTTTTAGGGAAAGCGGTCCGTTCTTGTGTGCGCCGGGAATCAACCCGCGGATTTACTTTGCAAGCCGTGACTCTACCCACTGAGCCACAGACGCAACTATTGTAAAATGTTAACAAAATCGAAATCAACATTTTCAACAACTTTTTTTGTCTGCCAATGGCATTTTACTGTTTGACTAACCTAGGGTTTAATCACAAAACGCTTTTAGGAAAGCGGTCCAAACCCTTTGCCTGCGCCAATCGAACCCGTCGACCTTGCGCTTTGCAAGCCGACTTACCCACTGAGCCACAGACGCAATGGTAATACAAAGTTGATACATTATTGTAGAAATATTGAAGAAACAACTATAATGGTTTGAGTTAGTAACCGGGTGAGTTGCCGTGTGTCAAAGTTGTAGCGATGGTACATATGCAGTTGGAACCACCGCTGAAGCTTCTAGTCGTCAGTCGACATGCCTACTGCCGTATATTAATTATGGTTTTGATAAATGTTGTTGATTAGTTTAAAAGCGACTTCCATAGGAACTGTCGGGGTGGTCCAAACCACATCTCATCATCCATAAAAACACTCATCACACTCACCATCATTCCATATTCACATTAAAATATCTTCTAAGAGTGGTCAATGAAATAAAATAAATAGAGCTATTAATTTCACATAGATCGAAACTGTTTGCAGTTTTGAGGTTTCTAACACCTCTTGAATCAAATGGCAACACTTTATATATTTAATCTATAGATCTAAATTTGTATAAAAGCTAAATATCTTACTTATTACTGAAGACAACATTTGTTTACCCACCTGGGACGTAAAATCGGATGGGTTTTCCGCCACCATTTTGTTTTGCTGATTGGGTTTTGTTGATTTTTCACATATGTCGGGTACGGTAACGTAAATGTGTATACCAAGTCTCACGAAATCGTACCATAAATACGCCTTTAATAGCATAAACCCCATTTTTAGTGAGAAATACCCCACTACATAAGGGCATTTTGCTGTAAATTACCTCCTCATTACAGGAAATTCGCTGGAATTCACGGTAGCACTACGCGTCCTCTATCTATCCTGTTACTTTTCTGTTTCCTGTTATCTTTCCTGCCGGCTACTTAGCAGAAATAAAAATTTGGAAAGTAATTTCTTTTTGCAATTAAGTAGTGTGAAGTTTTTGTTTCAAGAAACCAACCCGTATCAGTTTTGCCACCGCAAACAAAGCCAGTGAACTGAGAAAGCTGGTCCTTGATTGTATTAAGTTCCGACGGGGTTTGCGGTCAAGAGAAAAGCTAAGATACTTTCTCTCGTGGTCTGTATCTTGTATGTAGTGTCAAAGATAATGTTATGGTAGGCAAGTAGATTGCGCATAGATGCCACATGGCTGAGAAAGCAAAATCAACGTAGTTCGGCAGCCCAAGCACAGATAGCGCTGCGGTCTTTCTCCCCCCTCGGCTCCACACGCTCGAGTTTGTACGATGACTTAAATGTGACCAAATCGCTTGCGTCGGTGGCTCTACTTGAGACTCCTAAAAGAAGTCCATCGCAGCGCTATCTATGCTTGGGCTGCCGCGACTATCTTGATTTTCCTGCCTCAGCCATTCGGTATCTATGTGCAATCTACTTACCATAACATTATCTTTCGTAGCGTTCAATAACCCTCAAGAAACATACTAACTTACACCACGATAGAAACGTGTATTTTAGATGTATTAAATAAAACATGTATGAAACTTAGGTGCAACATCATTTTAATGATATTATTTATGGTCAGATAAACAAGCAGTTTGCATAAACAATTTAACAATAATGAAAAAAATATATACACTAAACCTTAATCGACCAGATAAATATTGAATTCTGTTGTCTAAAAGTTGATAAGTCCTTTAGGTTAGGTAAGGTCTCTTTGAAAAAGTCTTCTATTTTATAATATACCTACGCTTTTTTCATTTAATTATATATTAATATGGTTTTAAAATTGTTCAGATTATTTTCCTTTTTTATGCAATTTGGTAAATTATTATTATTATCAAACTTCATGTTGTATAAAGGGAATTGTTTGAAATAACTAGTATTGTGATTGGGAATTTTGAATTGATTGCATGTTTTAAATTCTAATAATATTATCAGGCAAAAGTGATATAGGTTGTTTTTGAAAAATATTAATAATTCTTGAAAATAAAATGTCAAAACCTTGTTTTTTAAAGATATCAGTACAAGAATAGTATTGTGGTTTTCAGGATACTGCTCAAACTGGAGTTTTTTTGAGAATAAAGAAAATCTTTTCCACACGGATTCCCCAAGATTTAATATTAAAATAGCTAAATATATTTGGTAACAAATTAATATTATTAATTAATTAGTTAGATTATTATACAGCAACAAATATTGTTCTATACTTGTTATAGTATGCATGTTTTTTAATGTTCATATGATTTGGTTTGTTTATGTTGTAGCTTTGAAAACATGTGTTTTGCAATATTCATATACATTCATGTAATATTCATGTCAATGTTTATTTTATTATCTAGTTATGGACTCATTTACAGTCCATTTTATAACTGAATTCACTGCTTTCTCTTTTATAGTTTATTTTCCAAGTACAATATTATTAACTTACAATCTTTTATCACAACACAGTTAATAACAAGAACAAATATCTTTACAAACCATGTGTGATAAGATTTTGAAATTTTCTCAAATGAAAAAATACATTACTTTTGAACTCCTGATACTTGTTACATAATATAAGGTAAGCTGTTTGCTCCAACAGTACTCTATAAGCACTTTACAATTTTTTTTAGAGAAGAGATTTTTCCCAAACTCATTAAAGATATAACATAACTATTAGTAGTTATTATTAGCCGTTCAATCAGACCAAATTCTTGAATAAATAAAAATATAAATAAATAATAATAAACTGTTCTAAATTTTTTATTGAGGCTTTCAAAACTGAGAACCAGATTTTCCACTTGTGCTTTTCTAACACGAGATTTTTACCAATACACCTCATTTCAGAATGGATTCTGGGCTGTAATTTATTAAAACACTTTGCTCTGTGATTTAAACTTTTAGGCTCTTCTTGGACGACCCAAATCGGGACTGAAAATATTTGGCTACAACTTTTTCTTTATAACGCAAGTCATAAACACTTCACTAATTTTTGTCTTATTTCAAAATTGTTGACAAGTATCATCCAATTGAAAATAGTAAAACTAAAATCTTGTGCTAACATAAAAAACTATATTTTTCTTTTACAGTTTAAATGTTTTCCTACGAGTTATCAACTTTTACTATTATCAAGGGAGAAAGGGAGACAATTAAAACAATTTGCTAAAAAATACAAATATTTTATTTGACACCATCGGTTAGTTGACACCATAGAACAATATCCCTAAGTTTTAGTTTGACTATTTGTGCACACTTTTGTTTTGAGCACAGACTAGCTTATTCACACGATTGTAATAATAGACATCAACACATTTAGTTAGGATAATTCTTGCCTTTTTCCCATGTCAAAAATTCCACTTTTTCCACTTCAGTGTTGTAAAAAAATCTGTTTTAAATCTTAACAGATCCTTTTTAGTTAAAATATGAATACAATGCAGGTCTAACCACATTAGTAATTATGGAAGACTTGTCAACCCTATGAATAAAATCTAACATATAAATATTGGACAGGTAAAATAGTTTGGAGATATTGTTTTAGGGAGACATGTTTTAGAATATCTAATTCTTAATGGTCCAAAATATGTCTGGACATATAAATACATTCTTTTTATAAGTATATTAATAGCTTTTTGTTCTGACGTTTTTATTGCTTTTAGAACTATTACTTAACAGTCTGACCGCACCTATATATCATTTGTTGTTTTGATACATGAAAGCCAATTGAACTATTGGAGTACTGATTTTAAACATTTAAGAACTACTGTATTTAAAAAAGTGCAAAAATAGCCAAGCTATTTACTTAACTGTACATAACTTTTACCTGTCCTTACTGCAAAGAATATATATCCCTCGATAGAAAAAAGACAAGAACTATCAAGCAGCTATCAATTTAAGAACAAACAATGTTACGCTAAAGCATCTGGTAACGTAGTTTCCATACTGGAAGGAATAAGCTTTAACAACCGACATATATTAGATACTTTGCACACTATAGACCTGCCAATATTCAAACTCAAACCTGATTAGAACAAACTCAAACCTGAGAAAAGACTGAACTCGGAAGTTTTTCAAGTGGCGTTGAATCACTTTTGTGGAGTAAAGGTTAAGTTTGGCTTGTTTAACAAGGCAAAGTTAGGACTAGGTTCTCTCTACCACTCGACCTCGACCTTTACCTATAGTCACCGTGTAAAGGTGTATAGTCACATTACAAATTGTAGGGGTGACTGTGGTGATCAAACCCGCGCTACCGGAGTGGTGAGCTACAGAGTCGTGCATAATTCAACCTGCCACGGATCTGCTAATCTTCATGTTTCATTATAAAGCTAAGATGTTATAAAATCAAAGTTATGCCCAATAAAACAAAAATTTATTAATTTTTTTAAAAGTACATTACTGTTCTGCAGCAGTTTTAGGTTCTTAAAATTGTTATTTTCTGATTGTTTAAAATTTAGTTTTAGATTTATACAACACAAATTAAGAAAATTAAAGTTTGTATATTTAACAAGGTGAAGTTACAAAGTACTCTCTACCACTCATCTGTAGACCTTTACCTAGCGTTACCGCAATGTCACGTTATAAATTGTTAGTGGTGACTGCAGAGATCGTACCCGCCCCACAGGAGTGATGAACTCTGAAGTCGCCCGCGAAACCAACACACCAAGAGTCCGCTAAACAGACTGGACGTAAAGATTGAAACGCAGAAATCATGCTTTCACTATAATTATCACTGCTGTGGCATCTCTGTCTTGAACTAAATACACAATTACTTAACATAGTTGGAATCAATATTAAATATTGGCAAGTTGAAGTATATACCAATTGTTTTTTTCTTTATTGAGTAGCACAGTATACACAATATACAATATCATCTTTGGTCCAGTATCAGTATACAATCCTACATTTACACATTAACAGCTGTTGTCCAAAAAGTTAACTCAACTGTTTGTCCTGACTAGGTAGGAGTTCAACACAGCCCACTAACATTTTCAACAGCACATTTCTGAGTATTTGCAGTATTTCTTACTGACTAAAAAATCACCGGTTCTTCAAAACCCCAATTTTCCAGAGTGGTATTTTAAACATGATAAAAGCACCTTAGTGTAACGTCCCCTTTCAAATTCGATTAAATACTTTTATTTATCAAATTAAATAGGCTGATAGGT
This sequence comes from Matsumurasca onukii, assembly GCA_018831715.1. NCBI lineage: Eukaryota > Metazoa > Arthropoda > Insecta > Hemiptera > Cicadellidae > Matsumurasca > Matsumurasca onukii. The sequence continues at coordinate 2,814,937 of CM032062.1, forward strand.
AAATTTCATTGGTAGCTCAGCTGAGATGACGATTTTTTGCAATAATTATTGTGTGAGCAAATCTAATTTATTTAGAAGCACTTTGTGTAAGATGGAATCAAAAACCTTGCCAGAGCCACAGATGTAGATTCTTTTATTTTAAAGCCATTGTAAATTCCTTGAACCCAATTGCAGTTTATGAGGACCTATTCATTCTAAAACCATGTTCCTTAGAGTTATAAGCAACTGCAATATCTGATTTAGTTCAGATGTGGCGTGAATTAGTAGGCTGTGTTGCTGAAAAAGTCAAAATTCAACAACCTTGCTTGGTTGACGGAAGATTATTTGCAGACGATTCCTCGTGCTTTTGCATTTCAGCCTAACAAGGCCATCACTGGAACACCATTTGCTCTTTTATACACTATTTACACTGTACACTGTTTGCTCGGTTCTTGCTGGTGTGGGATGGAGAGGGAGGATGGGACAGGTGCGCAGATGAAAGGGGTACTCTGATGATGGCCTTGATGAGCCCGTTTTAGTCTGAATAGCATAAGCACAAGAAGTTACCTTCAGAATCTTAAAGTATTGAACAAGGCTGTTTTCCAATCAAACTAACTCCCTGGACAACATTGTTAGACATTCAGGACAAATCAGTTAATCTGTTTAAGCAATAAAAACCAAACCAATCGATTTCTGTTTGGGAAAATTATTTACAGATTGTCTAAAAATATAAATACATTTTGTGTTAAAAATATCATTTGTGTGTGCGTTTTGCCAGAGGTTTTGTAATGATATTGCTCGGAAGAGTTTAGACACTATTTAAAAGCAAAACTATTTTGTTGCCTCATATTTGGTTTACTTGTATTTGTGGCTGGTTTGACATTTCATTAGGAGGAATGTTTCAAATGTTGTAAACATTTTAATACAAATTAAAATATTTGAAATGTATGAATGTTTATTTTATGGCTTTGTGTAAATATTTTAAAATACTAATATAAATACTGAAAAGCAGTTTAACAAATCATTATTTCAATCAAGATGATATAGATTTTCCTTAATTGTATTTTTTAAACGAATGTTTACAAAAAAATCAACTGAGTTCTAAACTAAAATTCTTCTTGTTTGATTCGTTTTTTTTACAATAGAGTCCCGTTTAATCAAACAAATTCGGACCAACCAAGTTCGTAATAGGGAAATTTGAATTCAACGGAAACTCGGAAGTTGGAGAAGAAGATGGAATAAAATGCTACTTCACGACAGTCATAGACACTCCCCTGTGTAGCCATACACCAAGTAAGACTCTTGTTAAACGTAATAGAAATTAACATAAATATTAAATGAAAAACATATCTAAAAACAGTATTGGTTATGATTATTTTGAGTAAACCTTAATATCTCTGGTTTGATTAACCACATTTTCAAGTTGTAGGTTAGTGGAGCTCTTCTGTATATCGGGTATTCAAAAAATTGTGTTACAAACATCAGGAATTTATTCTTATTAGCCTGAGCGGCCTCTATCCGAGATAAGAAAGTTAACATAAGAAAATTTGCTAATGATGTTTTAAGTAGATTAATGTCTCATAGTGAGAAAAGTGTTTCAATGGAAGCATAGAGCCATTACTGCTGCAGCATATAAAAGCAAAAACGTAAATCTTCCTTGCTAAACAAAATATTTATTACGATTATTCAACTTCTATGTTCTTATGAAAAAATCAAGTTTTAATAGACGTTACTAATAATTTATTGTTTGGGATATAGTTCTTATGCAGCAGCTTCAACAGCTTTATGCTTCTATTGAAACAGATTCTTTATTTAAGTATGATAACCGGTTAATAACATTGTTTGTAGTTTTTACTCAATGTTATAAGCGGTGCCCTCAGAGGGTCTTGCGGCCGCTCTATCCGAAGGCCTCTTAGGTCAAACAAAAAGAAAACTAAAAAGCAAGAATAACACTTTTTACAATGATACATCCACTGTCTTGTTTTTGCAAAATAATATCAAGTTCAAAAAAGGCTTTGCGGTTTAGTAAATAAAACAATTGCAAATACTTGATAAAAAATAGTGTTTATAATTCTTTTATTTTTAGTTTTTAACTATAAAATCATTTCCTAAAGTTTGTAACCCTATTTTGTGAACACTATCGCTTAAACTTTTGTACTAACTTTAGCACCTGCAAACGAGGGAACCTAGGAACTGAGTAAATTTCATTACTTAAAATTCAACTACTTTTTGGGTTTCAACGAAAAAACTAACTAAGGAGCAAATACTATTTAGTATTTACCAACCCAAAACATCAAATGCTAGTAAAATATTAACTGACTAGATTAACATATGTTAAATACATAAATATAAAGCTATACTTAACACAAAGAATAAGTAGTTAACATAAATAGATCTTTTAAAACGTTAATACTGATAAAGCTGCAGCTATAAAATACACATTACCCATAATGCCATGAGATTCTGAAACAATTTTATAAAATGTAGATCATAACAATGAATTTAATAGAAATTACATCAAAGATTATGTTATGGTAGGTAGTTTGTGCATAGATGCCGAATGGCTGAGGAAGGAAAATCAACATAGTTGCAGCAGTCCAAGCACAGATAGTGCTGTAAGGGAATTCTTTTAAGGGTCTCAAGTAGAGCCACTGACGCACACGTAAGTTCGTTTGTTCTCGAAAGTCGCACGATTTGGTCACATTTCAGTCATTAATATCAAACAAACTTCGGCTTGTCGAATGAGGGCAAGAGATGAAAGGGCTTGCAGCGCAACTATGTTAATTTTTCTGTCCAATCTACCTACCTTAACATTATATTTGATTACATTTATTTAGTTTCAACCAAGGAAATCACATTCATTATTCTGAATTTTAACATTTGAAGAATATTAATTATCCAAACAGCTGCAATCCCTTGAATATTATTGACTTATGGTTTAACTTATGTGTGTAAAACATGTTAACAGTAACAAATATTATAACAATTAACTTGGTACAATTACTTATTAACTTCTAGTGGTACTCACAAAAGGTGGTTAAATTACAAGTTAGTTTACTTTGAAATATTATTCGATGATTATTAAGATTTATAATAAAAGCAATAGTTAAAAAACAACCAGAAGACATTTGAAAGTTTTAACAAAAACTGGTTAGCAACTATACAATTTTATAAATTTTATTGTTTAAAAAACATTATGATCAACTACAAAACTAAACTAAAGTAGTCTTTAGTTACATGGTAAAGTAAGTTTTTTAATGTCCTCTCTGAGAAAGTTAGGACTGAACAGTCCTCTTTATTGCAGAAGTTAGAACTGTATAGTAATTCTAACCACTAAACCACAAAAGTTAGAATTTTATAGTTCTCTTTACCATTTTAGCATGGGAGTTAATCCTCTTGCCCTCATTACTGTGAAAGTTATGAATTTATAGTGATCTCCTCCACAGCACCACTTTGACACTAATTATTTCCGAAAAGTACTTTCTTCTGCAACATAACACAACTAGGAGTACCACTAGAGTAGAGTAGACTAGAGTAGGAGCCTTACACTTGACAAAACTCGCTTACATTCGCGAGTCGACGACTTGGTTTGGCTTGGCAGTTGGGTTCCAGAGTTTGCGACGTATCAGTTACATGACGACACACTTCTTAGAGCATCTGCGTCTCCTGCCTTTCTCCGACTCCACCGGAGGTGTGCTCTTTATCACACGCACCAGCTGCAAGGAAACCAAACAGAAACAGTGTCTCAGGGAACAGAGGTACAAAAGTATATAAGCTCATATAACATATAAGCTCTAACTACAATTCTTCAAGTCTTGTCGGCAATTTTAAATTTATTCAAATGATGTTTTTTCAGGGTTTTCCAGGATTAATTTTGTTGGTACGTTTGATAGTCATAGTTACTCCTACAATTTGTTTTATTCCCTTTTGTGTGTTTCATTCCCGCGTTGACTTCCTGAGTGTCATTTTCACCTCGCTATTGTGTTTTAACCAATTTAACAATATGCCAAAAGCATTGTTTTGATTCAAAGAAACTATTTCAGCATTTTTGTACGGTTGTAAACTCATTAATAGTGTCTTATTTAAAATGTGTGAGCCCCGCGGTACTTTCCTAGCGTTGATTCAGACCCGCTAAACGTCTAACGGATGTTTTTTACCCATGCGATACGTTCCTCGAGCGTTTTAACCCTAGCAGCTTTTTTCTACCCTGTTTTTTTTCAATGTTGTATTATATTCAAAGCTTATTCAGGACTTTTAGGACACTAAAGTTTGTTTTGTAACAAGGCAAAGTTAGGACTACAAAGTCCTCTCTACCACTCAACCTCGGCCTTTACCTAGCGTTACCGCACAGTCACTTTACAAAGTGTAATTGGTGACTGCGGGGAACGAACCCGCGCCATCGGAGTGATGAGCTCTAGAGTAGCGTGCGATACCACTCCGCCACTAAATTAAGTTTTCCAGAATGTAAACTATCCATCGGCTCACTTTCCTTTGATATCAATTTACTTGAAGTTAGAACTGACCTCTTGGAACGCTGCGTCAATGTTGAGGGGCGGATCTTTGGCACTAGTCTCGATGTAGGAGTCCAGCCCGAGCCGACTTGCCAACTCCCGTCCGTGCTCTTCTGTCACTTTGCGCAGATGCACCAGATCCACCTTGTTAGCCACTAGTAGCATCGGATATGTATCTCTGCCAAACAACAAGTTCAACTTTACATCTTGCACAGATCTGAGGTTTCTAGGGGTTGACAGGACCGAGAATCAAGAAATTCCCTACAAATATTATCATGCTAAATATCGGAAGGCATTCTCTAAAAACTGAATCTTTTTTAGGCGGGAGGGATTTTGGATATTTTTAAAGAATTTCTTTGAGTTGGAGGAATTTTTGAGGGCAGTGCAGATTTTCCGGGAACTTCTCTGAATGGGAGCGATTTTTTTAGGGTGTTAAGAATATTTTGAATGAAAGTGAAATTTAAAGGGAATTTTCGGCTATTAGAAGGGATTTCCAAATAATCTGTAACTTTCTGATAATTTTACTCTAATTGCTGATCGGTTTTAGACATTACGTTAAATCACTTGTTCCCAGGTTAAACTTAAGAGACTAACCTATCTTTGACACGAAGTATTTGTGTGTAAAAGTTGACGACGTTCTCGTAGCTTTGCTCGTCTGTCACAGAGTAGACGAGCATGAATCCGTCTCCTTTCCTCATATACTGCTCCCTCATCGCGCTGAACTCTTCCTGTCCAGCCGTATCCAACACTGAAACAGCGTACAGAACACCGCTTCATTTGCAACACATTTCACGACTAGTAGGATATATACTTGGCACACACTGCTTTAGGTGAACTTTTCTTGTGAAAACGAAAGACTCAACTTACTAGTTATCATGATTGTTAAATTCTTGGAATGAATTGAGTTCAGAATAAAACTTAAATTAATTGCATACTATATTATCACACATACCATCTAGACAACACTGCTCTCCGTCAACTTCAATGTGTTGTATATAGCTGTCCTCTATAGTCGGGTCGTAATCTGTCACGAAGAGTTTCTGGAAGAACTGTATTGTTATGGCACTTTTACCAACTCCTCCGTCACCCACCACCACCAACTTGTAGGTAGGGGCGCTGAGGTGGTTGGGAGCACGAGATAGAGACATCGCAGTCTTTCGTCTACCTATTGTGGTGGAGGGAATTGCAGGCTCTTAGATGCCTGCATCCGACAAACCAAATCAGTCTGAAACAACAAAATTCAAATCAGTTTTAAATGCTAGCTAATGTAATTAAACTTATTAATAGTATAGACTGTTTAGGCCCAGTTTCAGTTGTGTCAAACCAAACCCTTGGTAGAAGTGAACAGGATTTGGTTCAGACTGATGAGTCATGCTGAGTTTATGATACTCCATTTGGAAATTACATTTCGCTTTTTTAAATGCTCTTCTTCTCCAAATTTCTTATGAAATGCCTTAACACCATAGGGTATCAAAATTAAACAAAGAGATATGAAGAAAGCTAATATTCCGCGATTTTCACGTTTATTTGCTAGTAGAAATACTAACCTTATAAATTGTGTTTTAATAGTGTTGGGACACAATATATTGTTAGAAATAAATAAATAATTAACACTTTCATCTTTTCATTTTCTAATTATATTTCAATCGAGTAAAGGGATATTGGACAACCCTGTCAACTTGTCAAACCAAAGATGTCGTCTGCAAGGGGTGAGTTTCTGTTGCAAGTCGCAGTGTTGCCAGCCAACTTTGTTTATTGTTAAAAATAACTAAAACCACACATTTCGATGCTCATGATTTCTACAAAAGGTTACCGATAGAAAGTAAAAAGAGCTGTGGTTTTGATATAATATTGAATAACTAATTTGGATTGAAAGCCCCTCCAAAATGCTAAAACGCGGGTCTCTAAGTGATTAGTTGCTGCATAAATGGTCGAAGCCACAAGAAATGTAATGCAAGAATCCAAGAATAATTGTTTCAAGTTAAATTAATTATTTATTGCAATGAAGACTGATTTTTTATCATTTGCTACCGGCGAACATTCACGCGACTATTTACCGTTAAATCTCACGCTTCAAATGCTACACTTTACACTTTGATCTTAGCCAAAAGGACGAGACATCCACGGTAGAAGGAAAACTTGACAATTACGTATTTTCGAATAGGACCGTTTGCCGAAAACATATATAGTAGCGAAGGATTTGGCTTTGTGTTTCATTTATATATGGTGTGACATTCGTCACAATGGGCTAGGAGGATATATTATATATATAATCGTCATTTTTATGGTCACTTTTTTAACATGGGAGCTTTTAGGTTGGTATTCACGTTCAGCTGGATTTTGTTTTTTTTTATTTGTTCTTGTTTATAAATAATTATAGGTTAGGATTTTGCTACTTTCCAGGAACTTGGAAGTGAAATCAACGAAAATTTCCTCATTGTTCTTTCTGATTCACCATTGTTTTATGCAATTGATAATCTTACATAACTGAACAAATTTATGATGGAGAACATTAAAATTGAACACATCTTCTCGATTATTTAGGAAAATCAAATTCGTTTCGATATGTCAACTAAAACAATATCTGTAACTCAAGAGGGTCCGGCAAATGCACTAGCCTTGAATAAGGATTTTAGTCAAGTTGTTATTGCAGGAAGAAATGGTGAGTAGCGCACAAAACTATCCATCTTACTGAGCCATATCTAAATTTAATCAACCTACCTTAAAGGTTCTTGTTGATAAAACAGGCATAGACCCTGTTTTAAGTTGGCCTATGTATTTGGCCCATCAGGTTGTACTAAGTGTCCGCAATACAATTTTAAATGCATTCTTAAGTTAATCTATGACTGTGGAAGTTACGTTCATAATCATGTAGGTACAATTCATACTACCTTATCCGACTGTGCAGTCTGTGGTTTTTCATCTGCCATTTTCCTCGTTTGTGTGAGTCGGGTGTTCTCAGCTTTTCTTGGTTGACCGGCCGACTTAAGGTCGAACTTAAGTCAGTTGAAAGACATCAATGGCCTAGCTGTGTAATTTAGACCTAGTGATTCAGACTGAAGAATTCTTTTTACCTTATTCATTTGTTTTAACTAATTTGAATTCTGTTCTAGTATTCAAGGTATTCACCATCGAAGAAGAGGAGTTTGTGGAAAATATCAATCTCAGAGTTGGGAAGAATTTGAACTTGAACTTTTCTTGCAATGACGTTGCTTGGAGCCCCCAGGATGGTATGTTTGAACTTTTAAAGAATAGCTTTTTTAAAAACATAGTTGATTAGTGCTTTTTGATCCTTTTCAAGCTGAAGATTAAGTTTATTTATTCATCACGCTTTACTAGCCTACTTTGAAAGGCAATAGAATAAAACCAACTGACCACTGACAATTACAGACCACATCCTGGCAACTGCGGCTACAAACGGAGCGGTGGTCGTATGGAGCCTTAACCGACCGTCCCGCTCCAAGCAGGAGTACGTGTTCCCGGATCACAAGCGTACGGTGAACAAGGTCAGCTTCCACACTGTAGAGCCGTTCTGGCTCATCTCTGGTTCGCAGGACGGAACGATGAAAACCTTCGACCTCCGGACTAAGGAGACCACCCGCACCTTCTTCAGGTCGGTTCTTGTTATCATAGTCAGTCATTAAAATAGATATGTGTTTGTTTTTTCCGTACAATCTAAGTGAAATAAATTGTAGACATTTTTACATTGTTTTGAAGGCATATTTTAAACTTGGGAGAAATAAAACAGAAGAATACAGCTATACAGGCTAAGAATATATAAGCTCCTCTATATGTTGTATAATGCATGACACTAGTCGATTGTCCCAAACTCAATTCTTATAAAGAGTGCAATTTTTAATGGAGCTAACTTACGTTTAGTTCAAGATGGAGGAGGTTTACTTTAAACTAACGGTGGCCAACAGTGGTTGAATTTGACAGCCTAAGGGGACTAAAAAGACCACCAAATCACACAAGACCTTGTTGTGATGTATTTTGATAAAGTCAAGTGAAAAGAAAACAAGCAATACCATCCAAAACAATAGTCTTATTTCTCAAAGCGTTCAGTTAAAACATGAGTTGGGAATGTTACAGCAACACGGAGAGTGTTCGAGACGTACAGTTCAGCCCACACTCACACCACATGTTCGCCTCGGTGTCTGAGAACGGGACGGTGCAACAGTGGGACTTGCGCCGCGCGGACAAGTGTTATCAACAGTTCACCGCGCACAGCGGACCGGTGTTTGCGTGCGACTGGCATCCCGAGCACCCCTGGCTAGCCACCGCGTCACGTGACAAGACAATCAAGGTACTGTACTTGTAATATTTGATTTAAGACACTGACCACTCTTAGAGGGTATTTAAGGTTAATATGGGATGAAGGGTGAGCGTGATGAGCATTTTGATGTATGATGAGGTGTAGTCTTGTTGCACTAGGGCCGACTGTTCCCCAAATCGAGTCATTAATTGGCTTGTGACCAGATGGAATGGACCTGGGCTTGACGTGACTTCCGAACCACTTGAGTAGCCTGCAGCGTCAGGAGTTGAACCCGAGCTGAAGTACTGGACATTGCTGATACACAAGAATAATATAAAACCAGTTTCATTTATCTGAAAAAATTGATCTAATGAATATTGGGTAGGTACATGTGTTACCGGGTCAGGAGCTTTTGCATATGGTCAGCTTTTATACAATGCTTTTGAACAGGGAATCGTTAAATTTGTATAAGTTATAAACTAACAACGCTGGAGCTGTATATGTTACTCGTTGAATAGTTTCCTTCTAATTTATTCATCTGTTGTACGGTTTGCAGGTGTGGGATATGTCCACCAAGCCCCAGCTGGAGTACACAATCAACACGATAGCGTCAGTGGGCAGGGTGAAGTGGCGCCCGCAGCGCAAGTACCACCTAGCGCCCGTAGCGCTGGTCGTGGACTGCAGCGTCAACATCTGACGTGCGTCGGCCGTACATTCCGTTCGCATCGTTCAACGAACACAAGGACGTAGCAACCGGCATCGCTTGGCGCGGTGACCCTCACATGCTACTCACCACTAGTCGCGTTAGTATATCCGTGATTTGTTTTTAAAATCTGAACCTTTCTTTTCTTCTTAAAAAATAAACCTGTTCTCTTGATAATAAATTAAGGAACCCATAATTTTTAAAGAAAAAGATCCTTTTTCTTCTTTTTGAAAATAAAACAGGTTTTGTCAGTAGAAAATTAAGGTGATTGTTTTTACAAATGAAATACTTAGGAATTTAGTGCCCGACTAATGGAATGTCTGGCCCCTCTTAGCCCACACAACCAAAATGCTTCTTAAACCATAAGTTTATTTTTCCAAAGGTTTTAATGTGAAATCTTGAAAATCAGAGATGTTTAACAAAGTTGTATTATGGAGATGCTAGATGAAAATATATTTATGTAATTGGTCGGCTACAAAATTTAGCTACAAACCAGGACACTCACTCTGAAGTTAAAACATCAAAAACTGTTGGTATCCAGTGGAATTCGGTTGAAGGAGAAGCTGAAGAAGAGTCTATGCAAGTGATTAACTAACAGCAGAACATCTCCCTGACAATTGTTCTTTGAATAGGCCTTTTATTTTCTTCTCTACTAAAGCCATTCCTCTAAAAGGGTACATTTTTCATCCTACTCTTAGTCAGTGTATTAGTTTGCTATTATTGAGAAAACAACACTAAATTACATGCGTGTATTTGTACAGGACTGCACACTGTATCAGCACGCTTTCAAAGACGCTGTGAGACCGGCGGAGAAAGCCAATCCGTCAGGCGTCTCGTTCAACAGCCAGGGAGACATTGCTTACGCCTGTAAGTCTCAAGTGGTCAACAACAAGACTGGCAAGATGGCAAGCATTCTCAGGTCAGTAGAAGTGAGGAATCTTGAAGTGGCAACTTGTAGTTGGTCTTGAAATTTCAGTTGCTCTAGGTTACCAAGCCTTGGTATTATATTGATGCGTTAAAGAAAGAAAATTGCTACCTTTCCACCCTATTAACTAAAAATTAAATTTAGCAATTTCTTTTCATGACTTAAAGTTTTTCAAAAAAGTGCAAATAGTTAAAATTTGGTCAATAATTACAGTATTTTACATTATCCAGTAGATGAATTTAAGTTATATCTACCCATCCGCCTCACCGATAAATCCGACCAGTTATTCAAGGTTTTGACAGTGGTATGAGAGGGCATATAATTTTCTGAAGGAATTTTTTTTTAGTGGAGTAGTTATTGGTGATTGGGAAACGATGTCCACTAAACGCAAACAGCTCGTATTGAAAATACGGCAAGACTCGACATAGTGCAAAACATTGATCGTGGTTCAAATTAAACAAGTCTGCAACCAGTTTAACATCGGTGATACAACAATTTCTTGGTGATAAACAAAAGTAAGATAAAAATAACAACATAAAGGCTAAAATACTCCGTCGCCATTTTCTGGTTGCTGTAGTAACCAAGTCATGTGATCTGTCAAAATTTCAACACCAGCACTCCTGACCTCAGTAACTAACTAAAACTGTGGAACCATGGCTACCATTAGACACCACCTGTCCTGTTAGCCTCATTTTTAGTTGTTTTCGTATTTAATTATTGTACATACATTTTCAGTGTTTGCTAATCAACCAAAATTAACAAAAAGCTTCAACATGACTTTATTCCATATAATCGGGAGTTGATTGTATATTGTTTTTTCTTATGTACTTTACAATTACTAATGATATTTTGAATGTGAATGTTGTGCACACAGCAGGCGGCCTACCACGACGAGTGAGGACTTCTGCCAGGCCAGCAGTTGGCTGCACTGGTACAACAAGCGGCAGAACAACGAGGTCAGGTGGTTGGTCGGATGTGCTCAGGGCTACCAACTGAGTGGCAAGCCTCTCGCAGAGCTGTGCGACCATAACGCCAGCATCGCTAGCTGCACGGCACAGTGTAGGTCACTTAGTGATTTGCTTTTGGTAAATTTGGAAACCAATTGTGATTTTTAAGACATTGTACAACTTGGAAAAACCTCTTGTGATGGTTTGGTTTTAATGATACAAATTTTGTACTTCTGAGATTCTTGAAAACATTCAATTTTATTCGGGCACTCAACATTATTAAGTAACAGGAGCAGCGTCTTGGCGAAAACATTCAGCTTTGCACTTCACTATTTTGAGGCAGGGCAGTGAAATGAATGTTACGAATTTATCCCTAACTGTACCGTTTCAGGTGAGTCTGTTTTGGAGCATGATCAAGACCGTCTACATGCCTCGCAACGACTTCTCCCTCCAAACCCCTCTCCGCGAGGAGAGCGCCGTGAGAGACCGCGGTGGTGGAGGGGACGCTGACAGAAAGCACAGTGAAGACCAACAAATTACAGACTCGGCAAAGACCACCGAAAACACAAGCGTCGAAGACTCGTTCGAGACGGAAAGCGACGAAGTCAAAGAGAAGACGAAATCTCGGAAGTTGCGGCTAGAAGATCTAAAACCGAGTTCGCACTCTCTGGGTGACTTTTTCTTCGGAGACGGTGAAATGGACCCGCTGAGCATGGACTTTGAGCGAGGGAACAGTGTGAGCGCGATGGTGGACTCGATGATGATGGACTGGACTCTGCCTACGGAAGCGTTCCAACTGCGACACGAGATCAAAGACCAAACCCCGCCTCCAGATCAGTTCCCTAATAGTGAATCTCCTGAACCAGTCGAAGGTATAAACAATGTAACATTTGATGATTTCTTTGTGTTTTTTTCAAAGTCTCGATTAGATATTCTGGTGACAGTATTTTTTGACCCCTGAAGATAAAGTATGTTTTTTCTATTTCAAAGCATGATACTTTTATTTGTAAAATCACCATATTTTTTCTTTTTGTAAGTAGTATAGAACACCCCATCACTTGTATGTAAAGCACTGAAGGTTTAGCTTTCAACTAAAATAGATTATGTAAAGATGTATTTTCACTTACACTGTTAGGTCTAACAATTATGGTGATGGAATTGAATATCTAACTTAAGCTTTCACAGTAGTGAGTAGTGACGGTAAGTTTTAAATTTCAGATAGTTAATTTACTGTCTAGATTAATTTATAACTCAAAAGATTTAGACAAGTCAAATATAGCAATATTCAGAGATCCTTACAAGAATTTGAATTTAAAATTATTTTTCTCGTCTTTGCCTTAAAAACAAAAACCTGCTTGAGCACATCTCTGTTGAAAATGCATGGCACCGCTTTGGGCTTTTCATTTAGTTATCAATTGATTCTTCTTCTTATCAGTTTTGTTGGTTTGGTTTAAATTTTCTATATAAACCTAATAGTTTAATTTTCAAGAATCAATTTATAGTTTTGAAAAAAATAATTAGATCTGTTTTAGCTCTCAATGCACCTTTTAAGTTTTTGAAATGTTGACTATGTTTTAGTTTCGCCTACTTAGTTGTATAGCTTAAATTTGTAAATTGATGTTTGATTTTTGTTGCTTTGCTCGTGTATGCTCTTTGCACTGACTTCTTTGTGAATTTCCTTTTGTAGATATTTTCCATTTTCAGGGAATCTCTGGAAACACTGCCTTATCAAAACATCTCTATCAGGTACTTTCAGTTAAGTACTAGTTATTGTAACCAGTGTTGTCGTTTTACATCATTTTAATCTGTTTTCAGTGTTAAGTTATCAAGGATTTACTACTTATCCCAAATATTATGTGTCATGTTTTATTCTAAGGGAAAGTTGTTGTTGATTAATTTTATTTATAAAAGAGTCTGTTTTTATTTCAACAGACTCATTCTATTGAATTGAGTTGAGCCAGTATTCTCCTTTATTTAAATTTTAATAATCAACACTTTATTCTAAAGTAGATTTTCCTAGAAAATGTGTTAATCAGTTTTTATTGTGATCAACTCACAAAAATTATGTTAAAATAATTGTTTATTATTCATAACACAGAAACTAAAAATTCTAGTTGCTTATGGTTTGGTTTTGGGTGAAATGAACACTTTTAGTTGAACTTCGCTCTGTTTTTCATTAGAGCTCTGAGGGAGCAGAATTTTGGGTCCGGGACAGGAACGGGAGGGATTTTGCAAAATTCTATTCGGGAACTGAAACGGGAAAAGCTGGCAAATAGACATATTAAAGATATTAGAAATGGGTCGGTCCGGTTCTCAGTTCAGAGATAAAATAGACAGGTGCGTTGCGTCAGTGTGTGAGAAGCTGCATTCCAATCCAGCTGGCTACTACGTCATTAGCTGTTGCTAGGCAACCACATGAGGGGGTTACTGACCAATCACAGTGTTTTCTGTGTATACATGTGATACAGTGGGATTGGGCTTTGAGGAGAGTGTAGTATGTGTTTGTTAATTTCTTAACTCATCTCCATTTACTCAATGGTGAGTTTCAATTGACAAATAATGTTTTTAGAGTATTTATACTAGTTTTGAACTACAGTAAATTTGCAAAGGTTTCATAACAATAAAATACGATATTGCAAGCCAAAAGGATCTACTACAAGTGCAAAATGGATGTTTGTTCTGTCTGAGATTGTTGTCAGCCGACCTGACAATGGCTGCCAACCTCCATATTGAAAATGCACTCATGAAATAGGGTGGAGAGGGGTACTTAGAACTGCAGCCATCTTATCTTCACCAGAAGTACACACTCACACAACAATACTTGAAAGTACAAAACACGTATTTCAGTCAACAAATTTATGTTTTCAGTGTTTTGGAAGGAAACATTTAATACATCAGCAATTTTACTTCCCGTCCCGAAATTTTGGTTCTATGTGGAGGGGATCAAGAAATGATCTCAATCCCGCACAGCTCTATTTTTTATCGTGTGATTCAAGTTTCCATTGCTATCTTATCATTGGTGATGAACTGTTGATTGCACGTACAATTAATTTCCACAACATACTGTAAGAGCGAAAAACCGTTGGTAAATTATATTTCAAGTTAGATAATTATATAAATAAATTTAACAGACCATATTGAGAATGTTCACAGGTTACATAACTATCTTATATCCTGGCTGTGTTCAGGTTCTTTTTTATTGGAAATTAAATCTCCAGAGAGAGGAGTTATGTTAAATTAAACAGCATTAATTCTTTTAATGTTTCTTACTTATATCATTTTATTGACTTTCTATAGTTATAGACTTGGACAGTATTAAAATTATGGAGAATTGAACTATTATCAAGTAAAAACTACAGTTGTGTTGGATTCAAAAATTCTGAATCAAGTTATCTGAAAGTTCTCTTCTCAAATAGTGTTACAAATAAACTTTAGTTGGCAACCAACAGTAAGTCCTCGTTATTATCCAAATCTTCCGATCGTTAATTTCTTGTACTTTTTGGATTTTTAACCAACAAAAAGAGCTAAAAATAAAATTTCTGAAAAGTACTACACGTAAACATAGTTTTACTTTGAACATGATTTCTGCTCTTTTATTGGTGCCAAAGACATCAACATTGTAGACCCCAACACCGGGCGAAGGTGCCGAGAACTACAACACTTGAAAATCTTAACTTTATAAACACTAAATCTACCGGATTCTTACAGAAGCGCAGCTGATTACCCTGGAGGAGCCGCAGTCTACATTGCTGACAGTGAACTGCGTGGTGCGTCCGGTGCCGTGGGAGCCGAGCGCAGTGGTGAGCCAAGCCCTGCTGCATCACGCAGAGCACGGTGATGTGCAGACCAGTGTCAGTGTGCTGGTAGTGCTGGGAGAGAAGCGCAAGAGTCTGGATCCACGCAGTGGACCTACTCACCCAGGAGCACTGGCTACTCTCCTACATAGACCTGCTGTCCAGATACAAGCTGTGGAACATCTGCTCTCAGGTAGTTAAGCGATGGAATGTACCAGAGATGTCATGATGATAGGACCAAGCAGAGAATATGGTTTCACTGACTGTTGAGGCAGGAATTGGACTTAGGACAGGGAATGGAGAGTAGACGTCTTTACGTGCAGTGACAGTGGACACTGACTGCCTTACCCCATTGGCTGGCTAGGAGCAGTAGACGACAAATCACAGCTGTGAATCAGGCTGACCAACTGTAACAGGGGCCACAAAAAATAGCGATTACAACAGAAGGAATGGAAGGGAAATTCTTTTGAGTTTTCATGGAAAACTTCTGTAATAATCCTTTAATTTTAGAAATTATAGCATCGCCAACAAGTTTCAAACAAAAAACTTAAGATTATTGTTTTGGCCATTAATTTCTTAAGAGTTAAGATCCATTGTGATTCTCAAGTCTCAACACACTGGAGAGTTTTTAAAAAGAGTTCAACAGATTCTTATCGATATTGCTGAATGGGAACATGCTGTGTCGCAGATCATGCAGCTGTCTTGGATCCCGTCAGTGTCGCAGATGAACCAACAGTCGACCACAATCCACACAAGGTGTTCCAAGTGTCACAAAGCTTTGCCTAGGTCCGGCTGGCTCTGCGACCACTGCCACTCCACCGCTTGTGCCCTCTGCAGCGTTTGCAACCAGGTCAACCAACTTTACCCATGTACATTACACGTTAGAACACCTTAGTGGCTGTCACACTCATTCATGAATAGTTTCCAGTAGGGATGGACTTAAAGATTTCAGGAGGGGAAATTCCAAATACTGAGATTTCTGAAAGGGCATAAAAGACTATTTGTGGATCCGTGGCTTTGATCGTGGTCACTTTGATCAAAGAGCTAGGGAGGAACAATTCGTATGAATGAAGATGAATGAGTGCACACAATGTATGTTTGAAAGAGTTCTCAATGTTTGAGTGAATGGAAAGTGGCGATTGCCATGCATTGTGAAACTGTTTATGCAATAAACCATTGATGTGGGGGATAGGTATCGGGTACAACTTCAAGGCTCATCACTCTGTTGGCGCAGGTTTGATCCCCGCAGTCACGCCTTACAATTTGTAATGTGACTATATAATGACCCCAGGTTGAGGTTGAGTGGTAGAGAGGACTTAGTAGTCTTAACTTCGCCTCGTTAAACAAGATAAACTTTACCTTTTACTATTTGTATTTTGTGGGGTTTTGATAAAAACTTAATGTGTGCCTTAAGCTAAAGCCCACTGACTTGTTAGCTAACAGTTCTAAGTACAATCAATTGTGAGAATCCTGATACGATGATGTAATAAATGGTAAACTAGAGCCCACTAACCCCTGGGAAGAACTTGTGTGAGTGAGACAGAGATAGCGGCGGGGTAGTGAGTGCCAAGCTCCCACTAGGGAGGGAAGCAATCAGGGGCGCCGAGTGCGCTGTAGGAAGGGTTGCACATGCACTTGGGGTGTTAGGTACTTTCCACCGAATCATGCACGACCATTATTAATCCATCTATAGTTGGGGTAATTTTTATTATGCAAAAATGCTACTGGGTGAGAACTAATAAAACCATCTTGTCTTGGCATGTTTTAGAATAATTTCTAAACTCTTCGTTTTCAGACTTTAGGGCCCGTTAACTACACTAGATTCCCGCTAATTTGAAAATCTGCCTGCACTGTCCCCAAACATTGTTAGGGGGAAACATTTATAACATTTTTGAGTTGGTAAAATAAATAAAACTAGTTTTCAAGTTATGTCATACTGTATGTGCTTGATAACAAACCAGCACTCTCATTGACACACTATACACGTAGGTACAGTTTGTCAGGTTTAGCATGGCCGGTGAGATGGGCTATAGGGCCATAAGCGGCCAGCAGGAAATCTCAAGGCCACCGGCCATGCTATATCTAACGAACTGTATGTGCGATAACAAACCAGCACTCTCATTGACACTATACCGCAGGTACGGTTTGTCAGGTTTAGCATGGCCGTGAGATGGGCTATAGAGCCATAAGCGGCCAGCAGAAATCTCAAGGCCACCGCCATGCTATATCTAACGAACTGTATGTGCTTGATAACAAACCAGCACTCTCATTGACACACTATACACGCAGGTACGGTTTGTCAGGTTTAGCATGGCCGGTGAGATGGGCTATAGAGCCATAAGCGGCCAGCAGGAAATCTCAAGGCCACCGGCCATGCTATATCTAACGAACTGTATGTGCTTGATAACAAACCAGCACTCTCATTGACACACTATACACGCAGGTACGGTTTGTCAGGTTTAGCATGGCCGGTGAGATGGGCTATAGGGCCATAAGCGGCCAGCAGAAATCTCAAGGCCACGGCCATGCTATATCTAACGAACTGTATGTGCTTGATAACAAACCAGCACTCTCATTGACACACTATACACGCAGGTCCGGTTTGTCAGGTTTAGCATGGCCGGTGAGATGGGCTATAGGGCCATAAGCGGCCAGCAGGAAATCTCAAGGCCACCGGCCATGCTATATCTAACGAACTGTATGTGCTTGATAACAAACCAGCACTCTCATTGACACACTATACACGTAGGTACAGTTTGTCAGGTTTAGCATGGCCGGTGAGATGGGCTATAGGGCCATAAGCGGCCAGGAGGAAATCTCAAGGCCACCGGCCATGCTATGTCTAACGAACTGTATGTGCTTGATAACAAACCAGCACTCTCATTGACACACTATACACGTAGGTACAGTTTGTCAGGTTTAGCATGGCCGGTGAGATGGGCTATAGGGCCATAAGCGGCCAGCAGGAAATCTCAAGGCCACCGGCCATGCTATATCTAACGAACTGTATGTGCGATAACAAACCAGCACTCATTGACACACTATACACGCGAGGTACGGTTTGTCAGGTTTAGCATGGCCGGTGAGATGGGCTATAGGGCCATAAGCGGCCAGCAGGAAATCTCAAGGCCACCGGCCATGCTATACCTAACAAACTGTATGTGCTCAAACAATGGCTTTGCACAAAACACATCCACTCTGTGGGGTACCAAGCGACACACTGACAGTATGACACAGTGAGTCATCGTTTGTTTTTAGAATGGATGACTGTACTGTGTAGGACTGGGCGCGGGGTGTCCTGCTGTTACGCATGTAGGCCTAACTGCCACAGCCATCAGTGTACCGCCTGTCATATCGTGGATTAGTGGGACTCTAGTGTAATACTGGTTGTGTGCGCAGGTGGTGAGAGGGCTGTACGCCTGGTGTCAAGGCTGCGAGCACGGCGGCCATCTTGAACACTTGCAGAACTGGTTCTCAGACAACAGACTGTGTCCTACAGGCTGTGGACACTCGTCGCAGTTCCGTGGCAAAACCCTAGCGATTATTAGTGTTACTTTATTGAGGACGGAGGGGAAGTAGTTACAGTTTTTAAACTTATCACTGGCTTTTTATTTACGAGGCAATTTTTTCGTTTAATATTCTCCTAATTAGTTGTTAGAGTTCTCTTTAGTTAAGGTTTGATGAATTATGGCGGGTTTAAACGCTTTGGTACTTACGTTCTTTCTAAGAAGTTATCGTTTATGTTCTGATGAAAAATGTTTTTTATACAAATAACAGCTCAGACACAATTTAGTAATAAATTTAAATTCATGCCTGAGATGTTAAAACTTGCCTGGGTTGTTTATGATCTTTATTACAGGTATATTCATCTGCAAAGTACAGTTGAAAACAAATACAGATGATATGCCTGAAGTAAGCTTTAAACTAGTCTTGTTTTAATACAGGATTGTTGACATTTAGGCAAAAATGGTTGGTACACTTATTGGAAACAGTTATTGGAACCAAAGTGGTACAATGACATTATGTTACTTAGATATCTCATAGTAGAGACAGGAAAATCAATGGCCCACACACAGATACTCTACTTGAGACCCTTGGAGCTATTTGTGCTTGGGCTGCCGAACTATTTGGATTTTCCTGCCCCAGCCTTGTGGCATTTTATGTGCATTGTACCTACCATAACATATATTCTTTGCTGGACTAAGTGTTGTCATATTTTGAATGTTTTTATTTTCCAAATAAACAATATATCGCTAGGATAGAATCTCTAAAACCTAGCCTTAATAATGTACTTTTTTTTTTAACTTCCTCGTTGGTAGAAATGATATCCAAAAAAGTTATGGGTTAAGACATAAAATTGAGAATCTTACCATAACTGTTATCAGCAAAATCTTTAAATAATTCAAATAAGTGTCAAATATTTGATTTCAAATGAAACTATAGCAAATGATAAACTATCAAGAAGAAACCCATAAGTGTGTTGTGGGAATGCCAGTAATTTGTTTAGAATTGAAACTACTTTGCCAATAACCCTTACGGCTTTAAGGTTTAAAACTACAGATTCCTCTTTCAGAAATAAACATGTGTTTCATTGATTTAATATCAATGGTTTACGTCTTGTTTCAGGAAAGTATAAAAAGTTGTTTTTGGCTGGTCAGATTCAATGTTATTCAGGTAAAGAATTTAGCTGGGTAAAAAAGTAATTCTCATCAGGCAAGCTTATAAATTTTTGCAAAAATCCAATTTGTGGATTTTTACTTTTATGGTGTATAAATTGAAGTAAATAACTGAACTAAAATCGTATTTACAAAAGTAAATGAGATGTTAATTAATCTGACCTTACCAAATATAAAACCTACTTAAACTCCTCTTTTTAAACCTGAAAAATTTAATCTATTTTGTGTATATCCCTCTTAGTTATATGTATGAATCAATTACATGAAGCTGTATTGACTGTGATGAAATCCTTTGTAAAGGATTTTTTTTTCAAGACTGCCGTATTCAGTTTTGTCTATTAAACTACTTGTCAAAGGGTAGGTTTCCATTTAAATGATTAGTTTTAGTCCATAACTAAACATATCCCAGAATAAATTATTGTTATAAATTGTTAGTATAATCTCAAGTAAAAAAGAACTATTTTTGAGAATGTTTTTGCAACTATCGCTAGCTTTTCCTTCATGGAAACTTGCCCTTAGCTTAAAAGAGTTAATTTAGTCAAACTTACACTTTGATTTTGTACATTTATTACTTTTCTCCCTTCTAGGTATTTTCATCACTCAGATATCAATTTTGCCATTTACTTTTATTTTAGCTATAAAAATATACTCAAGAAATGAACTAATTTTTCAAGGACAAATTTTAATGTTCTTATCTTTACTGTCTTATTTAGTTTATTTTTATTAATAAGGAGTTGAAAATTCACCTCAAGTTTAATTGCAAAAACATTGTCTTGCTTAGGAACTTGCTGAAATGTACACCACTGCAGGCTATTTTTAAATTGAACTCCATGAAAAATGTTGAAAGGCACATTGGCTGTACAAACATTTCATTACATTCATATTGAAAAGCATTCTTTGAACAATACTCTAGTAAGAAAGGCAAAACTGATATCTGAATTTGACTAAATTCCTTTTTCCTTTAAGATCTTAGACTGATTATTTTTACTTAATGTTTCCTATCCTACCAAATATATTATTTGCATTTAAGTTTTGACCCTCTTCTAATACAGGTTGTCTAGTAATTAGGGGATCAAACTTTACCAAGTGATTTGTCAGATCATAACAAACAAAAAATGTCCTATAACACATAGGCCTATCTCGCATATTTGTCCTTCTATCTAAGCGAGATAGGACTATGGGTTAAGGGAAATATTTTGTTTATTATGAGCTTATAAACCACCTGGTGAAGTTTGATCCCCTATTTCCTGGACACCCTGTACATTAAAACAAACCATACTTTGGTTGTAGGCTGTTCTTAGAAGATTATTGTTTATTGAGTTTATCAGGAAATTCACTTAAATCCTCGTTAGGTAATATTATAGTTTATTAATTCCTTCTTAGTACTTTAAAAAATGAATGAAATAATTTATTTGTAAATAATGTGAAACAAAATTATTTATAAGTTTTGTAATAAATAATTTAATATGAAAGTAAGTTTCTAGTTTCTTTTGTACCTTATAATAATTAAAGTAGTGCATGTTAAACATGCAAAGGTTAAAAAACAACCCGATTAAAAAAAATCTCTTTTTAAAATAAATTTTTAATTTAAAGTATTTTGAATTTTAAAAATAATTTTCAAAAATAAATGTTATTTAAAAAATAATTTCCAGTAAAACTTTTTATTTTAAAAATATTTATCAAAAATAATTTGTATTTTAAAAATAATTATCAAAAATAGAACTATTAAAATAGTGTGTATTGAAAAAACTTCAAAAATTAACTAAAAAAAAGTTAATGTTTAAAAAGTTTTTAAACATAATTTTTAATTTAAAAAATAGTTATCAAAAATAGTTTTTAGTAAAATTGTTTTTAATTAAAGTAATTTTTGACAATGATTTGCATTTTTAAATATACTGTAAAATAAATATTTTCAAAAATAATTTTTAAGAATAAGTTTTATTCTAATTGCTGTTTTTTTGCAAAAGTGTTGGTAAAGTTAATAAGGTAATTGCGTTCTAAAGACTCGACACCGTAGCTTGTACAGAGTGTCTGAACTCTGAGAATCCTTGACGTTACAATGTTATTACAGACGTATTCCATCGTTTTTGTACATGACATTTCGGGATCTGGAATCTGACCCCTTCTTCAGGTGAAAAGTAACCTAATACAAATACATAACACAAAACATTAGTAAAATAGCTAGCCTAAAAGTTATCAGCGCAAGCTGACCAATAATCCATTATCTTGTTGTTTTCCTTGAACTTGTTTATTTTATATCTGCTAGTCTAGAAAAGAATAACATGTACAAAACCTTTACGAATTATATATAAAAAACACTAAGTGTAAGAGTCAAAGAACATAAAGAGAATACGTGTAAGGGTCTCACAGATAATCCTAATATTGCTCAACATTGATGGTCTGAAAAACTGGAATATACATAATACATCGGGAACCGCACTTTTTCAAAAGAAAATGTATTGAGGCCTCGTAGATAAAACTAGCACACTGTCCAATCAGCCAAAGTTAGGTTGGAATAAGGCCTCTCTGAGACTCTGGTCACCTCTTAGCAAAAATGAACTCAAGCGTAAGGATAATCATAACTATCGTCCTAAATTTCAGCAGGAAACTCACAACAACTCCAGGTTACATAATGCCTAACTATTGTGAGACGTCTCTAAAATTGTGAGATTCTAAACTTCTACACATATATGAGTAGGTCAATATATTTTATAAACGATGTAGAACTAAATCATAACTTGGCAAAAGTGTATGCTAATGCTATCCATCATGTAACATTCATTCTGTACTCATGCATGTACAATAATTTAATCTGTTTAAATCAATTCTAAATTTCAAAATTAGCTTAGGCCTATAATTAGTTTTCGTGACTCACCGCGTAGGTATTTTCTCTATTGTTTGGTTAGTCATTTTCAACTTCTTTGTTAGTAAAACCTGATTCATTCATCAAAACTCTTAGGAATTTCCCTCCCATTGGCTGCGCATAAATAGGCATTTGTTATGTTCTCTGCTACAATTGGTCAGTCTCATTCAAGGGCTGTGATTGGTCGAGAATGCTCCAAACCAGCCAATGGGAGTGCTTGGTGGCTGGCCAGGCAGTCAGTCAGTGTGTAGCTGTCATAGGGCGTGGACGTGCTTGACTTCTCTCCTGGATTTGGTAAGTTTTTGAACATGTTCTATTATTTTCTAGGCTAGGTGTTATAAAATTAACAAGTTATATGGATAAATTAATGTTATTTCGGCAAACTTTAAACAAAGAATCTCTGAGAATATGTTAATTTTTAAAAGACCATAGCTGTTTTATTCATGCAGCTACAATATTGATTTTTATTATGTAAGTTTTCTTGGAACATTTACTAAAATTAATCAGAATCTTTATTGTCATTGACATTACAATAATGTATTAACAATTGTCAAGTACTTTGGCAAGCAAAAATTGCTGCTGTCAGAGAAAACATATTTAGCTAATATAAACAGTCAATAGTAGCCTACAAAACATTATAATTATTACAAAAATAGTAGAAATATAAACCTGTGCATTACATGGTACAAAATCAATATAAATGAATAAACAATTAGTAAACTTAAGTACAATATAGGTGATATGCACATATACATAAAACAAGTAATAAAATAAATAACATTGAGATCAAATAAGATAGATTAAAGATATTTATAAGAAGGACAGTAACAATAAAAATGACTGAAATAGGTCACATGGTTTA